>CM021100.1:182824694-183424694 GCA_007115665.2 Sequoiadendron giganteum
TTCTCCCCCTCTCCGTCTTTGTCCCTCTCTCCCTCTCTCTCCCTCTTTCTCTCCCACTCTCTCTTTCTCCCCCACTCCCTCCCTCCCTCCCTCTTTCTCTCTCACTCTTCCTCTCTCCCTCTCCCTCACTCTCTCTCCCTCCTTCCCTCTCTCTCCCTCTTTCTTTCACACTCTATGTTTCTCACCCACTATCCCCTTCTCCCACTCGCTCTTTCTCTCCCACTCTCCCCTTCTCCCACTCTCTCCCTCTTTCTCTCTCACTCTTCCTCTCTCCCTCTCCCTCCCACTCTCATTTCTCACCACCTCCCTTCTCCCACCTCCTTTCTCTCTTTCTAAACTCTCTCCTACTCTCCCATTCTCCCACCTCCCTCTCCCACCTCTTTCTCTCACTTCTCCCTCTTCTCTCCTAGTCTCTCTCTCCCTCTTTCTCTCTCACTCTTCCCCTCTCCCTCTCCCTCCCTCCCTCCCTTACTCTCCCTCCATCCCTCCCTCTCTCTACCTCTTTCTCTCCCACTCTCTCTTTCTCCCCCACTCTCCCTCTCCCTCCCTTCCTCCCTTCCTCCCTCGCACCCTCTCTCTCTCTCCCTCTTTCTCTCCCACTCTCTCTTTCTCTCCCACTCTCTTTCTCCCCCTCTCTCTCTCTCTCACGCACACACTCACCTATAAATCCTCTACTATAAGGGTGTAGTGGAGAGATATAGAATTAGGATAGAAGGTATTGACAAAGAGGGAGAAAATAAATATATTAAGAAAATGATATTTCATATAACGCGTGTGCATTTTGAAGAAGTAGAGATGTTTCTGTTTTAGGGAGAAATAAAGCGCTCATGTTATAAAGTGAGTGTGTTTTTTATTCCACTAAAAATGGTAAAAAAACCCAATATATCCGTGATGTCAAGGTCCACAGTCTGCATATTCTCCTAGTTTTGCACGTGGTCCAACAAAAAGTAGCTTTTTGATGATTTTGTGAAGTGTGCAAGCATGTTCTTCACATTCCATCACCTTTTCCATGATCTTTCTACCACTTTTGCATGAAATAGAAGATTTTCCATGTTGAAAGACATATAATATCAATTGAATTTTGAATTCCATTGAAAAATGATATACAATTGAAGTTTGGAGGGGAACAAGCTTTTGAACATGTCAAATTGTTGTGGAGTTTGAAGAAAGAAGAAGCTAAGCCTAAATAATTGGGTTCAACTCCTCCATTTGAAAGTCTGGTTTTTTAGGTAATTGAAGTCCTTACACATTTTCTTTCATTCTATTATGGCTTGATTTCATTTTTGTTTGTCATTATAACCTTACGTTGTCAATGTACATTTTAAATTACACAATTATATACACTTGCCAATTACAATTTTAAACTTGATGCAGAGCATCTACTAGGATCCACAAATCATCAACGGTACTTCTAACCCTAACTTAAATTGAAGAAGATCAACAAACAAAACTCAATCATATTTTCATCAAAATACTTCAATTTCACTTGATTTCATATTTCCACAAAACATTCTAACTTGGTTTCAACTCTTTTTCAGACTCAAAAAATAGATTAACCATCATAAAATTGATTGTAACATAGCATAAAGTTGATTAGAAACTAAAAACCATTCAATTCATTCATGATTCACTAATTCAAGAACTCAATGCCACTCTCCCTCTCTCTCTCTCTAAGGTGGTTGACTGATATTAACTTAGAATTCAATTTGTATAGGATGATTGTAATTATTATTTAAATGAAGCCTTGAATGATATATATTTTTCAATTAACTTGAATGCATACATTTTTTAGGAACTAATATTCATCTCATTACCATGGTATAGATAAAATTATCTACCATGCTGAAGAAAAAGACAAAGAGGAAACTAACAGACGAAGAGAATGAAACGTTCAAAGAAAAGGAGAGAGTTCGGGCGGCGGAATATCGTGAAAAGAAGTAATTGGAAATGATTAATGAAAACAAGCCAATTGAAGAGGAACCTCAACCATCAAAACATAACAAGAATTGGTAGCACAAAAGGCACGAATGTGAAAGCATCATCATAAGATAGATTCGGATACCATAGCTGGAGACACACCCTTTAGAACAAGTGAATATGAAGGGATACCATTAAGCACAAGTGAATATGGAGGGACACCATCTAGCAAAAGTGAATATGGATGAACACCATCTCCTGTAAGTGAATATGGAGGGACACCATCTACCTCAAGTGAATATTGTTGGACATCATCCAACGCATCTCAAGTTGAGAGTACATCATCGCTCAGATTTGACAAAGAAGGTATTCCATCATCCCCATGTGAACCTCAAGGTATGTCTTCTTCTCCACCCTTGATCGAAGGTACACAATCTAGCCCACCTCAATTAAATATTGATGAAATTCCTAATGTTGAGATGTATGTACCTAGGAGAGCACCACCTAGAATTTTGCATAGAAATCCAAAGTATTTGATTAATATTGATGCTGAGATTTTGCAGCACATGGAAGGTAAGATTTTAACACACACTTGTAGAAGATATGCTGATAATATTTGAAAATGATTCTTTGAAAATCTAAATGAAACTACAAGATGTCAACTATTTGTTGAAATGATGTGGGGTGTAAAGTATAGGAACATCATGAAGACTCTTGGTTTTAGAAAATCGAATGCATCGAGTGAAGAAACTATTGTGAAGAATCTAATGGATGCTTATGAGAGTGTTGGTAAGACCTCATGCTCAAAGGATAGTAATGTCACCCAACATGTCATTACATCGACTTTGGTAAGTTTTCAAACAAAGAGAGCTCGTCTTATTAAAAAGACTAGTGAACAAATGGGAATTAGTAGAAAAACTTTATCAAGGGCCATTCAAAGGCGACAAAATTGAGGGCAATGATTCAAATGAATTATGGGCATTCTCGGGGAGACTGTCACGAAAAGATAAAGAAGTTGTCGAAGCCTTGAGAACACTAATTGAAGAGTATTGGAAGAATAACACAAGGCCATCTCTGAAACAAAGGCATGTGGTAAGAAGGAGAATTGGTAGTCGAAATCATGAGCCACATGCAAAGCATTTTTTGGATATGAAAACCCCAATTTTTTCGAAAATTTGAAAATGATTATCCTCAAATTAGTATTTCTTAAAGATTTTTTGAAATACTAAAACCTTTTTATGTTAAGATAAATCATGCATGCACTACTTATTGTTGTAGACTACATATTGAATTTTCTAACCATTATGATGTTTATTGTTCTATATGTGTATATTTGCATACTAACGATGTTTTGCAGGATTGTGGCATAGAAGCCCCACCAAAATATTCAAGATAGTTCTTATAAATTTTATTTGTGAAATAGAGGATGGCCAGATATTCTACAGGACAACATGCTTGGATGGTTCATACGAGCATTGTGGTGGCTTCCAGTGTATGCCAGTATGTCAACATATGGAAATCACAGATGAGGTGGGACAAAAACTAGTAGAGTTCGAGAAGTATAAAATAGTGGCATATGCTACAAAAGATGGGTCTCAAGCAAAAATGTGTTATTTGGTTATTGAGAAGATTCTAGTGTATGATTTTATATCCATGTTTCGTGACAATATACTGTTTGAGTATGCAATGCATACCCATAGAGCCCGATGGTTGGACATACAATTCAAGCTATGCAAGGAAACCTTTCTAGTTGGAAGCATAGTATCAGTGGTTGACTTTGCGGAGAACTACACTCTACATCCACAACATGAGGTGTAGTCACAGTATTACAACTCCACACAGGTTTTGATATTTCTGCACATAACATTAATTCATGCATCTGATAGTATAGATGACCAAAGGAAGGTATTGAGGGAGTACCACTTTTACATTAGTGATGATCAAACACATTCTCCAGAGTTCATGCAAGGTTTCTTTCAAATGTTCTATAGTGGTTTGGCTCAAAGGGGCATAAAATAAAACTAACATATAATATGGTCTGATAACTATGCAACACAGCTCAAGAACTTGTGCATGTTCTACTGGTTGTGCAATATGCATGTAATTACAAGTATTCAACATATGTGGAAATTTTTTGAGGCCAGACATGGAAAGGGGGAGCATGATGGTGCAAGAACATGCGTGAAAAGAGCATTAGCATGAGAAGAGTTAAGGTATAAAGACAGTGCAAATTTGATAGATGCAAAATCAATCGTCGAGTGGTGTAATGCTTTGATGGGTCTAGGAAATAAAGGAATGTCTTTAGTTCGTAGAGTTTTTTGGTTGATAGATGATACTAACATTGCACCATATGAGGGTTGTTGTACACTAACAAGATCGAGTGGGTACACTCTTTCCTTAGCTCAAATGCAATTTCATAGAGTATCGATACATGAAAGATGGCATAATTTTTTTCTTCACGTACAATGCAAGCTTGGAATGATTGTGAGTCAGAGGAGTGGGTTGACAAATGGTTGACAAGTTATCTTAGCCCACTTCACATGTATCGCCCTTTGATGGAATTGGAACTGACACAGATGGAATCATTGGTCGACTTTAACCACATATTAGATCTAGTTCAACCAGGTGATATATCTACTTGCTTAGATGTTGAAATTCCATATTGTTATCTTACTTTGTACTGTATTCGTAATGTTGACAAATTTCAAGATATTTTTTGCACATATCAATGCAGGGCATGTTTATACAATTATTGCAGATGAAGACAATGAAGAGGGAAGAAACTATTACTTATGTCGTTGTGTTGAGGCCAAAAATAAAGTGGAGGCCCCAATTATAGATGGAGAAAACATCGAATACCCTACAGGCTCAGTTGTGGTTACTGGAACATGGCTTAGAAGGTACCCACATTCGAGTGTTAAACATTGGCTATTTCAGGACTTTGACATGCACTGTAAGATTCTTCATTACTCAAACCTTGTCATGGCATCCAATGTTTGTTTCACCAAATATGGGGGTAGACCTTTGAATAAGACCTTGTGGAAGGTTCGTGAGTTTGAACATGAGGCAATACTTGACATAATAAAGAGTAGAATAGACCCAGATGGTTTGTTGGATTAATTTTTAAGTATATGCACATTAGTTCTTATTAGTTTATACTTGTATGCACATTAATTTGTTTGAACCAAATGCTATCTTATTTTACTTTGTGTATTTTTAAGTAACATACTAAACAATGATTAGTGTCCTGTTGCAAAAAGTGCAGATATATGAGCCATCCAAGCAAATGTTAGCCAAAAAATCAATGCAACATCCTTATTTTGATGATCTTGAAAAATATCAATCATGATTTTAAGCCATTAGAAAAGTGTGTGCAAAGCTTGGTGAGAGAATTTCAAGTTATTCATTTGAAGTTAACCTTATCATGAGCAGCTATGATGTAGACATTATAAGTGCATCTAGAATTTCAACTTACTCTATTCATGAGAGGTGTTGTGTGCAATAGGTATGTTGGAACTCCTAGTGAAGATGTATGAATAGGAGTAATTAAGTTGTGAGACCTGCATGCCTATCTGTAAGTTCCTAACATCTATTTTTATTTCATTTCCATTTTAGATGCTCTTTCGTTTTCTCTTTTACTTTTTGTATTTGTAAGTAAACTACTAAAAATTGATTGATCTCTCGTTGTAGAAAATGCTTATTTATGAGCCATCAAAGAGAATCTCAGCCAAAAAAGCAACGCAACATCCTTATTTTGATGATCTTGAAAAATCTCAATTTTGATTTCAAGCCATTATGAAAGAGCGTGTGAAGCTTAGTGATGGAATCTGAAGTTACTCAATTGAAGTTAACCTCATAATGGGCACCTATGATGTATACATTTAAAGAGAATCTCGATGTATGAGTGACATTGTAAAAGATCTATGAGAACGAAGTACCTAATGAATTGTAATGAGATTTACTCAAATATTGTAATTTTGGAGTTCATTTTTGGTGTAGTAGCACCTTGTTTTGTAAATGTTTTCAATAGGAAAATTTTTAAAATTTGAATTTTGAAATGTAAACATTGTGAAAAAGGTCATATGTAATGTATTCAAAGTCTCAAGGAGGTCATTAGGTGATTAGAGAAGTGATATAAATCATGTAAGGTCGAATTAGGATGTTTTAGGTGTGTGTGTGTTTATTTGTGCAGGGGAATTCAAGAAACAAAGGAACATACCTTTAAACATTCAAGAACCCCCTTAACTTGTTGGGGAAGAAATTATCATGTATCCAAACCCTCAGATCTGCAATTTTTCTCAAGACAAACTCACTCCACCATGCCAAACCAAAACCCTTATTTTATGCTAGTATAAGGAGGGTTTATTGAAAGGAATGGTTCCACACCTTACTAGAACATTCCACCACCTCGGACCTTCTTAAAATCACCTCCAAAAACTCAAAAGACAATCACCCAACCTCTACATGCAATATTTTATCAAACCCTAGGGTGAAACCTCATTTTTCATGCCCTTTTCCATCAAAATCTATAGGGGAAGCAACACAAACCCCATAAAACTTATTCCATTTCACTTAAAAACCTCTCTCGATATTGGCTATCTCATAATGGCTTTCCCGTGGTGGAAAATTTTCACTTGATGGAAAAAGTGTCAAATTCAAGTTGTGCAAAGTTGCAAAGTGGTGCAACTTTATCTATGCAACTTGTGTGACCAAAATAACTACTCCAACGCATTTGAATAGGTATGTTTATGCTAGGCATGGTCTTGTTTCACACCGAAACATACGGAATCGCTCTGAGCTATGTTCCACTGGATCGATCCCTTAAGGGTCCAAAGTGCAAAATGGTTGCACACTTCAGCATGCTATTACTTGGATATCGTGATGCTTAGAAACTTCTCGTTTGATCCTATAAGATCATGTTGGGCCCCTCTACAAAAAATCTCTCGGTTTTGGCTATCTTGGAGTGGTTTTTCCATAGTGGCGGATTTTCACTTGATGGAAAAAGTGTCAAATTCAAGTTGTGCAAAGTTGCAAAGTGGTGCAACTTTCGCTCTGCAACTTGTGTGACCAAGCGGACTATTCCAACACGTCCGAATAGGTATTTTTATGCTAGGAATGGTCCTCTTTCACACTGAAACACGAGGAATCACTCTAAGCTATGTTCCACAGAATCGATCCCTTAAGGGTCCAAAGTGCAAAATGGCTGCAAACTCCAACATGCTATTTCTCAGATATTGTGATTCTTAGAAACTTCTCATCTAATCCTAAAAGATTCTATTGGGCCCCTCTACAAAAACCTCTCTCGGTTTTGGCTATCTTGGAGTGGTTTTCCCCTGATGGCAGATTTTCACTTGATGGAAAAAACATCAAATGCAAGCACTGCAAAGCTGCAAAGTGGTGCAACTTTCGTTTTGCAACTTGTGTGACCAAGCAAACTATTCCAACATGTCAAAATAGGTATTTTTACTCTAGGCATGGTCCTCTTTTGCACCGAAACACACGGAATCACTCTGAGCTACGTTCCACCGGATTGATCCCTTAAGGTTCCAAAGTGCAAAATGGCTACAAACTTCAGAATACTATTACTCAAATACAGTGATGCTTAGAAAATTCTTGTCTAATCCTACAGGATCATGTTGGACCCCTCTACAAAAACCTCTCTCGGTTTTGGCTATCTCAGAATGGTTTTCCCATGGTGGTGGATTTTCTCTTGATGAAAAAACTATCAAATTCAAGTTGTGCAAAGTTGCAAAGTGGTGCAACTTTTTCCTTGCAACTCGTGTGACCAAACTAACTGCTCCAACATGTCTGAATAGGTATTTTTATGCTAGGCATGGTCTTTTTTCACAAGGAAACTCACAGAATCGCTTCAAGCTACGTTCCACCAGATCGATCCCTTAAGGGTCCAAAGTGCAAAATGGCTGCAAACTTTAGCATGCTATTACTTAGATACCGTGATGCTCATAAACTTCTCATCTAATCCTACAAGATCATGTTGGGCCCCTCTACACAAAACTCTCTCGGTTTTGGCTATCTCAGAGTGGTTTTCCCATGGTGGCGGATTTTCACTTGATGGAAAAAGTGTCAAATTCAAGTTGTGCAAAGTTGCAAAGTGGTGCAACTTTTGCTTTGCAACTCGTGTGACCAAGTGGACTATTCCAATGTGTCCAAATAGGTATTTTTACGCTAGGAATGGTCCTCTTTCACACTGAAACACGTGTAATCACTCTAAGCTATGTTCCACCAAATCGATCCCTTAAGGGTCCAAAGTGCAAAATGGCTGCAAACTCCAACATGCTATTACTCAGATATTGTGATGCTTAGAAAATTCTTGTTTGATCCTAAAATATTGTGTTGGTCCCCTCTACAAAAACCTCTCTCGGTTTTGGCTATCTTGGAGTGGTTTTCTCGTGGCGGCAAATTTTCACTAGATGGAAAAAACATCAAATGCAAGCAGTGCAAAGTTGCAAAGTGGTGCAACTTTCGTTTTGCAACTTGTGTGACCAAGCAAACTATTCCAACATGTCCAAATAGGTATTTTTACTCTAGGCATGGTCCTTTTTCGCACCGAAACACATGGAATCGCTCCGAGCTATGTTCCACCGGATTGATCCCTTAAGGTTCCAAAGTGAAAAATGGCTGCAAACTTCAGCATACTATTACTCAAATAATATGATGCATATAAACTTCTTGTCTAATCCTACAGGATCATGTTGGGCCCCTCTACAAAAACCTCTCTCAATTTTGGCTATCTCAGAATGGTTTTCCCATGGTGGTGGATTTTCTCCTGATGAAAAAACTGTCAAATTCAAGTTGTGCAAAGTTGCAAAGTGGTGCAACTTTTGCTTTGCAACTCGTGTGACCAAACTAACTGCTCCAACATGTTTGAATAGGTAATTTTATGCTAGGCATGGTCTTTTTTCACAATGAAACACACGGAATCGCTTCGAGCTACGTTCCACCAGATCGATCCCTTAAGGATCCAAAGTGCAAAATGGCTGCAAACTTTAGCATGCTATTACTCGGATACCGTGATGCTTAGAAACTTCTCATCTGATCCTACAAGATCACATTGGACCCCTCTACAAAAGGATCTCTCAGTTTTGGCTATCTCAGAGTGGTTTTCCCATGGTGATAGATTTTCACTTGATGGAAAAGGTGTCAAATTCAAGTTGTGCAAAGTTGCAAAGTGGTGCAACTTTCACTCTGCAACTCGTGTAACCAAACTAACTGCTCAAACGCATCCGAATAGGTATTTTTATGCAAGGCATGGTCTTGTTTTGTACCAAAACATGCAAAATCGCTCTAAGCTACGTTCCACAAGATCGATCCCTTAAGGGTCCAAAGTGCAAAATGGTTGTAAACTTCAGCATGTTATTACTCAAATATCCTGATCCTTAGAAACTTCTCATCTGATCCTATAGGATTGCATTGGGCCTGTCTACAAAAACGTCTCTCGATTTTGGTTATCTCAAAGTGGTTTTCTCGTGACGGTGGATTTTCACTTGATGGAAAAACTGTCAAATTCAAGTTGTGCAAAGTTGCAAAGTGGTGCAACTTTCATTTTGCAATTCGTGTGACCAAAATAACTACTCCAATTCATCCCAATAGGTAGGTTTATGCTAGGAATGGTCCTCTTTCACACCCAAACATGTGGAATTGATCTGACTTGCGTTCAACCGACTGGATCCCTTATGATGGCATGCAAAACACTAGAAAAGAGAAACATACAAACCAAGGTTGAGAAGTTCAAGTATTCCACACAAAATTCATATGATAATTGGTGCAAAGCACCTTGTTCCTCCATTTGATGAAGAAGGTCTAGTTCAGTGGTTTTAGTGATTCACTCATAAAATTGAAATCCCATAGTCATTCACCCATTCCTAGTGAAATTCAATACCATCGGCCTAACAATGCTTCATCGGCAGAACCCCCATCATAGCCCTGTCGATGGCCTAATGAAAATAGCTCACAATATAGTATTGGAGTAACAATACCCTATCAGGTTGATGCCTAAGGTGCTCTCCCCGATATACCAATAGAGTCAACAAAAGTAAACACATCGGTGTAACAGATAAACATCAGTGGAATGAATTATGGCATTCCCTCGATGGGCCGATATAACTATGAATAGTTCTTTAAGACATTTTTTACTTTGATTATACTATTTTTAAGTGAAATTTTCATGTATATAATCATATCATGTTCATGTATGTTAAATAACGATAAAATCAATGCAGATTTTCAAGGATTTGTCAAGCGAGTAAGAGAGCTATGGGAGTAGCCTCATCTAAAAGATTTTGAGCTAGATTTTGATATACCATTTAGAGAGCTTGGTTTTCATGGAAGAGGAAGAAATATGATTAAATTACTTCATTTTCATTTTCATAACCATATCATGGCATGGGAGCCAAGAAGACCAAGGATGTCCAGTTTTATGTGGAGGTAATGGATGTGGTCCAAAATTTAGGAGGGGAAAGAAGGTCAATGTATGATCCTAATGAAATTGAGGAAGAACAACAAGAGAGGGACATGAAAACTAAAATCAATGCAGATTTTCAATTCGTGTGACCAAACTAATTACTCCAATGCATCCCAATAGGTAGGTTTACACTAGGTATGGTCCTCTTTCACACCCAAACATGTGGAATTGATCTAACTTGCATTCAACCAACTTGATCCCTTATGATGGAATGCAAAACACTGGAAAAGAGAAACATAAAAACGACGGTTGAGAAGTTTGAGTATTCCACACAAAAAGCATATGATCATTGGTGCAGAGAACCTTGTTCCTCCATTTGATGAAGAAGGTCTAGTTCAGTGGTTTTAGTGATTCACCCATAAAATTGAAATCCCATAGTCATTCACCCATTCCTAGCAAAACTCAATACCATCAGCCTAACAATGCTTCATCGGCGGAACCCCCATCACAGCTCATCTGATGGCCCAATGAAAATAGCTCACAATATAGTATTGGAGTAACAATACCCTATCGAGCTGATGCCTAAGGTGCTCTCCTCGATATACTGATAGAGTCAAAAAAAGTAAACACATCATTGTAATCGATAAACATTACTGGAACAAATTATGGCATTCCCTCGATGGGCCAATATAATTATGAATATTTCTTTAAGAATTTTTTTACTTTGATTATACTATTTTTAAGTGACCTTTTCATGTATATAATCATATCATGTTCATGTATGTTAAATAACGATCAAATCAATGCATATTTTCAAGGATTTTTCAAGCGAGTAAGAGAGATATGGGAGTAGCCTCATCTAAAATATTTTGAACTAGAGTTTGATATACCATTTAGAGAGCTTGGTTTTCATGGAAGAGGAAGAAAGCTAATTAATTTGCTTCATTCTCATTTTCGTAACCATATCATGGCATGGGAACCAAGAAGGCCAAGGATGTCTAGTTTTATGTGGAGGTAATGGATGTGGTCCAAAATTTAGGAGGGGAAAGAAGGTCAGTGTATGATCCTGATGAAACCGAGGAAGAACAATGAGGATAGGAAAACTAAAATCAATGCAGATTTTCATTTCATGTGACCAAACTAACTACTCCAATGCATCCCAATAGGTAGGTTTACACTAGGGATGGTCCTCTTTCACACCCAAACACATGGAATTGATCTGACTTGCGTTCAACCAGCTTGATCCCTTATGATGGCATAAAAAACACTGGAAAAGAGAAACATACAAACGATGGTTGAGAAGTTTGAGTATTCCACACAAAAAGTGTATGATCATTGGTGCAAAGCACCTTGTTCCTCCATTTGATGAAGAAGGTCTAGTTCAATGATTTTAGTGATTCACCCATAAAATTGAAATCCCATAGTCATTCACCCATTCCTAGAAAAATTCAATACCATCGGCCTAACAATGCTTCATCGGCGAAACCCCCATCATAGCCCGTCTGATGGCCCAATGAAAATAGCTCACAATCTAGTATTGGGGTAACAATACCCTATCAGGTTGATGCCTAAGGTGCTCTCCTTGATATACCGATAGATTCAACAAAATTAAACACATCCTTGTAATAGATAAACATTAGTGGAACAAATTATGGCATCCCCTCGATGAGCCAATATAACTATGAATAGTTCTTTAAGACATTTTTTACTTTGATTATACTATTTTTAAGTGACCTTTTCATGTATATAATCATATCATGTTCATGTATGTTAAATAACGATCAAATCAATGCATATTTTCAAGGATTTTTCAAGCGAGTAAGAGAGATATGGGAGTAGCCTCATCTAAAAGATTTTGAACTAGAGTTTGATATACCATTTAGAGAGCTTGGTTTTCATGGAAGAGGAAGAAAGCTAATTAATTTGCTTCATTCTCATTTTCGTAACCATATCATGGCATGGGAACCAAGAAGGCCAAGGATGTCTAGTTTTATGTGGAGGTAATGGATGTGGTCCAAAATTTAGGAGGGGAAAGAAGGTCAGTGTATGATCCTGATGAAACTGAGGAAGAACAACAAGAGAGGCACATGAAAACTAAAATAAATGCAGATTTTCAAGGATTTGTTAAGCGAGTAAGAGAGCTATGGGAGCAGCCTCATCTAAAATATTTTGAACTAGAGTTTGATATACCATTTAGAGAGCTTGGTTTTCATGGAAGAGGAAGAAAGATTATTACTTTGCTTCATTTTCATCTGCATAACCATATCATGGCGTGGGAACCAAGAAGACCAAGGATGTCCAGTTTTATGTGGAGGTAATGGACGTGGTCCAAACTTTAGGAGGGGCAAGAAGGTCAATGTATGATCCTGATGAAATTGAGGAAGAACAAGAGAGGGATAGGAAAAATAAAATCAATGCATATTTTCAAGGATTTGTCAAGCGAGTAAGAGAGGTATGGGAGCAACCTCATCTAAAATATTTTGAACTAGAGTTTGATATACCATTTAGAGAGCTTTTTTTTCATGGAAGAGGAAGAAAGATGATTACTTTGCTTCATTTTCATTTGTAGAACCATATCATGGTGTTAAAACCAAGAAGACCGAGGATGTCTAGTTTTCTGTGGAGGTAATGGATGTGGTCCAAACTTTAGGAGGGGCAAGAAGGTGAATGTATGATCCTAATGAAATTGAGGAAGAAAAACAAGAGAGGGAAAGTGAAAATAAAATCAATGCAAATTTTCAAGGATTTTAGAGGTCATTAGATGTACTCATTAGGTTGGAGGAGTCTAAAGTTGCAAATTTGTAAGTTGCTTAAACCAAAAAATTTGAAATGCAATGGTTACTTGTTTTTATGTCTAAAGTTGCTTAAAGTCAATTTCGTATACAAGAAATAATATTGTAAAAAGTTGACATATAAATATTTTGATAGTGACACATCAAGAACATATTGGAATCTTTTTATGAATCATTTCATGGAATGCCAATTGTAAACGTGTTTTTTTCTTTTAAATAAAGTTGTTTAGCATCAATCAATTAATATTCAAGACAAATCATGAAGGACAACAATGATCAATGCTAGGGCTAACCAATTAATAATTATACATGTGAATAATTCAAGCATGTACATGTCAATAAGGGAAGCACACGTACTCAAAAATTATACACACGAATACATAGTATACCAAAATTAATACAAATTATATGCACGAATACAAGGTATACACATGAAAACACGTAAGCCACAAATTATACATTCGAACGCACATAAGTCACAAAGTATACACTTGAATACACGTAACTCATATCTATTGAACCATCAATTTAGAATGCAAATATGGACATGCATCGATAAAAGATATTTGTATTAACCAAATAGCCATGTAGGCATACATAAATATATGTTGGTATAATTATGAAATATATGTACAAAATATCCATATAGGCTTACGAGAATCCCATATAGGCATACAATTTCAAATATGTACAAAACTGCCATGTAGGCATACAACAAAGGGCTCTAGAATCAAAAGTCATAGCTTTCCATGCCCTAGAAATAAATTATTTCCCTTTCATTTTTGATCGAATGGCAATAGGTCTATCACTCATTTTTGCTACACTGGAGGAGTGATCCTACTAATCCTCCTAGGGTTTAGTTCATGGTGAAGTTTTAACTGTTATAATAAGAAGTAAAGACATGAATATATAGAAATTACATTATAAAAAATGATATATTTGAAAAAATAATCATTTACAGCCATCTCATGATCTCTCTCCATGGGGGAAATATTCTCACGCCCATGCTCAAGCGTGCTCAATCCTTGTATAAACCATACAAATAAAAATTAAACTGTAACGTCAATCAATAATGGTTTGATTTTTCACTAACTAACATC
This sequence comes from Sequoiadendron giganteum, assembly GCA_007115665.2. Lineage (NCBI taxonomy): Eukaryota > Viridiplantae > Streptophyta > Pinopsida > Cupressales > Cupressaceae > Sequoiadendron > Sequoiadendron giganteum. Next base: position 182,838,926 of record CM021100.1, read on the forward strand.
TATAACAACAAATGTAAATTTAAATTTACTAATTTGCCTCATCCTATCAGAGCCATCGAGGATTGTATAGTAGATGACACACCAATATCCATTGCCCTCATCACATTCATAGGTGTTTTGTCTTGCATCATCTGAAAATAAAAAAAAAAATTATTCAATGTAATCAACGATGTGCATATAAAATACACAAATCTATTAAGTACTTGATTCATTAGTTAAACTCTTTATTCTATTACCTATGTGTAGGTTTGATTAAATCCACCACCATTGGGAAGTGTTCCATCAAAACCTCCAATATTTGTCTATTCAACATCCAAAATCGCATATTAAATTACCATTCATAAAACAATGCTATTAACATGTAATAAATTTATAATTGTTTACTAGTTACATACCCCAACAATAGGTGTACTGTAGAAATAAGCTGGTGGGGGGCCAGTGTATCCAGTCTCAAAACTGTGACCCTATAATTTTATTAAAATCATAAAACATTTTTAGTTAATCTTGCATTTCAAGATTGAAATTTTATAGATTAAATTCAATGAACATGCACTAACTTTTACTTGACTATCAATGTCATATGCCTCATGCAAAATGTCAGCTTCCCTTTCCCTTTCCATCTTCATTCTGTGTACTAGTCTCCTAAGTGTTGGTGGGGTCATATGAACAAGTAGCCCCACAAGATTGACACACATGTGTTCGAAGGCCACCACTCGAAGACTCCCCTGGATGGTGTTGTAGAATAGGGCTAGTATGATGGATGAAACTCTAGATCAAAGTGTTGATCGCCTGCAATGTTTCTACATCAACACTTTCCTTTGCGACTGAAGGCATAACAATGTGCTCATGAGGTGGCCTAGCGAAAGCTCGTCTACCTTGCTGCGTAGGATCTGACTGCACACTGGGTCTATCCTGAGCTGACCCCCCACCTCTCCCCTGGAAATCCCTCATATCAAAATAATTTTGGATTTTGTTCAATATGAACTCACTGTATAGTTTCCTAAGGAAATATTGCGGGACCTCGTAATTGTTGCACGGTGGGTAATCAAAGACCATGTACCACTTATCATAAAAATTGTCCCTAATCTGTTGGTGGTGGCACCAATGGATAGGAAACCTCTTCTCATTGAGGGTAATATTTTGATTTGTGCGTGGGTCAGTGAATAATGAGCACAAATCACCTTTTGTAAATTTTAAATCCTTTACATCCTTGTATGATAGTTTATTTGCATAATAATCCCTAGCCATCTACCTCCTATCTTGCCATCCAATTATTTTTTGGCTAATTGAATCTACATTTTTTAACATATCTTTCAATGAATTTGCTAGGGTCATTCTTTCTACGGTTGAACCATTTGGATCACTCAACCTACTGATCAAATCCTCAATTTTCTTTTTGTTGTTCTCAATTTCACTCATTAAATTTTGTTGAGTGTTAGGAGGGGGTTGAGTGATTGGTGGAGGAGGTTGTTGTTGTGGTTGATTTTGATCTTGAGGATTTGGTTGGTCTTCCTGTTGAGGATTTTGAGGGTTTGCAGGTTGATTTGCATCTCCTAAAAATTCAAATAAATATATATCAAATTCAACCTAAAACTAACTAATTCAAAACAAAAACCATAGAATCCTTACCTTTCACAGCTCCTCCTCATCATGGCACCATCGTTGTGAAGAAATATCAATTGTTGGTGAAGAAATTTGTTGTCTTTTTCCTCCTAGAACACAAGCACAAAATTGTGGGGGTTTTGGCTGCAACTACAAAAAAAAATAGTCGAAATACTAATGAAAGATTTGCATTTCTTTTTTTACTTTTAACAATCAATAACGTTAGCGTGTTATAGTGTGCTCACGTTATTGGTTTGTAGTTTCTGAGCCCGAGGCTCGACATAGTGAGCCATAATGCGAGTGCATTATAATGTGCTCGAGTTATGGATTTTCAAAAGTTTTTTTGGAGGGTGTCCATGAAATTTATACCCATTTCCATGCACTGGCCTCAATATTAAATGTAACTTCCCTTCTAGAATACTTGGTACTTGACATTCTCATCTCATAAGTAGTAAATATACCATGTAACTCATCTAGAGTGAGTTTATAAATTTCTCTTCCTTCTTCAATGATATGGATTTTAGAATCATATTTAGTTGCCATGGACATTAGAACCTTTATCAAAACAACATCCTCTTTCATTTCCACATCATATCCTCTAATAGCATTTACTATATCATCAACTCTCAAAATATAATCTGCATTTTTTCTTCATCAACCATCTGCAAGCTTTCAAATTTAGCTCTCAGTATTTTTAGCTTTTCCAGCTTCACCTTGGATTCTACTTCATAGATCTTATTCAGTTTTTCCCAAACATCATAAGTAGTTTCACAATGCATAACCTTGCTATGCATAGAATCATACAAGTTGTTCATAATGGCAAACCAAGCTTTCTCATTATTCTCGTAGCCTTTCTTCCCAGTAGCATCAGTAGGAGGAGTAGTAAGAGGAACTAACTTGTTCTTAACTAACACCCAAACATCAAGTCCAAGAGAACCTAAGTATCCTTTCATTAGAGAGCTCCACTTAGCATAGTTAGTTCCATCAAATCTAGGTGGCTTGCTAGAACCTTCCTAACATGCCATTGTGTTCACTTATCTAAGATCTACCTAGGTTGATTAAGCATCTTCTAGGAAACCTAGGGATCTAATACCAATTGTTAGAACACAATGATGTCCTTAGAGGGGGGTGAATCAACAAATAAAAAGAATTAATCTAGAGAGACCTGTTGTAGATTTAAACTTAACAACTCACTTGTCCATTTCAAATCACGAACAAATAAAACACTCACAAGCACAAGAATGATCAACACATGAAACCAGATATACATGGAAAAATCAAGATGGAAAAAACACGGTGATAAATGCTACTAGGATCTACTATCCTAATCCAACCTCAAAAGCATAAAAGTTCAACTACAAGTTTTAAGGGCTAAAAACCCCAAGGAAGCTTCAACTCCCTATTTTAGAAGAAACTAATTTAGGAGTCCTACCACACCTTGATCTGAGCTAAAACTCAATGCAAATTGAGGCTACAACCTCTTACAAAGTTCTGCAATCAATTATGCATAAAATGGTTTTGCAAAACCTATAATGCATCAATTCAATACATCACACTTATCTCTCTGTTTAATCTCACACCACTATAATCAGATTCATGTATATTTAGATTTTTTTCTTTCTATTACAGTTCACCTATTTTTTTAACTCTCAAAATTTTTGAACGTTTTTCTTTTCATTTTTTCTCTTACATATTCAAAATCTCTATTAGGTTTTTTCCATACAACCTTCTTCAACAAGTTTCCTCTACCTTGATCCACACACCACTATTCTTCTCATCATTAAGACATCTAATAGGATTTTTCGGATATCACCATCCCCTGCATCAAGCTACAATATTTAATTACAATACAAACAATTTTACTTCATTCCCTCTATCAAACCCTAAGATCTGATTAAGCATTGAATATATTCTCCCATTCATTCAATCATATTTGATCTTGATTTACATGACTCTTTGTGCCACCAACCTCTAGATCAAATCACCTCTCATAAATTTCTGTTGGGGTAGCTGAGCGATTTGATTATGTTCCTATGTCAGTTACTAGATTGATATCCCTATTCTCATTTTTGAGCTATTGTAGATCTCTACTTTTGAATTATGGTTATTGATCTTCTCTCTCACATTGTGATCCTATTTATCATCAAACCTTTTAACCCTAATCATTGGATAATTAGTCATTTAAATCTCCATCATTGATCTTGCAGCTTTCACTTAATATCATCTATCGCTATGTCGGAGAGACAAGTATCAAGGTACTGCTGACACCGATCCATTCCACTGATGAGATAGCCTTCAGGCTATCGAAGAGACTAAGGTCTCTATCCTAGAGATATTCCACCTTCACACTGATGCAACATCCTTTCACTAGCATCATCCGATCAACTTTTGATCAATCTTCACAGTTGAACATCATTGTTTTTTTCACCATCAAATCACATTATTTAACCATCAATCATTGATTTCTCAACAAGGATGCTAAATCATCATATATGTGATTTCCACATGTCATCCTATCAATCATCATCTAAATAACTTCATTACTATCGGGTTCTATGGCTTTTCACCTTATCGCTCCATCGTTGGGACATCCATCAATGTCTTGCTGATACACCACTATCACACCAATGGGAAATCTTGTCACCAACATCGTTTGATCTATCTCGTACAATTTGTACCATTCCCTATTGATCTCGTGGGTCTTGCTCGAGTCCCACCATAAATCCTGCGGGGTGTGTGGATGACTGCCACATGTACACCACTAACTTCTCCATCCTATCAGGTCCCACTTAGCTTATTACTCTATCATTGGGACATCATTACTTTCTTCCATCGCCATATCAAAGGGACAAGATTCATAGTCCTAGCGATACTACTCTATTTCACTGATGGGTTACCATCATTTCATTGGAGGAACTACCTTGAGAGTCCTACCAATGATGCAATGTCACTTTGATGAAAACACTTGATGACTTCACCTATCCACCTCATCACCATGTCACTGCATCATAATCCACAACAAGGATTTGGATTACCATTTATCCACTCTTGTTATGCCATAGATCTACTTTTTCATCATCTGTCATATTATACCCTAGTTGGGTCCCACCAAGACATCAACAATCATCATTTATCCATCATGGATTAATCTCCACTATTGATCAACCAATATCACATTGTCAGAGGAACTTCTTAACCAAGTCACAGAGTTCTGAAATTTCTTAACTCCATGATCTCCCGACTTCCATACTCCTTGTCGCTCCATCAGAGAGAGTCCATCCAGATTCGCATCAATGCATTGGTGTTTCATCAATAAGATGAACATCGGCCCATCATAAAGAAATATCCCATTCTCTTGTCGATACACTAGTGTCATGCCGACGTGAAGAAGATATATAACCTTAAAGCGCTAGGTAGAGGGACAAATCACACACACGAGAAGATGAACTTAAGTTACTAGAAACCTGTTGTTGACAATCAATGTGAAAATAGACCTGTTCATGACGCCATGAGGCAACCCTAATTCTTGAAGGTGAATATAATTCATTTCTAGGTGCATCCTTCACTTTCTTGACCTGCACAATACCTTCTTAGAAAGCTCTTGAGAAACCTAGTTCAAATCTGCCATCTAATTATCCATCAGATCCACTACTCTCACATTCATATTTTTTCAACATGCCAATAATCTCCTTTGCATTATTTGTAATTTTTACAACAAAGATAGTTATTTTCACTTTTGCACAGGATCAATACACTTCTCCTTTGATCCCCTTTTGACATCAATGAAAACATATTCCAACAAACCCAAAAGTCAAAATCTAAAGTCTAGATCATAGGTAAATACTTTAGTGAAGTTTATATCAACGTCTTATCAAAAATCTCATCATCATCCTAACATCAAACAACCTTTGATCAACATGTCATAGGATGTATCCTTCCTATGATGGACATCGGTATCAGGCATCACCTTAGCTAAATTAAATTGGCAAGAGATATAGATAATGCTGACTATTTGTCTTTGATATTTTCTTACGATTTATCTTAATGACCCATTTTGATGACCTCTCAATGATGTTTATCAAAATTATCTAGAGAGAAAGGAATGGTGCATCAATCGTTATCTTTTTTTTGTTGTGCTTGTGGGTATTATTATAAAATATCTCGGTGCATGCTTTCTTAGTTGTGTGTAGGGAAGTTGTTTGGAGTACATTGTTGACTATTGTATATTCTTTGGTCCAATATATTCTAAACTTCTAATTTACATTCCAATGAGGTTTCTATATGTCAGGATGTGAACATGAACTATCCTATCTATTTGCAGAGTCAAAGTCCATTACACTAGATATAGTGATGTCCTGGTTATCAATACCTTTATGCATTATGTCTACATGTGTTATATCAAACAATAAGGAATGATAGAAAATACCAATCCCAAGAAATGAGAAAATAATTATAATGCATTCATCATCTAATCATGCATTTCTCATCATCATCTCTAATAAAGTCTTGACGGATCATAGACTTGTTTGATTTTTGAATCAATCATCGAAATCAATGGTCATTCATTCTTTGTTCTTCTATCTTCTCTCCACTCTAACCTAGTATCATGAAAGTAAAAAAAAATCATCAAATGCATCCACCCTGCATCCACAAATCATCATCGTACATGCATCTCATAATCATGAAACATCCATTAGCATAATCATTGCATATCGCATCATACATTTTACATTATCATTAGAGTTATGATGAATAGTACAGGTTTGTTATTGTAAGCATCTTGAATTATTGCATCACATATCATACACATGCATTACATTATCATATCATATCATAATCATTTGCATTAACCATGCATATATCCATATGCATACATAATCATCTCATTAAACTACATAGAAAATACACAAAAAGTAAATGCATCCATAACATTAGCATCACATATCATTCATTCCATAGCATATCATGAAAATATATTGAAAAATAATACAACATTGCAGCCATACATATCATTAATCACATATCATATCATATACATCCATATGAAGTAAGAATGAAATAAAGTGAACAGGTCATAGAATAAATCATACGTATCCATATCATATACATATATAATGAATGTCATGGTACAAAAGTTGGATCAATGTATGTGTATCGATAAAAAATACAACATATATGAGGCTATGAAAAAAGATCCCATGAATGTATGTTTGTATCAAAGAATGGGGCAACAAAATCAAAAAGTATATGTACATTCGAGGCTATCCTTGATGGCATCTACCCTCTCTAGCCTGCCTCTTTGGTTGATCCTCAGCCATAGGCTGTGTATCACTATGCTATAAAAAAATAGGCTATCTAAGTGCCTATGGTATATCCCGATGGTAGTGAATCCTATAGTATGCAGCCTCTGTCATGACCTCTCTATACAATCTCACTAAAATTTTCCTACCCTATGATGTCATTATCATGGCCTCTATCTGGTGACATCGACTAATCTCCTGATCTCTCTCTACATTCACAACCTATAAGTATTGTCGGGCATGGTCCATCTCTATTGTAATAGCCACCACTTACTATCTTGTGTGGTCTCACTCAATAGTAATAGCCAAAATATGTTGGTGGGATTGATCCCACTCTTTGGTCAAAATTTGTGCCTACTGTTGCAACTATTGTATTTGTGCATCTCTAGCATTTGGAGGTGGTGGTGGCACTACCTACTATTGTACAACCCGAGGTTGAACCTATTGCTAAACTTGAGGAGTTTATTGATCAACCAATGGAGCCCCCTAAACCTGCCCATCCTAGCCACCCTTCCCCTGTCCTCTGCCTCTGCGCCTTGCCTCTAGGTATCCCTCATAGTGGAGCACTCACTGGATCTATCAACCTCTAGGGTGGTACAAACCATGCATCATAAGCATGCATAGTTGCCACTATTTCTTGACCCTAATCATAGGCCTATGGTTGAGCCACCAATTGTTTGAAGCTCTAAACTACCTCTAGATCTAGAATAGTAGGTCCCCATGTGGGAACCTTATGAGAAGACCTAGAAAACACAAACCTATAAGCATCATCTCGCCTATCCTAGACCTCCCCAAACTATCATTCCACTCTTTCTAGCAGGTATCGCTCAATGATGGTATGCTTACGATTGCATATATTGGGCCTTTCTCCCAAAATATAGTTGTTGTACATCATCATACCATAGTGGCATTTGTAGCCATGGGTTCCATCAGAAGGTTGTCATATCATCAAGTACCTGTCACTAGTACGAGATCCCAATCTATCTAGTGTGTCGATGAGTAATCGCACCTTTGTACCTCCAAATGGCAGGATCATCTGGCTCCATGTCTACCATCTATACTATCGGTTGGAGCACAATGATATGATCCCACACCCAAATATGAAGTAGAGTAACCCCTACACCAAGGGCTCTCCCATCACAATAAACGAAGTTGTGCATGTCATGATAAAGTGAGGCCAACATAACAAGAACCCATGCAAAAAGTGTCCTCTTGTGGAGCATCTAGTGCCATGCCAAGCCCCATCCTAGGTTGAACCCTCTTCTACATCTATCAAGAGCAACCAAACCTGGAATGATGGCTATGATAATAAATCAAAAAGTAGGCACTCAACCTCTATACATATCAAGGTTGATCTAAGACATGACTAGCATGAGGTCCTCCATCTCCATCACCTCGTGACATGCATAATACCCGACATCAACATCATAAATCACATGATCACCATGTATTGGAAAACACAAAATATGCCACATCCTCCAAAGTAGCCCTTGACTCACTAGTGGGAAGATGAAAAGACGAAGTCTCATTGTGCCATCTCTCACACAAAGCAGTCATCATGGCAAGATTTGTCTGAATGATGGGCGCATATGCAACATACCAGAGATCGATATCTCCCAAGTGCTCCTAGTGCGACTCTAAAAAATCACCTAGTCTCTCCAAAATTATGGGTTTGTGCTCACACGAAATCAGTTGTGGGATGACCTCCTGCACCCACAAAGTGCATGATGTCAAAAATCAAAGAAATTTGACTCAATTTGGAATTTTTAGCTCAAAAATCACAATAGTGTCACTATTTTCAATAGCATCGCTATATTTAAATTTTAAATTGCGATGCCCAAAGGAATTTCAAATTGAAAATCAAAAAATGCATCACCAAACACATGGTTGTCACTATTTAAGATTTGGAAACCATAACCCTAATTTCTAAACGAGCAAGTGTGTCACTATGTACACATGCATCATAGTTTAAAATTAGAAACCCTATTTTTAAATTATGAAGTGTGTTGCTATATAAATATGCATCACTATAATTCATTTGAGTGTCACCGATTGCAAAATGGACATTTCTATATAGCGATGCTACCAAAGTTTGAACTTCAAAGTGTAATAAATGCATCAAAAATTCAAATTTCAAATCAAGTTTTGAGTTACATATTAGTGGTCCTAAGCTTGGAATGTGTTCATACTCTCGAACTTGGTCAAAGATGTGTCTGAGAAGCTATCAGCATGCCATTTTTTCAGAGGGTCCAAGCTCAAATCACAATAAATCCTTAAGGTGTGAACACACAAATGAATTGAAAGTGACCCTTCTTGGCTTATTTAAGCTAGAAACTTAGGGTTTTTTGCCCTAATTTAACCTTGAATCTAGGGTTTATCATCATTTTCACCAATTTTTCCAATTAAAACCTAATTTTGCATCATTTTTTTGTGTTTTTGGCAAAATTATTGCATCCCAGAGCCTTTTTGGACCCAAAATTCAAAATTTTTGCCTGATTTCTCGAGGTGAAAAGGAATCAACTTAATCCTTTTGTTGGGGCATCTAAAAAATTAGAAAATTTTATTTTTTTGATTTAAGCAGTAGTTTTAATCCAAGGAACATTATTCTTTAAACCGAAGCAGTAGGTGCCTCACTTCAAAGAGGGGAAAAATGTAGACATTGAAAAATGTCTTGAATGATATCATGCACTCAAAACATGTTTACTTGCATCATTTCCTCTCAAAACTCATCTTCTTTTTGCTTAATTAATTGAATTAGCCTAGTTAATTAATTAATTGCATAATTTTTTGTCCATTAACCTAATTTATCCAATCAGGTTAATTCACTCCCCCTTCACACTAACATTTCATCTCATTAAATTAAATAAATCAAAATATTTAATTTAATCTCCTAAGTCATCTTATTTAATTAAATAAACCTAAGTTATTTAATTAAATATCATTTAATCTCTCCTCCCCCATTCATTAAATTAATTAATTTAATGAATTTCACTTTAATTATTCAATCCCCTAATTACATGATTAAATCTTGTTTAATTTTCAATTAAACTAATTTTCCTCTAAGAGGGAATATTCCCTTGGAATATTCCTTATCTCCTTTTTTGCATAATAAAAGATTTCTTTTAAGTTGAAAAATACCTATATCCTCACCCATGAGAATAATCTCTCTCTTGCAATCAACTCACTTGGCTTCTTGAGCAAGCTAAACCTTTAACCTTTTGAGCAAGTCACCTTGTGACCTATGTGTGCAGGTCAAAAGTGTGTTTGTTTAGAGAAAATGTGAGCCCTTGATTAATCTCATCATGCATTCTCATTCGTTGATGAGAATCCATGATCCATGCCTCTTCTTTTCCTTCATCCTTGATCCTTGATTAATCTTTTTAATCTCAACCCTCCATTTCTCATTTGCTCTCCTATAAATAAAGCACTATTTGGAGACAAATGGATCCATCTTTCAATTGGAAACTTATGCTATTGAATTCACTCACACTCACACTCTTAATTTACTCACTTTTAGCTTGATTTTTGTTTATTTTAGTTGTATAATAGCTCAGAGCATCCATTAATGGCTTCCATGCATCCATCTTAGTTTTTTTATAGATAAAGGTTTCTATCTTTTAGCTTAGCAATTGCATAATTAGATCAATTTTAGCATAAAATCATGTTAGTTTAGTTCACATCATGTTTCATTTAGCATAAGTTGGGATTTTATCCATTTATCATAATGGTTTCATCAATTCTCTTCCATAGAATTGATTGAAACAAGCTCACTAATCATGGAATTGTGAAAGGGTCATTGTTCCACATCAACACAACACCAATTCCAAAACATGATAAGTTTCAAATGGGTTCGAGTATGAATTTAACTATTTTTTTAGTTTGTAACTTTTAGTTTCAATTAAATGCTTAGTTTAAACTTTCAATTTGAATGATCTTGTTTGGTAGATTGAGGTTTAGTGGACAAGTTATGCTTCGATTCATCATGGATCAAGCGTAATTGAACTGCATTGATGATCCTCGTCTCACAACTCCATCACCACTTTCACTCACATCTCATAATATAAGAAATGAACCTCCTATAACACAACTTTTCCAAATTGTTTCATCCCTCCAAAAGAAAATTTCCACCATCAACTAGAATCAAAATGGCCCACCTACTTATTATGTCAAAATTAGTCCATTGTCCTTGAAAATTTTGCAACCATCAATGTGACAAGGTATAGAGGTTCCTAGATTTGAGAAATATGGAGGGAAGGGAGATCCTTCTAACCATATTAATGCCTAAATTTCCTTATTTAGTTACTTTTTACTTGCCGATAAACTCTTAGAAAAACTCTTTCCTAGGTCCTTGAAAGATACAACCATGGAATGGTTCTCGTCTTTACCAAACAACTCAATTTGTTCATTCACTGAACTTGTTGAGGCATTTTTAAACCATTTCCAAGTGCATATGACTCCCAAGATGACTTTGGCCAATTTGATGAGATGCAATAAAAAAGAGAATGAAAAGATAACTAATTTTATCTCACGCTATCAATCACTCTATTCCCAAATCAATGTCAAGGTCCCCGACTCACACCTTTAAAATATGTTTATAGAAAATTTCAAACTAAGATTCAAGACAAACTTACAATGATGAAATTCTCATCTGTCATGCACCTATGTACTGCCCTCCACTGCTAGCTAAATTGAGAGATCTAAGCAAGAAAACTAGAACAATTCCCAAGATTTTAGAAAAATAAATAAAGGGTTCCTTCAATTTAATCCCCCTCAAAAAACAACTCAAACTGTCAACAACAAAGTAGTTGTTGTTAAGGCCACTATACCCTTTAGTTATGGAGATCCAAAAAGACAATTCAATCCCTTGTTTGATACCCTTCATAACACTATGTCCAAAATTTTAGAACAAAATATCATTCCATGTCCTCCCATCAAAACACCTGACCCTAATAATCATTTACCCCTGTTCTTTAAATAAAATGCTTATTTCCAATATCATCGATAAAATGGACATGAAACATAACATTGCAAGTGTCTTAAACATCTTGTGCAAGACCTCATTGATTCTGGCCGGACCTATCCATTGGAGGTGTTAGTGATCAAGGAAATAATTGTGTTGCCCCTCTAAACCAAAACTTGAAAATTTTCACTAATCCAATGCCCAAACATAATATTTCATTTGTCAAATCCATTGAAACTATAAAGAGTGATGTGGTGAATGTTGATACAGATGATGAAAACAATGATTATGTTATAAATAATGCTATCCATGAAAATCTTATAGATGAAATGGTAGGGATGATAGATGTCATCTCTCATAAGGGCTGACCTAAGAATTCTCTTGAATTTTCTTTCTCCTCTAGGAATATTCTTAAACATTTGCTCCATGCTTCTCACTACATAATCAGTCATATCTATGAAAAGACCACTAATGGGATACTAATAGATCCTACCTGTGGAGAGAATGTGATCACTGAGGAATTTTTACTCTTGCATGAACTCTATCAAGATGAATATGATAAATCAAAAGCATGGATCAAGACACACAATGGTTTTGCTTTCCCTATTATCAAATCGATCACCTTACCATTACATATAGGACCAAAAACATTATATGTCACATTCTCCATCATCCCACAGTCGAACCAATTTTGTGTGAAGCTAGGCCACCCATGGATTTGCTCCATGAAAGTCATCCCTTCAGTTGTGCATAAATGCTTAAAGTTTCCCTTTGACAATGAAATATTCACTTTCCACCACAACGACTTTAACCCTTTGTATTCTAAAGGAAAATTTCCCCTATATGCCTTTTGGCCCGAGGCCATGGAACCTATAAAGCCTCAAGAAGAATTATTTTCTTGTCCTATCAAAATTTCAAGGCGAAAAAGATAGAAGAACTATCCCTCTAAAACATGTCCCCATCCACCTCTGAACCTCCCATCCTTGTCAAAACCATTCTTGAACCTAAATAATAACCAAACAAACAAGACCGACTGAAAACATAAACTTCACCTACATCCCACAAACAACCAAGAGAAAATGAAAACAACCCTGTTACACCTCCCAAAATTAAACAAGTTTACAAAGTCAAAGAGAAAGTGGTTGAACAACCTCATGTGGATCCTTTTGTTCTTCCCCTTAGGGAATAAAATAAACCTATAGTTGATCAACCTGCTCCTACACAAGTGAAACATGAAAATAAAAAGAAAAGAAATAGAGGTTCTAGAGAGTGTAGGAATAGAGATTGTGCCCTTGCTCGCAAGCTACATGAAGAATTAAATAAAGAAAATCAAGATCTGAACTTGACTGAAGCAATGCATGATGACCCCCCTCCCCAACCATAACAAAATGATCCAATACAAAAATCACAACAAGAGTTGAACTCTTCAATGGACATTATTATTCGTCCTCCTATTGTGGTTAACTTGGATGACGATGACGAAATCGTTAAAATTGATGAAGAGGTACTTAATGAACTAATGCATTATTTTCCTCTTCCAAGAGCTTAAATGACAAATCTTCTATAAAGAGTGTTCAACCTAGTCCTTCTCCTAGTTCGGCACTTGCCCTTGTCCCTTTGGCTAGTTTCCTACCTTCGGTATACACAAAACATGATTGGGAGGTGGATGACCTACTCATAGGTTGACTTGCATTTCCCTTACTAGTCTTTTGTATTTTTTCTTTTTCTTTTTCTTTTGTGTGATTGCATGTGTGTAATGTGATCCCCCGTGACATTCTATTTGGTGTTCTCTTTCTCTCTCTCTTTGTGAAATTCCTCTATTTGTACCTTCATTCTTCTATATGTCGTGCATCTCTTTTGCCTTTTATCCTTTCTTTTCATTTGTCTTGTGCTTTCCTTTTGGGGATGATGCAAGGAATCGAGACATACATTTCTCCTTCATGTTGACCCAAAATTATTTTCTTTTCATTTACCTTCTCGTTTATCATTTTTCATTTGTCTTTTGTTTTCCTTTTAGGGATGACGCAAGCCATTGAGACATTTGTGTCTCTTCCATGTTGACCTGAAAGGTTTTTCTTTGTTTTCGCTCTCTTTGTATCATTCTTCTAGTTCTATGTGTATTTAGGGGATGATGAAAATTCCAAGCTCTATAAAAACATTGTAGCAAAGAACATACTGACTCCAAATCCATAGATCCCTGATGTGTTTGGTTTTCTCATTTTAGGGGCAACCCCTCTCTTTTATTTTTCTCTTACAGGACACAGCTTTACTCAGAAACATGTGACTTGATATAGGGATTTCCAAGTTGGATCTCATTTCTTCTTTCCATTTGCATTTTTCATTCGATACTTTAAAGTAATTGCTCATAGTATGGTGTTTAGCAATTTCTTTAAAGTGGGGGCATACATTGGAATTATTCTTTTGTATTTTATCCATTCTTAGTGCAACCTTCTTACTTCATATGATGTGTTTTTCGCTTTGTGGATGACATCAGGTGTAATTTCCTTCATGAGCATGATCTCTCTTAGAATATTGCATTCCTCTTAGTGGCTTGATGCAATGCATTGCATCCCCTAAGTTGTAAATTCTCTATTCTTTAATTGGTCCTCTCTTGGAGACATTAGGCACAATATTCCCTAAGTTAAAGACCTCACATGAACTAAGCAAGAATCCTTTGAATATTTCCTATTTTTTCCTTTTAAATTTGTTTTTATATGTCCACCTTGCATAATACAGCTTGCATGCATGTATTTCCATCCTGTTTGTTCATGAGCTCCAAGTATACGAAGTTTTGATTGCCTCATAAAGCTTGAAAATCATTTTTGTGTGGCACCTTATTAAAGTTATCAAGAGGTATAAATTTGGTATGCTTTGAGCAAGAATCCCAATCCAAAGCATGAATTTCCCCATAGCCACTTGCGTGTGTGTGAGTGCATACCAGCTATGAGTGTGTGTTTCTCTCTTTTAGGACTTGTCACCCGACGAACAACCAGGAGCTCTATCGCCTTAGAGTGAATATGCATTTTATGGAAAAACATCCTAGATCTTATCCACATTGGGATGGACAAATGATTGAAGCTTGATTCGATTCTTTTTTTTTTTATCCTTCTCTTTCTTCTTTGACAGTGTATGATTGGCCTTGTCATTGTTTTGTATATAATTTTCATGTGTGTTCCTTTGTGCTTATGTTGGTTTGCCATGGGATCTTGATCTTGGGGGCTTGATCACCCCTCTTGATTGTTTTCATCTCATCTTGCTAGTATTGGTTCATTGTAATTCCTCTTGGTGCATGTTTATCTACTTTAGTGTGAGTTTTAAGTAGGTTCATCCTCTCACTAAAGTCGGGGCTAAATATAGTGTTAAAAAAGGGTCCTTTAAATTTTTCGCACTCGTTTGGGTCCTCCTTGTGGATTTTGGGTTAATTCTACCTTGATTTAGTATTGTAATGTGGATAACACATTCACATTAGGTCTTGGGCCCTTTTGAACTAATGTTTCCTTGCAAAAGTGTTGTAACACACTTTCATGCTTTTCTAGGGTTTTATCAATTAACTAAGCATAATAAACATATTTTTAATCATAATTAACATTAATATTGCCTTGTTTGGAGTTTTGTAAAGTGTTGTAACACAGTTTCACATTCTTCTAGGCTTTTCATTAATAATTGAGCTTTCTTATGATTTAATTGGCCCTATTTTGCATCCACAAGCCTCATTTATTACATCTTTTTGAGGATAATTCTGACACCAATCAATAACTAATCATAATTCAGGTGTTCCTGGCTTGTGTGACCTAGATTTAGTGTCTAGGACTCATTCACCACCTTGGGCAAATGAGTCTCACCTAGGTCTTTTTTGCCCCAATCCAAGTTTCACACATTTCTACGCACTTTTTATTTTTGGTCCCATACATTATGTGTGATGGGAATCATTCACTAGCTTGGGCGAATGAGTCCTGCTTGAGCAAAATTCAAATTTAATTCAAATTTTTGGAAAGATTATCTTCTAGATCAAATGTTGGCTTGTAGTGTTGTAATTTTGAGAATTATTTTATAATTAAGTATAAATACAAGGTTATTTCACTCACATTTTCACCTAGAAAATTCTACAAGCATTCAAGAGCTCACAAGAGCATTCAATGCATTTTAGGGGTAGATTATCAAGCATTCAAGAGAAATTTCAAGCATCAATCATCATGTCAAATATTTCATTCTTCATTTTTGTTATTGTGGTGAAAATTATTATGTAGAATTCATGATTCAAGAAAGTATTACATTCAAGATCTATCTCCTTCAAGCTAGATTCAAGAACCACATCCATTAAAGCTATTTCAAAACTAATTGCAACACTTAATTGCAAGAGTTTGCTGAGTTTCAACATTACTATTTGTCCATTCATCATTCTCTTTTCATATTTTATTTCATTTGAAGGTTTAATTACCAACAAGGGGTTTGACCAAGGCAGACCCCTATTCACTAACCCCCATAACATTTTCCCCTCTTCTTGTGTGTGATTTGCAGGGCTAGGTTGTAGATATTCCAAGAAGCAAAGTTGGTGAAAAGTTTTCAAATACCTAAAGTTGTCAAATTTCTCATCAAGCCTTGGAGAGGATTGGAGAAGGTCTATAGATGGTAATTTGTAGTTTCAGATCTGAAAACCAGTTAGGAAGAGCATAATAGACTCAGAGGCACAAAATCTAGTTAAGAATATCTAGAAAAGTAGAAGTGGACTGATTCGCCACTATTGGCGAATGAGTCCCACTATACAGGCCTGACAGAGGTTTTTGCAGATATGGATACCCTTTTGGCTGAAACTTGCTTTGATGTATTTTCCCAAAAACTAGACTGATTCACCCAAATTATCGAATGAGTCCTAGTCAGCATTAATATCATATTTTTTAGTGATCTAGACCTCCATTCTACTTTCTTCACTCTCCTAGGTGCACACTTTTAGTTTCATAGCTTTATATTAAAATTGTCTCATCTTTCTAGGTCATTTAACATTAGTTTACATTCCATTAGGGTTTTGTGTTTCATATTGCATTGCATTGTCTTTTCCAAGTTTACACTTGGTGGTGAACCCCTCATTAGATCTCATTCAACCCCTAGGACAATCCCTTTGCTAGATTTTGATCTCCTTGGCATTGAAATCTCAAGGGTTTGTTCTTGAGTGAAAGGTAGGAAATAGCCTCTCTCCTTTTAGTTCCAAAACCATAGAAGTGAAAGAGAGACCCCTATTTTGTTCTTTTCACTTGCATAGATCTTGAACACCATATCACATATTAACTCAAACAACATGCATGATGCAATAAATCTTTGACATGACAATGGAATCTTGATTGCTACAATAATCTTCGATAAATCTACCCTTGAATGCCTTGAAAATTCTTTTGAATGCTCTTGAAAATACTAAGTGCTCACGAAAACCTTCTAGGTGAAACACAATAAATGACCTCATATTTATACATATCTTGAGATTAATTCTTGAAATTCAAATATCACAAGATGACATCTAAATTTAAATTTGAAATCATTAAAAAAATGCCAAAAACATAATTCAAATTTAGGTCTGAGGTGCAAGTAAGGACCCATTTTCCCTATGGTGAATGGGTTCTAGGTCACTTTCCTAGGACAAACAATTCTCAAAGTTAAACCTTTTGTCATGGAATTTATGAATGTCGGGTTTTATCCCTCATAATTTGCAATTAATTAGGTTTGGATTTGAATTAAAGGGGCCAATTAAGGAAAATTAACCTCAATCAATTAATAAAGTCCTAGATTAATGTGAAACTGTAAAGGTACACCTTACAACACCAAAAATAAGGCTTATTCATTTTAATTAAAAGGGCCCTAAACTTAATGTGACTATGTAAAATATATTACAACACTAAATTAAGGCATAATTAAGCTCATTTATTTATTAATTATTCCCAAATTAAGTGTGAAAAAGGGATACTTTTATGATATTTCTATTAAGATTCAACCATGTAGTTTGACGAGTCAAACAAATTGACCCATGTTTCATGAGTAGTGTTTCATAAGAACCCATCTCTCATGATAGTGAATGGTCCACTTAGCACTGATTACATATAGGTGATGCTCATAGAGGTCAAGCACTAGGCCTTCCAAGGAGGTAACCAATCCCAGTACTACTCTAGCTCAAGTGTGCTTAACAATGGAGTTTCCTCCAAGGTTAAACCCATTTAGCTTGCAACCCCATTTGCAAAACCTTCAACAAGTGTTATACCTTATGAAACATTCAATATAGAGCCCCTTTAGCTCATCAATTGATCGGTAGGAGGTATTTTCCATATTGTGTCAAATTATGATATTGCTATTAGGATTCAACTATGTAGTTTTACAAGTAAAACTCATTGATCCATGTTTCATGAGTAGCAGTTCATAAGAACCCATCTCTCATAATAGTGAATGGTCCACTTAGCACTCATTACATTTAGGTGATGCTCACAAATGTGAAGCATTGGGCCTTCCTGGGAGGTCACCCATCCCAATACTACTCTAGCTCAAGTATGCTTAACCATAGAGTTTCCTCCAAGGTTAAACCCACTTAGCTTCCAACCCCATTTGCAAAACCTTCAGAAAGTGTTGTGCTCTATATTGAATGGTTCAAATGGCACAACAATTGCAGAAGGTTTTTCTAATGGGGTTGCAAGCTAAGTGGGTTTAACTTTGGAGGAAACTCAATGGTTAAGCATACTTGAGCTAGAGTAGTATTGGGATGGGTGACCTCCCAAGAAGGCCCAATGCTTTACCTCTATGAGCGTCACCTAGATGCAATGAGTGTTAAGTGGACCATTCACTATCATGAGAGATGGGTTCTTATGAAACACTACTCATGAAACATGAGTCAATGATTTTGACTCATAAAACTATATGGTTGAATCTTGATAGCAATATCATAATTTGACACACTGTGGAAAATACCTCCTACTTATCAATTGATGAGCTAAATGGGCTCTATATTGAATGGTTCATAAGGCACAACACTTGCTGAAGGTTTTGCAAATGGGGTTGCAAGCTAAGTGAGTTTAACCTTGGAGGAAACTTTGTGGTTAAGCACACTTGAGCTGGAGTAGTACTGGGATGGGTGACCTCTTAGGAAGTCCCAAAGCTTCACCTCTATGAGCATAACCTAGATGCAATGAGTGTTAAGTGGACCATTCACTATCATGAGAGATGGATTCTTATGAGACATTACTCATGAAACATGGTTCAATGGGTTTGACTCATAAAACTACATGGTTGAATCCTGATAGTTATATTATAATTTGACACATTGTGGAAAATACCTCCTACTTATCAATTGATGAGCTAAAGGGGCTCTATAATGAATGGTTCATAAGGTACAACACTTTTTGAGGTTTTGGAAATGGGGTTGCAAGCTAAGTGGATTTAACCTTGGAGGAAACTCTATGGTTAAGCGCGTTGGAGTTGGAGTAGTACTGGGATGGGTGACCTCTTGAGAAGGCCCAGTGCTTCACCTCTATGAGAATCACCTTGATGCAATGAGTGCTAAGTGGACCATTCATTATCATGAGAGATGAGTTCTTATGAACCACTACTCATGAAACATGGGTCAATGAGTTTGATTCATAAAACTACATGGTTGGATTCTAATAGCAATATCATAATTTGACACACTATCGAAAATACCTCCTACTTATCAGGGATACTTTTTCCTACACTACAAAAAATAACCCCTTTAAAATATATAGCAAGTCTTAGATAGAACAAAATACATGTTTCAACTTCCTCAAATTAATAAGTTACAAGTAGGTCATAAAACTCTATGGATTGTGATTTATATAATTCTTCTCAAGTTCTAAGCTCAAGGGTGGAGAGTTCGGGGAGAAGTTACAACTGGGGGATATATAAAACTAACTAGATCTATTTTTGGGGTTACCAACCAATTGGGTTCTTATATATATAGAGGGTTTTACAACACTATGTGGGTTGTAGGTTTTTTAATGCCCTATATTTTCCAGCCTCTAATTATACAAACAATATGATTTTAATGAAAACCTTTTGTGGTTTAGACAATATGAATGTAATGAAAGGAACCCCTTCAAAATATATATTAAGTCTTAGATAGACTAAAAATTGTGTTTGAACTTCCTCAAATCAATAATTATAGGAAGGTTGGAAAGAATTGCACGGTTGTGATTTATATAATTTTTATTGTTCTAAGCTCAAGGGTGGAGAGTTCAAGGAGGAGTTTTAGCCGGGGGATACATAAAACTAACCAAATTTAGTATTTTAGACAATATGAATGTAATGAATAAAACCCCTTCAAATTATATAACAAGTCTTAGACTAAAAATCGTGTTTCAACTTCCTCAAATCAATAAAGTATAGGTAGGTTCTAGAAAACACTATGGGTTGTGATTTATATAATTATGTTTGTTTTAAGCTCAAGGGTGGAGAGTTCAGGGAGGATTTGTAGTTGTGGGATATATAAAACTAACTAGATTTATTTGAGTGGTGAGCAACCAATTGGGTTCTTTTAAAGAAAGAGTGTTTTCTAACACTATGTGGGTTACAGGTTTTTATCGCCTCACATTTTCCAACCTCACATTATACATACAACATGATTGTAGTGAAAATAATTTTTTATTTAGATAATAAAAATGTAATGAAAGGTAACCCTTCAAAATATATAACAAGTCTTAGATAGACTAAAAATTGTGTTTTAATTTGGACTCAAATCAATAAACTATATATAGGTTCGCAAATACCATGGGTTGTGATTTATATAATTCTACCTTTTCTAAGCTCAAGGGTAGAGAGTTTGAGGAGGAGTTATAGTTGGGGGATACATAAAACTAACTATATTTAGTTGAGGGGTGACCAATCAATTGGGTTCTTATAGATAGAGGGGTTTACAACACTATGTGCATTAGAAATAGAAAGAACACTAAATTCTTGCTATTGTTGGCAATAATGAATAAACTTTTTGACAATGGTGAACATTGTGTAGTGCAAGTTGGGGAACATTGTGTTTCTTTACTTATACCTAAGCTTTGTCTTGAAATGTAGATATACAAATGTATAGATGGGGTTTTATTTGATCAAATAACACATTTCTCATTAAAGGTGGACTCTATTAACCATCAATACATAGTGTACTTCATAGTACACACTTCACAATGCATGGAGAGAATGGTATAAGAGTCTATACAATTGATAACACATCTTATTTCTAAAGCTTCAAAATGGGAAACAAGAAATAGTCATAAATAAACCCTCAAAAACTCTAATTGGGGGTTGGAGACATTATTTTTTAAGTTTGATGAATGACAACCTCAAATTTTGTGTGCATTTTCTGATTTTTACATTGTTTCCAAGCTGAAGTTGTGAATTGTATGGCCTGGTATAGATACAAATAATGGAGTAATATATATGGATGGAAATATCTCTGTTTCTAGCTTCCAAATATTTTTGTATCATTTAATTTTATTGAGTTTTGTGGGAGATATGACTATTTTGGTGAGACTGCCCTATTCTAACAATATTGTGCAAAATTTTCAGTCTAAAAACTATGATGACCTACGGATTGTAAATTCCATATTTTTATCTAAAAAAATTGGACTATGTGAATATAATTTATTTTTCTTCAAGTCTGATCAAATTTTATTAATATTTGAATAAATTATGACCATTTTAGTGAGGGCGGGTTTGAACCCTACCTAGGGTTTGCATTTTTGGAAAAATGCCATAACTTTCATTTCCACCATTGAATCTTCATAAAAATCAGAGGAAAGGTCTATAAATATGTTTTCTTCAATATCACTAGAATTATTGGATTCATTATTTGTTTTGTGGAAGTTATTCATGAATTTTTGTTGTATTAAATTGTGGGTTGCCATAGTTATGTTTCCAATGTGATCTAGAATGCACTTAATTATTGTTTGGGATGAATAATTTTATGAAATTTTTCAAGTGAATGGCATGTTGAGTTGTGAATCCTTTTCTCTGCATCAACATGTCTTGAAGCATCCTTCTCAATCCACCTACCCTTGTTTTATTCAATTTTGTTTCCTCACCTATATCAACTACCTCAAAGAAAGACAAGTGTTAGTGATAGATTAAATTTCCAAATTAAAGGCATTTGGTTCTACAAAGAATTCATTTTATTCCAAGTTTTACCAATATTATATTATATGTTGTGTTGACTACAACATGCCAACTTGTATAGACAATAAACAAACGTATTAAACTATACAATGGGAATTTAATTTCCAATTTAACCTATCGTTAAGACTAGTAATATATATCAATAATTATTTCTACCATTTTTCCATTATGTTTGAACTATGAAGCACTGAATGTTCATTCAAATATATGAAAAACTCATCTCTCATGGCATATGAAAGAGGAAATAACTTGCATAATCAATAAGGGTGGAGAAGATAGACAAGAAAGATACCACGTACCATTGTTAAACTTCTATTTGTATCATTACTTGTACAAATAACTGAAAAAATGTAGATTATTGCAAGGCACAATGGTTGAAAATCATAGTGTGCATTAGTTGTGCAAGAATAAAGATTAAGAAGTAAATGAAAACCTTGGTGATCACCTTGATTAACCAAAAAATACAAAGTGATCTCTTGACAAAATATACCTCCCATAGCCATGTAACATAAAAAAAATGCATACAAATATACATAAAAACATACATAGCAACATAAATAACATGATGGGACAACGTAGTTCAAGGCTCGCCAAGACAAGGGATAAAAGTGATGAAACCAATAGACAAGAGGAAACATTATGGTGAAAGAAGCAAGGAGATAATGACACTATCAAATTGTGTTTCCCCCATTGCGGGTAGGAGTTTCACCATAAAAATCACAAACTCAGTGGCTTACACAAGAAGCTATCCCTTTCTCTGGATTTTGTGCACCCACAAGTATTGTAGGTTGATGTGAGTAAGACATGCATTGTAAATTGTAATAAGTATTATTTTTTGCAAACATGTGTTTAAATATGATAATGCATAAAATAATTGTGGGTTGGAAAAAATTATGTGTTATAAGTTATTTTATTTGGTATGCTCAAACCTAAAGGGTGAAGAACACAGGGAGGAATTGTGGGTGGGGAATATAAAAAACATACCAAATCAAGGTGAGGGGTGACTAAGCAATTGGGTTTTTACTTGTACAGGGTTTTAGAATAGTATGTGGGTTGTAAGTTTTATAACACCTAGTATTTTCCAACCTAGAATTTTACAAAATAGTATGAATGTAATCAAAATCTTTTATGATTAACGTATTAACAACCTAATTGGTTTGTCACCCCTCAGATCAATTTGATTAGATACCCAATGTTTCCCAACATTTAATTATATATAGACAATATGAGCCTAATGTAGAAGTTTTGTTTAGTACATAGTAAGAATGTAATGAAGATCACCTTCAAAATTTATGCAGACCAAATTGAATAAGATAGATAAAAGATAAAATATTGAGTGAAGATATTCTCCCTACTATTGAGAAGTTGAGGAAGGTGCATGTGTAGTATACACAATGGGAAAATGGCAATGCATAACTTGAGAAGAGGTAGTAGAAAGTATGTTTAAAGGAAAATGAATCTACTCTAAAAACACTTGGGTTGGAAAACATTATGTGTTATAAGTTATTTTATTTTGTATGCTCAAACCTAAAGGGTGAAGAAAACAGGGAGGACTTTTGGGTGGGGAATACAAAAAACATACCAAATTAAGGTGAGGGGTGACTAAGCAATTGGGTTTTTACTTGTACAGGGTTTTAGAATAGTATGTGGGTTGCAAGTTTTATAACAACTAGTATTTTCCAACCTGGAATTTTACAAAATAGTATGAATGTAATCAAAACCTTTTATGATTAATGTAGTAACAACCTAATTGGTTTGTCAGTCCTTAGATCAATTTGATTAGATACCCAGTGTTTCCCAACATTTAATTATATATAGAAAGTATGAGCCTAATGTAGAAGTTTTGTTTAGTAGACAATAAGAATGTAATGAAGATCACCTTCAAAATTTATGTAGATCGCATTGAATGAGATAGATAAAAGATAACGTATTGAGTGAAGATATTCTCCCTTCTATTGAGAAGTTGAGGAAGGTGCATGTGTAGTATACATAATGGGAAAATGACAATGCATAACTCAAGCAGAGGTGGTACAAAGTATGTAATGGAAAATGAATCTACTCTAAAAACACTTGAAAAGAAGCAGAACAAAGTGAATGCGATAGATAATGTATTAACTGAAGAGATTGTTCTTTCTCTTGAGAAGTTGATGAAGGAGAATGTTTTGTATGTAAAATGGGAGAATGGAAATGCAGAATCAGAGGGAGTAGGTACTAGAATGCATGGAATGAAAATGAATCTTCTCTAAAAACACTTGAAAAGAAGAAAAATAGTGGGTGAGATAGATAATGTATTGACTGAAGAGATCCTGCATGCTCTTGAGAAGTCAAGGAAGGTGCATGTGTAGTATATACAAAGGGAAAATGGTAATGCACAAGAATTTGTGTAGGAAAAGAAAGTGAGAGATGCTGCTATGGGTGGAGTTGAACAAGTAAATTCTATCATGAATAACTTCTACAACATGGTATATTTTCCACTATGAACTATAATAGCTTCTTTATCTATTAGTTCTAAAGCTTCATAAGTGTCACTTTCTAGACTAATAACTTGCAATTTTCCTATGACACATTGTAGAAAAATTGTCTTGTCCATCAATTTTTTTTCTATAACTTCCCTAGATTATTACCCTTTTCAAAAAGATTACATGGGAATTTTGAATATTTTTTCTCTTGAAGTAACTTTTATTGCATTCCACTCATTTATCACAAAACCTTGGCTAACTCTTATTTCCTCATTTCGATTGAATGGGATAAAAGAGGAGTTAGCAAAAGTGTGGTGAAAATTGATTGAAAATGCATTAAACATTGTGATTCAAGAGGAAGATTATTCAAATTACTTTTGTACTCTTTCTAAAAAGGATAACAACGTTAGGGAAGTTCTAGAAAAAGTAGTTTTGATGGACAAGACAATTTTGGTGCAATGTGTCACAGGAAAATTATAAGTTATTAGATTGGAAAAAATATATGTAGATAGCATGATCCTAATGAAAACCTATAGTTTTTTAGATAGTAATAATGCAATTAAGTTCATTCACCTTCACAATTTAAAGCAACTCTTACCTACACTAAAATTTGCATTTCAATTTCCTCATATAATTTAAAAATAAATGCAGAATATAGTTGTAGTTTGGAAAACATAATGTGGTTTTCCATTTATTTTATTATGTACATTCAAAGCTATGTGGTGGAGAGAAAAGGGAGGAGTTGCAAATGGGGGTTTCATAAAACTAACCAGATTGAGCTAAGGGGTGACTAACCAATTGGGTTGTTACGTCTAGAGAGTTTTACAACACTATGTGGTTTGTAGGTTTCATAATACCTAGTGTTTTCCAATTTCATTACATTCTTACTATCTAATTCACAAAGGTTATCAAGACAATAAAAAAATACCAAATTGAGGTGATGAGTGACTAAGTAATTGGGTTGTTACTTGTAAAGGGTTTTAGAATAGTATGTGGGTTATAGGTTTTATAACACCCACTGTTTTACAACATTGAATTTAATAAAACAGTATGAATGTAATCCATTTTTTTTTTATTAATGCAATAAAAACCCAATTAGTTTTTCACCTCTCAAATCAATTTGATTAGATACCTAGTGTTTTCCAACATGCAATTATTTATAGACAATATCACCGTAATGAAGAAGTTTTGTTTAGTACATAGTAAGAATGAAATGAAGATCACCTTTGAAATTTATGTAGACTACATTGAATGAGATAGATAAAAGATAATGTATTGAGTGAAGAAATTATCCCTACTATTGAGAAGTTAGGGAAGGTGTGTGTGCAATATACATAATGGGAAAATGGCAACACAAATATCAAGCAAAAAGTAGTAGAAAGTATGTGATGAAAAAATAATCTTCTCTGAAAACACTTGAAAAGAAGTAGACCAAAGTGAATGAGATAGATAATGTATTGAATAAAGAGATCGTTCCTTCTCTTGAAAACTTGATGAAGGAGCATTGTGTATTATGTGCAATGGGAAAATGCCAATGCAAAACTAGAGGCAGTAGGTACTATAATAAATGGAGAAAAAGGAATCTTCTATGTTCAAACAATTGAAAAGAAGTAGAGAAAAGAACGACTGAGATGGATAATGTATTGAATAAAGAGATCCTTCATGCTCTTGAGAAGTTGAGGAAGGTGAATGTGGAGTATATGAAATGGGAAAATGGCAATGCACAAGTGGACAAACTGAAGAGGTTTTGTATTGCACAATAATTTGTGCAAGCAAAGAAAGTGAGAGATAGTGCTATGGGTGGAGTTGACCAAGTAAATTTAAATGTTCTTGAACATAAGAATTACACAAAACACAGAATTGGAAATGGATGAAAAGAAGGTAGAGAAATGAATGTCCTATGTGAATACCAAGGAGGTGTTAATAGGTATGAGTAGCGGGGATGAGGAAAAATACATGGATGGTCAAATTGCATATACAAAAGCACTAGATGGAAGTGTTGAAACTGAAGAAAAACAACACAAGACTACAATTAACCACTTACAAGAGGAATTAAGATATAAGAAGAATATTTTATCATCAAAATAAAAGGAGATTAATTAAAGCCACGTTGATAGTTGTTGATAGTTGTTGAGAGATTAGAAAATGAACATTTGCAAGAATCTGAAGGCATTCAAAAGCTGAAGTCTAATATCAAGCACCTCAAGGCTCAATTACTAAATGTTCAACTTCCCAATAATGATCCTATAAGGCATATTGAGAGATCAAAAGTGAAACATGTTGTTGCACAACTTATTAAAGTCTAAATTAAATTAATGGTAAATATTGAAGGTTCCTTTCATTACACTCATATGATGTAAATAAAAATGTTGGACTCAAGGGAACACTAAGAGGAGGGGGGGTTAAATCAGTGTTCTACAATTCTAAACTTTATTAACCTAATATTTAGACCATTTCAACATTAAACTAAAGAAAGGTACAAACACACAAAGTAATCATCCACAACACCATAACACAAGGATTTTTACGTGGAAACCTTGTTAGGGGAAAAACCATGGTGGAGGTCAATCCACAATTTGAGTACTCAAATATAAGTATTACAAAAGGTAATGCACATGCATTCAGACATACTACCTAGAGCTCAAAGTAGGAAGGATCACTAGCTTACAAAATTTAGATTAAATCCATCTAAAGGGTTGAACTGAAGTAATAGCATCTACCCATGCTTTGTTATAGTTTTGGTTAGGCTCATTGATCAAATTTTGGACCTTCTGTCTAATTTTTCTCTTCGCTTTGCTCTGCTTTGCTCTACTCTACAATTCACATCACAAATCCATGCATAGGTAAATTCTCACCACTAGTATTTTTAATTTCACACCATACACTAATATATTTCACATCACACATATTCACTTCTACAAAATGATACTATCGATATCATATATATCCGTTATTAAGGATTTTATCATTCATATGTCGACTTTAACAAAACATAAAATACTTTCCAATTGTCGGCTAAATCCACAACTAATTCTTTAGGCACACCACCTTTAGTTGGTTAAGGCATAGTGAGGACCCAAATAAACATGTTCAAACACAAAAAACATTTAACCAATTACTTCTTAAATATTTGCAATGGCTAATTTTTCCAAGTCGGCCTTCTAGCACAGATAACCAAAAAATTAGTGCACCGAATCTCCTAGATTGTACACTAGTGAATGCATAGGCACAAAACTCTAGAATAAGGTATACTAGATACCCGACGGTCTTCCTTGAGATGCACAACATGAACTGATAAGAAAATAATGCACATGTTGATTGACAGACTTAGGTTTAACTAGATGCCCTGTTCTTCATTCAGTTCTACTAGTATGAACCAATACTAAACTGTGGACTGGATGAAATAATTTAGGTTGCCATCAATGACAACACTAGAAGCCATATTCCAACAATATCCCCCTTTGGCATTGATGGAAACACTTAGTGAAAAATGACTAAGTGTCAAAACTAATATGAGTACGCTGCCAAACTTCAAAATTTCAAAACATAGCTCCCCCTTAGATTGATGAGGCATTTTTCACCGCTTTCTCTCCCCCTTTGACATCAATGAAAAAGCTTGAAGTGTTATGTTGACAAAACAATTAACAAAACTCGTGTTCAATCTTCCCTTTGAAATATAACCAAAACTTCAAAATTGTTTTCAAAATTTTGAAAAAGAACAACTGCTACTTGAGTTAGAAGATTATCTTATGATTCTCTTTCATCTTTGGGAGGAATTTCTTCCAAGCTTCTATTGCAATCCCAATGATTATGATCATGTTGTTATTCTTGGATGTCTTATTGACAATCTTAGTGAGGGATTCCAAAATTTTGATCGCACCCTCTAATTTTTCACCTTTTCTCAGTATCTCAACCATATGTCCCAGTCTGCATTCAGTTAGGTCCTTCACTTTCCAAAGAGTGTCCATGAGTGTGTTTTTAGTGAACTAAAATTTTGTGTGCTCAGATTATAGCTCTTGAATTATTTTCTTTATTATACCATCCTGATCTTGAAACATATCAAAATTTTTCCCAATCCCATTCAATTTTGTTTCAATTTGCTCCAAATTCTCTTTGTATTTCCCAACTTCATGAGGCTAACAAATGCAATAGTTATAGATGTTATTATCTACACTTATGCATTGCCTTAGCTCATTCATCCTCTTTCTCAACTTGGTGAGTGATAGCTTGAACTGCTCCTTCAAATGTGAGATAACTTCACCTTCTTCTTTGTCTTGAGACTCAGAGTTCATTGTTTCTTTTATGCATTCAATCATTTCTTCTAGTAAAATATTCTGAAAATATCTAGTTTCATCTGACTGTGCACAACATGAGCACTTAGTACATTCAGAATCATATCATGATCATATGATGGTTTGATAGACCATAATTGAGCAATTTTTTGCATTCAACCTTCCTTGTGAATAAGTTGTTGCAACTTCTCTTTTGTCAAGTCATTTTCTTCTTCACTTGCTTCTATTATTTATTTTTCTTGTTCTGATTTGGCTGATTCCTGCTCTTTTCCTTGTATGTCCTATGTTTCCTCATCAAATTCCTCATCTGGTATATCCACAATTTTCTATTCCTTTCCTTTTCCTTCAATTTTTAGAATCTTGCATTCCAAAGGAGTACAAACAAAAATTTATTTCTCTTTTCTTCTTTCTCTCCATCTTACTAGAAGAGAAGTACCAACTGAACCAAAATTTCCTAGCAAACTCTTAAAGAAATTTTCAAATTCTTGATCATAGTTAGCCACATTCTTAGAGTGTGTGTAGATGTTTTTGCGCACCAGTTCATTTACTTTCCACACCATATTATTGATCATCGGTAAACAATTCAGAAAGTACATTACTAGACATATGACTAGAGTACCAAACCTTAAAGGGTAATCTATCATCTTTGTTAATTACACATTCTCCAACAATTGA
This sequence comes from Sequoiadendron giganteum, assembly GCA_007115665.2. NCBI lineage: Eukaryota > Viridiplantae > Streptophyta > Pinopsida > Cupressales > Cupressaceae > Sequoiadendron > Sequoiadendron giganteum. The sequence continues at coordinate 182,868,366 of CM021100.1, forward strand.
TCCTTTAACGATCCACATAGGTTAAAGTCTTGGCCTTCCATTATCATTTTGTGTGAGATGTAGACTACACCAGCTGAAGTTATTCCTTCTCTATTTCTAAAAAAGATTTTATATGATATGCTTTGTGTAATGTACCATGTCATAGGTTTTTTTATTTTCAAGATTATCAATTCCCTTTGATCTCCAATAACTCTAGTTAGGGTTTCGACTTCTTGATTTTGGATGGATTTCTTTCTTGGTACATCCCTGAATGTGCATAATCCAGTTAAGTTTTCAATTACTTCCTTCAAAATGATGTAGGGTTTGTCTAGAATCAAAGTGTCATCATTCAATCTTTCAAAATGAATTTAACGATTTTTGCATTCTCGAAATAGGGAAACTCATTCCAAATGTCCAGATTCTTGTGTTTGGCTTCTTTCACCCATTTCAATTCATCGGGTGACAAAAAATTTCTTATGGCTCTAATATTCTCACTATTGCATTCGTCTAAATTGATTGACCCTTTCAGTTTTTCCATTTTTCCTTTCGTAAACAGCACACCAAATTATATAAAAATTCCAAAAACAACTGAAATACTTGATGAATTTCGAGATTCGCTGCCGAATTAACTTTACTCCTTCAAGATTCTATTGTAAACCACTTTCCTCCTCTTCTTCAATGCAAAGTGACAAATGAGAGTTATAACTTATCTTTTATAGTTTGCACACTTGTAATAAATGTATTTTCCCTAGGTATTTCAGATACTCTATTTTCTCAGACAACGTGAGAAAAAATCTTCTGCAAGCCTATGATTTCTTCAAGTTTCCTTTTGAGTGTTTTCCAAAGCCTTTGTAGATCATTAATACACATTTTAACAATCTTTTCACAATCTGGTACTAGCTTACAGATAGGGGAAAAAGTATTTTCTTGAAAAACTCCCCCTGGGCCAATGGCCTGAGATCAATTTTTAGAGGAATTACCAGAAGCAGGTTTTGGTGCAGACCCATTTCAAGCATCAGATTCATTCTTCCTTACCCATGTCTTCTTCATACGATCTCTTATTTCATCCATGCTCATTTTCCCTTTTCCTTTTTCCTCTTTTTATGTATTTTTGTCTTTGTATACTAGACCTCTTTTATTCATATTTATGTTTCTGCAAAATCTTGTAGTGTCAACGTATTTGTTGCAATTGTAACACATAGTAGTTCCTTATCTAGACCAATCATTCCATTGATTTCTTCTTGATCTGCATTGATTATGAATATGCCCAATTCTTCCACAGGTATAACATTCAACATTCCTTCTATTGACAGAGTAGTTTGACACAGTTCTACATTCAATTGATTTATGACCAAACTTTTTGTAATTGAAACACTAACTAGAGAATGATGGATTAATTGATTTCATTTTACTTCTACACTGAGGAGCCATATGACATAATTTATTGCAAGCAAAACAATATCCATTAAACTTTTTAGCATTAGGTTGTCTTACTGGATACCTTCCATCTTTGTTCATCTAATTTCCTTGCCTAATTTTTTTTGTCCAGATCTGGAACTTTCTCCTTTCTCATATCCAAGACCTCGCTTTTTATTAGTATTCTTTTGACTTTGGGTCAGCTCATCAGTCTTAGTAGAACACATCTTAAACTTCTCCTTATATTCATTTGCAATAGTGAGTTCATTTATGAGAATAACAATCTGATTTTCAAACTCTTCTTCATTATCTCTGGATTGTTGCAGTTCATTTTCTAACTCAATGAATTCTCCATTAACTCTTTTGAATTCATCAAATGTTTCTTTTAAGGACTAGGAAAGACTCTCCTCATTCTTCTTCCTTTCTTCAATCTCCTTAGTTAGCTTCATCATCATAGATTTCATCTCATGTTTTGGGGTGGCATTGTCTCTGGCAAGGTTTTCACATTCTTCAATTATTTCCTTCAAGGTTTGATTCAGGTGAGCATCATCCATGTTTTCACTCTCTTTCTACTTAATATAATCACAAAGATCCTTCCTCTTTTCCCTGGATTTAACAGTCTGATCTTTCAATGTCTGAATGAATTTCTCAGCATCCCTAAGATTTTATTTCAATTCCTAGACTTTTGCTTTAGATTGATCAAGGTCATCAAGTGCTAGCAATAGTTGTTGTTGAAGACTACCAGAGTCTATCACATTCCAAGATCCACCTCAAGTTTCTAAACTTCTTCTAAGGAACCACATGCTCTGATACCAATTGTTGGACTCAAGGGAACACTGAGAGGGGGGGGGGTGAATCAGTGTTCTACAATTCTAAACTTTATTAACCTGTTGTTTAGACCATTTCAACATTAAACTAAAGAAAGATACAAACACACAAAGTAATCATCCACAACACCATAACACAAGGATTTTTATGTGGAAAATTTGTTAGGGGAAAAACCACGGTGGAGGTCAATCCATAATTTGAGTACTCAAATATAAGTATTACAAAAGGGAATGCATGTACATTCAGGCACACTGCCTAGAACTCACTGCTCAAAGTAGGAAGGCTCAATGCCTTACAAAATTTAGATTAAATCCATATAAAGGGTTGAATTGAAGTAATAGAATCTACCCATGCCTTGTTACAGTTCTGGTTAGGCTCATTGATAAGATTTTGGACCTTCTATCTGATTTTGCTCTTCACTTTGCTCTACTTTGCTCTACTCTGCAATTCACATCACAAATCCATGCACAAATAAATTCACACCACTAGCCTTCTAAATTTTGCACCATACACTAATATATTTCACATCACACATATTCTCTTCTACAAAATGATACTAACGATCTTATATATATATATATATATCCGCTATCAAGGATTTGATCATTCATATGTCGGCTTTAACAAAACATAAAATACTTTCCAACTATCGGCTAAATCCACAACTAATTCTTTATGCACACCATCCATAGTCAGTTAAGGCATAATGAGGACCCAAATAAACATGTTCAAACACAAAAACATTTAACCAATTACTTCTTAAACATCCACAATGACTAATTTTGCTAAGTCAGCCTTCTAGCATAGATAACCAAAAAATTAGTGCATCGGATCTCCTAGATCGTACACTAGTGAATGCGTAGGCACAAAAATCTAGAATAAGGTATACCAAATACCTGATGATCTTCCCTAAGGTGTGCAACATGAACTGATAAGAAGATAATACACATTGATCAAAAGACTCAAGTTAAACTGGATGCCCTATTCTTCATTTAGTTCTGTAGGTATGAACCAATACTAAACTGCAAACTAGATGAATGACTTTAGGTTGCCATCAATGACACCACTAGAAGCCATATGCCAACAAAAAAGAGGTTTTAACTAAATTAATATTGTCTTCAAAAATTGCATTCATTTCCATTATCACCTAAATTGGATGGTACTCATGTAGGGAGAAGCTAATCTCCTGAAAAAATGTACCCATGCATAGACAGTATAACATAATACCCCATCCCCCATGCCAATCTCCCAATAAAACACATTGATGGACGAAGCTAACATCATGATTGTAATGAAAACCTTTTGTTTTGTAGACAATAAGAATGGAGTGAAGTTCATTCACCTTCATAATTTTAAGAAACTCTTACTTACACTAAAAGTTGAATTTCAATTTCGTCATATGATTAAAAATAAATATAGAATATAATTGCAGGTTGGAGAACACAATGTAGTTTTCCATTTATTTCATTATGTATGTTCAAAGCTAAGTGGTGGAGAGCATAGAGAGGAGTTGTGAGTGGGGGTTTCATAAAAATAACTAGATTGAGTTGAGGGGTGACTAACCAATTGGATTGTTACATCAAGAGGGTTTTACAACACTATGTGGGTTGCAAGTTTCATAATACCTAGTTTTTTCCAATTTCATTACATTCTTAGTATCTAATTCACAATTTTCTCAAGACAATAAAAAAACATATCAAATTGAGGTGAGGAGAGACTTAGCAATTGGGTTGTTACTTGTAAAGAGTTTTAGAACAATATTTGAGTTGCAATTTTTATAACACATAGTGTTTTCCAACCTGGAATTTTACAAAATACTACGAATGTCTCGAAAAGCTTTTGTTATTTAGAAAGTATGAATGTAATGAAAGACACCTTCAAAATTTATAACAAGTCTTACACAGAGTAAGAATTGTGTTTCAATTTCTTAATATGATTCAAATATACATGCATAGTATGATTGCAATTGGAAAACACAGTGGGAGGTGTGCACATAATCTATGAAACCTCCAACCCACACAATTTTTTCAACCCTCTACACACTAAGGGAAAATAAAAACCCATCTTCACAACGAATAGCCATTCAATTCTTTACAATCCCTAGGTAGAATGACAAAATGACATATATTTCTAGCAAATATACATACCTAATAGCTAGCTGCCCATGCCTGTCACAAGTGTTTTGGTAGGGAGAATGGCTTCTCTGCTTCGGCCTTCGAACCCCTACAACTCCCTTTCGAGCTCGCTGGAAACCTTTAAAATGAGAATGCCAAAAAAGGTGATGTTATGGTGTTTATGTGGTTTTAAAAATATATCATTTCATTGCAGAACCCACATTATGCTTTCCAACTTGCTTATATATTCTACATGTTTTTGGGTTCTATAAACATTATTAAGTTATTCTACTCATATTTCCACAATCAGTTGTCAATTATTTATTTGACTTAAAAAAAATTGTGTTGTGAGAACATTAAAATGACAAAATTAAAAAACCCTCAACACAAAAACACATAAATAGCTTTGCATTTCAAATGAAAACCCTTTTTCGCAAGGAAAATCCTTTGTTTTCTTGTCAATGAAAACCCATCTTCACAAAAAATAGATGTTCAGTTCTTCATATTTCTTAGGAAGAATAGAAAAATGGCATATATTTATGGAAGATATGCATACCTACTAGCTAGCTTCCTGTGCCTATCAACTGTGCTTTGGCAGGGAGAGTAGATGCTTTGCTTCGGCCTCTGAATGCTTGCAACTCCCTTTTGTGCTCTCCAACAACCTCCAAAATATGAATGTAAAAAATGGTAACGTTTTGGGCTTTTTGTGCATTCCAAATTATGATTTTGAAAACCCACTAGCGCTACCACATTTTTTCGACAGTGGGACAAGTGGCGGCATTCCAAATGGCATGTACCTACATGTTCATTAAATTGATCCATCAAGTCTTTTCATTGATGCTTTTTGTCAAGAGAATGGCATGTGGATGGTGTTAGATTAATAATTTATTATGCTTAATTAATTATATCATACTGGTTAATTAATTAAGTCACTTATTCCTTTAGTTACTTATGCTAAACTTAGACACATTAATAATTGATTAATTATTAAGTGTGCACACTAGGGTTTCATTTAGGGTTTCTTGATCTCCTTCATAAAGATTGATCTCTTTGTAATAATTGATTCTCAATAATGCATTTTTACTTTGAGGTTTATAGAACATCTCCTTTGGTTCTGCATGTCTTTTGCATGTGACAGGTGATTGCATGTAGGTGATCTTGGTTTCTAACATTGTATCAGAGCTCCAGACCTACAACTGCTTGTTCCTGATTTGAAGATATGCCCTTTCAGTGAGTTTCAATTGCAAGGGTTTCCACATACATCCTTTTTGCAAGATCTGGGGGTAGCCGATTTTTTGAGATACTTTGGGCTCAAACGAATGTCGCCATCGTGTTCATAGCGCACTAAAACCCTAGAAATGCCTGTCGTTTGGTCAATTTTGGAGAAGTTGGTTCCTGAAGCAAAAAAAAATTGCCAGGGAGGCCGTACGGCCTCCCCAGCACGCTCCCCGAGACATATTTTTTCTGGAAAATTGTGAAAATATATTAAAAAAATTGTTTTTTTTAAATCAAACTCTGCCCTGCCAGAAGGAATGGCTAGCGCCACCCGACGACAACCAGGTAGCCGCCGGTTTGCCACCACTGGACGGCGCCCAGCCAACTCGCCATCGGCCAACTCCAGCTCCCGAGGGCTCCACCGAACCCACTCCGGTCATATGGGGGACCGAGAGCTCCGCGCCCGGCCCCCGACCCACTCTAGCCCCGCCTACGGTCATATGGCGACCAGGGGCTTCGCCAGTTTTTATGCAGGGGGTGTTTTTTACGGCAATGACCTCCAAGCCATCAATTTTTTGCTCATTAACCGCTAACATCAGCATGACATCAGTGTCCATATGACCTCTTTGCCCCCTCCTAGTCCTGATTTGCCTCAAGAAACAATTTTGTTCTTTTTGGCATAACTTGGGCATACAGTATCGAAATCAGGAAAACGAGATATCACCAGAAAGCTAGTTCCAAGCACTATCCTATGGTGTAGTTTATATTTTAGTATTTTTATGTTTTACTACATTTGTTGTTTTTTGAAGTTTTATGCTTCCGAGCTCATAACTTTTTTCCACGATCTCTGATTTTCGCTATCTTTGCGGCATTGGAAAGGTATTGAAGAGCTCTATGTTGTTGTTCATGCACTTTTTTCTGTATCTGTCCTAGGTTTATCATTAATCTAGATTTGGCCCAATGGTATTTTTGGAGATTACTTGGATGTTTTGATAGTTGGGAGAGTGCACCTTGCATCTTTGCACTTCATTTTAGTATCACATTCATTCAATAATTGACTGCTGCTTCATAGATTCTAGGGTTGTTCCCGTTTGAAGTTTTTCGAGTGTTCCATGGCATCGGGTCTGCTGTTGCATCATTATGATTCCGATATGCTTTCTTGTAGAGAGAAGTATCTTTCCTTGCTTGCCAGATTGCGGTTCTAGTGTTACTCTACAGAGTTCTTCCAGTGCTTCTTTGTAGCATGTTATCTCATTGTAGGGGGTTTTGTCCCACTGGGTTTTCCTTCTCTACCTCATTCTTGCATTTGTAAATGGGTACCTGATCAGACCTAGCTGTCAGGACCCATCTTTGCTTTCATGCATCTTTGCTTATCTAGTGTTTTAGCTTCTTCCTAAGTTCATCTTAAGGGGGGGTGTTAGAGTAATAAGTTATTATGCTTAATTAATTATACCATATTGGTTAATTAATTAAGTGACTTATTCCTTTAGTTACTTATGTTAAACTTAGGCACATTAATAATTGATTAATTATTAAGTGTGCACACTAGGGTTTCCCTTTTAGGGTTTCTTGATCTCCTTCATAAGGATTGATCTTTTTGTAATAATTGATTCTCAATAATGCACTTTTACTTTGAGGTTTACAGAACATCTCCTTTGGTTTTGCATGTGATAGGTGACTCCATGTAGGTGATCTTGGTTTCTAATAGATGGGTGTAATGTTATAATGTCTATACATAGGTGTGTTTTTTCGAGAGATTAACTTCTCCCCTTTAATACAACTACCATATTTAGTTAAATAATTTATTTATTTTTACACCAAAGGTGTCTCCTTATTTGACAGTGCTAAGCAAAGTTTTTCTGCCGATAGTTGAAAAGCCCTGACAACCCTTGGTTGATAGTTAAACAAATCTCAACCATTCATCATTTTTTGCCATTTTTTTTACTGTTATTTGCTTCTTTTTCCTACTTTCCCCATTGCTTATTATTGCTTTCCCCGCCACTTTTGGTTTTTGCACCTCCAAGCTCATCCTCGCTAGTATTGACCCTTTATTCATCCAATTTGGTAAGCTGCAACCTGAAAATATGGTTTTCGTGAGGGTTTTAGAATATGTTTATTAAAATGAAAATTACAGCCAAGATCCTAATAATGAGCACATTTAGGTTTTAACATTATGACATCCTTTATCCTATATAATAATGCTTCATAAAGTTGGTATTCGAGGGACCAAACCCTGGTGGAAAGACTAGAAGTGGTTTCCAGACACCCCTTTTAGAAATTACAAGCCTCGGCTTGGTTACAAGTGGCTTTCACCCATTTTCCTATGATTCACAGTTTGAACTTGAGGTTTGGCATAAAAGATTTGTTGCCACTTGATTTGCAAGTGTTAATTCAAAGCTTTCCCACTTTTCTTGGTGTATTCTTTTCCAAGGCTTGCCTGTGGGCTCTCGGCTTGTTCACTTGGGGGTCTAGGACCCTCGCTGCACTTTTTGTGGGCAAGCTGAGACTTTTAAGCATCTTTTTTGGTTTTGTCCCAGAGCTCAACAACTTTGGACTTGTTTCGACCCTTTTGGCCGAAACCTTTTTCTTGGCATATGGTTCTGCTAGGAGATCTGTTTGGGATCCCTGCTAAGTTCACCTAGCTTTGGAAAACTTTTAGGGTGGAAATTCTATTCAACATCTAGAAAGACATAAATTTTTGCATATTTGCTCATTCTCAAATGGATATTAATGTTTCTTTTTATGCTAAAGCAGTTATTTGTTCTAATGTTCTCTTATAGATACAGGTGCAAGCAAACAAGGTTGCACTAGAGGTGGCTCACCTCCAAGTCCTTTTGGACCATTGGGGCAATGCCTCGTGCATTGTGGCTCGGGTCCCCAACTCACTTTCCTCTTCCCGCAGACGGTCGCCCTCTCGAGGCCGACAACAGAGTGGCTTTGTGCATCCTCGCTCTCAACCTCCTGCTCGGCAGGACTCTCGCCCTCCTCGGCGTGCTCGCTCCCCTCTGTCATGGGCTGGTCAGGGATGGCCTTCTGATGGTACTTTGGGGAGCGACAGTGACGATTCTGGGTGGCCCTCTGATACTTTGCCTGCCTCTGGTTCTAGATGGCCAGATAGTGGTAAAAGCTTTTCGCGACTGGCACTGGCAATCTCGCCCTGGCGCGAGGAAGAAGATAAAGATAAGAAAGATGATGATGATGGTTGGGGTGCTTCTTTTGATGTCACTCCAGACCCCATTGATGTATGGGGGAAGAATATGGATGACATAGACCCTCTCGACTTTTCTAGCACTGCTTTAGCCGCTTAATGGTCTATTTGTTGTTTTTATTTCTTATGCTCTTGGACTTCTGGGCTAAACCCATGTGAGTTATTTTTTGGTTATTTCTTGGTGCTACCCATGTGACTTTTGGGGTGTCTTTTTACCACCCACCCTTTTTTTGTGAATATGTGCTCTTATCTTTAAATTAATATAGATAGTTGCATATTCATCAAAAAAAAATAAAAAATTAATATAATAAAAAAAATTATAAATATATAAATATATTATTTATTATTATTATATATTATATTCTCTAACAAAATTATTATATATACATCATTTTTATAATTATTGATTAATAATTATTATATTCTTATTTAATACAAAATAAAATAAAATAAATAATATAATAATAATAATAAAATATAAACAATATCATTTTAAAAATATCTATCAATTGATCTTATGTACTAATGAAAAAAATAAACTGCACTTTTCCCCAATTGACTTTCCACACCTCTTCGACCTACCCATTGCACACGAGGTGCAATTGCTAGTTTATCTAATTCTAAATATTGTTTGGAAGAAGCTAAAAAAGTAACGTCTCTTTCCCCGTCGTTTCGAGGGAGGAGGGTGGAGCTAAAAAGTAACCTTTATGTTGTTAAACAAAACACCGTCTTTTCTCTGAACTGTTTCATTCTTATTTCCAGTAAGAATCAAACATGGAACGCCTTTAATTTCCCCATCCTTGCCTCGAAGGAGGATGTAGTTGGCAACTACTTACATGCAGGCCTTGATATAGTCTGATTCATCGATTTCTTCGTCGAAACATATCCATATGTTGCAAGAATTGCTTAGCTTTTGTGTTTCAACCCCATCCTTGCATTTATGGCTTCAACATCGTTATCTCACCAACAAAATGCTTTATCTGCAATTGAGCCTCCCAACATAAGGAGAAAAGTAGAAGAATCTTCCAGACTGTTTGATGTGTTCATCAACCACAGAGGCCCCGATGTCAAACAAACTCTGGCTACTCAGCTTTACAACTCCCTTAAGGATCTAGATATAAAGGCATTTCTTGATGCAGAAGAGAAGGAGCTTGGAGACTCATTTCCTTCAACCATTGAGACTGCGATTAGATCTGCTTCAGTGCATATTTCTATTTTTTCAGAAACATATGCAGAGTCAGCTTGGTGTCTGACTGAGCTAGTTCTTATGTTCCAAAGTAATGCCAAGATTATTTCTATGTTTTACAGAGTGGAGCCGTGGGAACTCCGCTACATAGAAAAGGGAAAGTATGCCAAATCATTTCTTAAATATGAAGAGAATGGCAGCTATCCGGCCGAGATTAGGGAGTGGAAGGAAGCCCTTCAAAAACCTTCATACATCACAGTGACGTATTCAAGAATTCAGAGTAAGCTTTCTGCCCATTTTCAATCTACTTGCCAACTCAACTTCTATATTTTCTTCTGGCAAAAGAGGTTAAGTGCAATGACCAAAATTTTGTTCTCATCAAATTCCCCTTTCTCTTGCAGTTCTAGTGACTGCAAAAACATTGTGTCTGCTGTGGAAAAAGAAATACAAAGAACAAAACTTTTATTTGTTGCCAAACATCCAGTCGGACTTCATAAGCTCATAAAAGATTTTGAAAGCTGGTGCCCTGATAAGCTCGTAGAGGATTTTAAAAGGCAATGCCTTGATGAGGAGCTTGTTGATGGTTCTAATTGGGAACCTGTTCCAGATTCTGATGAGGAGCTTGTTCAAGATTCTCATGGGGAGCTTGTTCAAGATTTTGAAAGGCAGTGTGGAATGAAGAAAGCAACAAAAGAGAAAGCTAACGTCGTTGGCATTTTCAGTATGGGTGGGGTTGGGAAGACAACTCTCTCCATAGAGTTGTTCAACCGAAAGAAATCAAAATACACGAGAGCAAGTTTTCTGTTTGACGTGCAGGAAGCCTGCGCCAGCGGTAAATTACCTTCATTGCAAAGTAAACTCCTCAAAGATATCTTTGAGGAAAGTAATCGCAATTTTTAAAGTAGCGTGGAAGGGACAAGCTGTCTGAGGAATCATTTGGAAAGGAACCGCTCTTTGAGTTTCCTAATTATTTTAGATGACATTGATCATGTGGAGCAGTTAGATGCTCTATTACCCATGGATATATTAATCAAGAATGGTAATAATAATTACCTGTTAATTGTTGCAACCAGAAATGCAGGGGTACTTGTAAGTGCAGGAATTGACACTGTTTATTGTTTAAAAGGATTGAATAGAAAAGATGGGAGAGAGCTGTTTTGTTGGCACGCTTTTGACCAACCCCTTCCACTTAGAGGATACGAGGATCTAGTTCAGGACTTTGTTAACATGTGTGCAGGATTACCTCTCTCTCTTATAGTTTTGGGCCGGCATGTTTCTCGTAGATCCCAGTTGTTTTGGCGGGATGAATTGGAAAAAGTCAAAGAGAGTCTTCACGGAGATATAAAGCGGAGATTGAAAATAAGCATTGATACATTAGATAATGTAGAAAAACATATTTTCATGGATATAGCTTGTTTTTTCATTAGAAAATCTGTCGTCGACGCCATGACCATTTGGAAGGGATTTGGATGGAGAGATTGCCGTGCCTTGGAGACACTAAAAGAGAAATCTGGATGGAGCACTCACCGTGCTTTGGAGACAATAAAAGAGAACTCTGGATGGAGAGCTCGCCATGCGTTGGAGACACTAAAAGAGAAATGTCTTGTTGAGGAAGTTGAAGGAAGGTATGAATGGGAATCTTTCAGAATGCATGACCACCTTCGGGACTTGGGAAGAGAAATGACAAATGAACTGCGCCATCCTCGCCGTGTGTGGCATCCTCAAGATCTTAAATCTTTGGTATGTTTCTTATTGATATTTAATTTATGAAATTCCTACCAATTAAATTCCTAAAAATGTAAGTTGTATTCTGTAAATGCAGGAATCAATGGGATTCCGCAAAATCCTGGCACAAACCAAAGGTAGGTGTTTCCATTCCATTGTGGACAAATCCATGGGTTGTAGAATTTCATACTTTTTAGGGGAACCGGAAGATGGTTCTGATGCTTCACTGTTGTGGCTTCAGCTTGAGTACCTGAATGCAGATATAAAATCAAGTATTCCTTCGTGGATTCCTCTTCAAAACTTGCAGTGTTTAAGAATCGGCGGAGGGAATTTCAAAAAATTGTGGCAGAGCGATGTACAGGTATTTTGTTTTTCTCCAAAAATTAAGTCTTCATTCACAACATATGAAATGTGCATTATGTTATAATAGTTTCCTGACTATTGTATATTTTGAATAATAGGCACCTTCCCATTTAAAAGAGCGGCGGATTCATGAAACCTTTGTGAAAATGTTTCCAGATTTGTTAGGAAAATTTAAAAACTTGGAACTAGTAGTTTTAGATGCTATGCATATCAAAACGGATTTACGGTCTCTATTAGTGATCCGGTGGAAATTTTTAGTGAAAATTGAAATGTCTCCAATACTCCAGATTTTAGCACCATTAGAAAGAGCTTGATGTCCTGATTCCAACGCAACTTGAATGGAGTCAAAGAGAGCTACGAAGGCCAAGTTATTGCCAGTCAAAGTTTAGTCAACAACTGGTCAACTCAGGGACCAAGGCAAGAAAAAAGGTCAAAATTTGATGTCACCAAAAGTGGTCAAAATTTATGTCAACATGAAGAGCTCGGCAAGAGCTTTCCGACGGTGTTTGTTTTACGCAAATTGGAGCTCGTATGTGCGAGATATGGAAAGTCAAAGCTTAGTTGATTTGAAGGTACAATGATGACATCAGCATGACGTCATCATGCTGACATGGTTGAATCATGAGGTGACACATGGTGGCTTCCTGAAGTTACATGTAGCGGCAATTTGTTGGACATGGCTTTATTTAAAAAATAAATAAATAAATATAAAAGCCTACCACTCCTCCCATTTAAAAGCCCTAATTTAAGGCCTACGTGAGAAAAATTAGGTGGGGTCTTAATTTAAAACAAAACAAATTTACCCCTATTTAAATGGGATAAAACCCCTTTAATATTTAATAATACATGTGGTTGAGAGATCCCCTTTTTAAGGGGAACTTAAACATTATTTTTAAAGAAAAAAAACACAAATTGCCAACCAATTCACCCCCTATAATTAAGGATAAAATCCTTAACAAAATCAAGCCCATTTATATTCAAAAGTGAATTATTAAGATCTAATAAATCTGAACGGATTATGGAATAAAATTAAAATAGGCCATCCGTGAAGATTTTATGTAAAATTGGATGGGTTATTTTAAGGGGAGGATATCCCTATGTAAATAAGGGGGGATTTTTAATAATATTTGCTATGTAAAGGGGATTTGAAAATCAATTGGTTATGAGCCAATTTGAGTAGTTTTTTTGTATAAAAAGGGTAGAATGGGGGGTGTGAGATTAAGCAATTTTTGGTGAAGATATTTTTTTGCTACGTGCTGGAAGTGAATTTTTGAGAGAGTTGTGAGAATATTTTCAAGTGATAGTGAATTTGATCCTTATGCATTTGAAGCTTAGTTAAGCTTGTTGCATTTGTTGAAGGATTTATTTGTAATTCATTATCATCCAAGGAGATAGAAATCTTGTAACAGGTGGAAGACCTTTTGTAATCCTTTTCTAGAGATTAATCGGATCGGTCTCACACCATTGGAGCAGACTCGGAGACGTAGTCATGATTGTGGCGAACTCCATTATCAGATTGTTTGCATTTTCTCTCTCCTTCTCTCTCACATTCTATTTTTCTTCACTTTATTATTTCCACTTAATTAACCATGTTAATGTGTTAATTTCGTTTATGTAATTTGGATTTTTAAGATTGTAAAAATTAAGCATTCAATTATGCAATTAGTCTAGATCCTAATCAGATCAAGTGGTATCAGAGCTTTTGATGACTATTATTCTATTTGGTTTTTTTTTTAATGCTAACGAGATCTAGGATTCAGAAGGGTGAAGGCAAGCTTGAGGAATTTAATCCTGAGATTGGGAAGCGAAGAACTTTTCTGAAGATGTGTGTGTCTGGAATGGAGGTTCCTGAAGAAATCAGTGAGCAGGAATTTCGAAGAGCATTCCTCGAGATGAAGGCTAAGGTGGACTTTCTTTTCCAAGAAAGACAAGAACGGAAGGAACGTGAAGGAGGTTCGTCGAAGAAAGATGTTCGTGAAGACAAGAAAGGGAAACAACATGGAGATGGTGGCAAGCAACCAGATCACCCCTTGTCTCCTTCTCCTCCCTTTTCTCCCTCTTCTCCATCTTCTCCTTATTCTACTTCTTTTAATCCTTTCAAGATTGGGCATAAGCCTAAAATTAAATTGGATGTAAAATTTGACTTACCTAAGTATTGTGGTGAACTTAATGCTGAAAAATTGGATGATTGGATTCAGCAAGTAGAAGTCTACTGTAGAGTCCAGAACCTATTAGATGATGTTGATAGGATCTAATTAGCTACTCTTCGGTTAGGAGGTACAGCTTTAACCTGGTGGGAGAGTAAGACTAAGGAAGAAATTTCACAACATGGTAGAGTCAGTTTAACTTGGGCAGAATTTATTAATGCTCTTAAAAAGCAATTCTATCCCTTAGGCCATATGCAACAGTTAATGATGGACTGGCAAATGTTTAGGCAAGGGAAGGGTCAATCTGTCCAGGAGTACACCCATGAATTTAGAAAAAGGGCTATTGCTTTGAATGTTCCTTTGTACACCCAGGACACTTTGTTGAAATACATAGGAGGTCTGCATTCCTACCTTAGGCATTCTATTTTGGTTTTGAATCCTAACAACTTGGATGAAGTTTGTGTCCAAGCTACCCACTTAGAGTCAAGGGGTAAAGGATATTTTATTGACAAGTTTGATAATGATGTAAAGAAATCTTCTAAGGTTGCAGAGACAGGGAAAGGAAAGAAGACAGCTACAGTTAAGAAGGATGATAAGTTTGCTTGCTCTCATTGTGACAGGAAGGGTCATGATGAAGAACATTGTTGGCAGTTGCATCCTGAACTGAGGCCTAAGTGGGCTCAGAAACGTAATCAGAAACAGAAAGGTAAGGAGAAAGCCACAAATGTTGTTATGGATCTTGGTTCAGATTCAGATGATGAGACTAAGATAACAGCTATGGGTCTAAAAGGTAAAGCTCCTATTTCTAGTGTTTCTATTCATAGTTGTGCTTCTTCATCTAAAGTTAATGATTTCTCTGAAGATGAAAAACGGAATGATCTATTTCATTTAAGGGTTGTTGCTAATAATATTAAAATTGATGCACTCATAGATAGTGGTTCTCAAGTTAACTTAATTTCTGAAAGTGTTGTAAGAAACTTGGGATTAAAAACTACACAGCATAAGAAACCTTATCCACTAGGCTGGATTTGTGAAAATGATAAGTTGCAAGTAACAAGACAATGCACCTTAAGATTCACAATCACTAGTAAGTTTGTGGATGAAGTACAATTTGATGTGGTTCCACTGGATATCTGTGGGATAGTGCTTGGTAGCCCTTATTTATATGACAGGAAATCTATTTTCTACAGGGAAAAGAATCATTATCACTTGTTTAAAGATGGCATCCAGTATATTGTACATTCTCATAGGATTAAGATTGATCGTTCTTTTGCAAACACAGGGCAGTTAAAGAGGGTGATTAAGGCAAGTAAAGAGTTAACTCTTATGTCTATCAGTACAGATGGTTCTACACTTGAACTTGGAGTAGCTAACCAGGGTCAGATGTTGCAGGATGCACCCACAGTACAACATGAGGGAATGATGATTGAAAGCATTGATGGTTCCTTGGGTAATAATGTTCCTGTTGTGAAGGATCGATATGTTGTTGATTTTTTCTCTTTCATTTTTGCATTATTGTTCAGCTTGATGCTAGTCAATTTTTGTTGGTTAGTGGCTACGACAGTCGATGTAGAAGCTTATGGAAGTGATAGAATAATGTTTATGTTCAACAATGTTATTGCAATCTTCATTGTGCTTGTGAGCCAGGTATGCAAATGTACAGAGGATACAGGACAAGTGGGGAGGCCAAGTCCTTACTTAATGTCAGAGTAAATGCCACTTTTGGAGGTCCAAAAGGTCTTCAGTGGGGAGGCTTAATCCGATGAAAATTTTTAGTGAAAATTGAAGTGTCTCCAATACTCCAGATTTTAGCACCATTAGAAAGAGCTTGATGTCCTGATTCCAACGCAACTTGAATGGAGTCAAACAGAGCTACGAAGGCCAAGTTATTGCCAATCAAAGTTCGGTCAACAACTGGTCAACTCAGGGACCAAGGCAAGAAAAAAGGTCAAAATTTGATGTCACCAAAAGTGGTCAAATTTATGTCAACACGAAGAGCTCGGCAAGAGCTTTCCGACGGTGTTTGTTTTACGCAAATCGAAGCTCGTATGTGCGAGATATGGAAGGTCAAAGCTCAATTGACTTGAAGGTACAATGATGACGTCAGCATGATGTCATCATGCTAACATGGATGAATCATGAGGTGACACATGGTGGCTTCCCGAAGTTACATGTGGTGGGAATTTGTTGGACATGGCTTTATTTCTAAAAAAAATAAATAAATATAAAAGCCTACCACTCCTCCCATTTAAAAGCCTTAATTTAAGGCCTACGTGAGAAAAGTTAGGTGGGGTCTTAATTTAAAACAAAACAAATTTACCCCTATTTAAATGGGATAAAACCCCTTCAATATTTAATAATACATGTGGTTGAGAGATCCCCTTTTTAAGGGGAACTTAAACATTATTTTTAAAGAAGAAAAACACAAATTGCCAACCAATTCACCCCCTATAATTAAGGATAAAATCCTTAACAAAATCAAGCCCATTTATATTCAAAAGTGAATTATTAAGATCTAATAAATCTGAACGGATTATGGAATAAAATTAAAATAGGCCATCCGTGAAGATTTTATGTAAAATTGGACGGGTTATTTTAAGGGGAGGATATCCCTATGTAAATAAGGGGGGATTTTTAATAATATTTGCTATGTAAAGGGGATTTGAAAATCAATTGGTTATAAGCCAATTTGAATAGTTTTTTTGTATAAAAAAGGTAGAATGGGGGGTGTGAGATTAAGCAATTTTTGGTGAAGATATTTTTTTGCTAAGTGCTGGAAATGAATTTTTGAGAGAGTTGTGATAATATTTTCAAGTGATAGTGAATTTGATCCTTATGCATTTGAAGCTTAGTTAAGCTTGTTGCATTTGTTGAAGGATTTATTTGTAATTCATTATCGTCCAAGGAGATAAAAATCTTGTAACAGATGGAAGACCTTTTGTAATCCTTTTCTGGAGATTAATCGGATCGGTCTCACTCCATTGGAGCGGACCCGGAGACGTAGTCACGATTGTGGCGAACTCCGTTATCAGATTGTTTGCATTTTCTCTCTCCTTCTCTCTCACATTCTATTTTTCTTCACTTTATTATTTCTGCTTAATTAACCATGTTAATGTGTTAATTTCGTTTATGTAATTTGGATTTTTAAGATTGTAAAAATTAAGCATTCAATTATGCAATTAGTCTAGATCCTAATCAGATCAATTAGAATCCCTCAAAATGGAAATCCGTAGTTTATGGATACGCAGGCAATTAAAAGGGAGTAGTGCTTACAATGATACTGAAGAGGGGACTAATTTTAAGTCCGTATCTACCTATAATTTTCGAACACCTTGTGGTGGGGATTTGGCTTTGAATAACGAGGGATGGTCTAGAACAGTAATCATGAGTCCGTCGAATATCTAGTGATCGGCGTCTCTCCTTCTCTAAGAAAGTTAATTAGTGGAAATTGCTGTCAACGCCTGGAATCTCTCAAAAATTTTATCGCATCAACTCTCATCAAAGTGGATTTAGCAGGGATAAACACATTGAAGTGTCTTGAGTTTAGCGTCAATGAGAAGTTCCATAAACTGCCTGAAAGAAACATTGTAAGACCACTGTTTGTACACTTAAAGATTAGCAAATGTGTGGAGCTTGAGGAGCTGAGGCTTGAACATCTGACCTGGTTGGAAACAATTACTATTGAAACCTGTAATCATTTGAAAAGTGTGCCTGTTAACTTCAATCTTCGACAGCTGAACATTATTAAATGTCCTGAGCTTGAGCGGTTGCCACGGATAACCAATGTGAGTTCGTTGGAGCAAATTAAGATTTACTCTTGTGAGAAGCTAAATAAAATTATGCTGCCAACAACACTCATCAAGTTGGATGTACACAGTTGCAGAAATTTGCAAATAATTGCAGGAACCAGTGATTTTACAGAGCTTCGACAGCTGATTATTAAACAGTGCCCTGCGCTTGAGGAGATGCCTAGTCTCGCCGGAGTGAGCTGCTTGGAGGAAATTGTGATTGACTCTTGTCAGAAACTGCAAAACATTGCAGGTATTGAAGAGTTCAGGCATAGAATGGATGGGACTTTGTTATTGGAGCAATACAGTAATACGGAATTGCATTCATAAGTTGAAGGTAATGATTTCAGTACTCCTTTTTGACAGGCAATTTCAAATATCATTTTTATCTTTAGTGTTCTTTTATTTCATTATTGACCTTCAGCTTTGCTTTATCATATTTTTTTTACAAGACAGTCTAATAAAAAAAGTTGTCTTGTAAAAAAAACAAAATTACCATGGATGAACTGAGAGTATTTTGTCTTTTATTTCAGAGACTTTCGATTTTTTCACGTGTGATTGGTAGAGCAGTGGATGGAGCGGAGTTAAGTTAAATGGAAATCTGTTTTGTGAGGCTAATATTGGCGTCGATGGAGGGATTGAATGCAGTTACCCGAGTGGTCAGTATTGCATGCAGTTATTGTATAATTTGTAGTTGTAGTTGATAGATCTACTTCGGTAGAGTATATAAATAAATCACTTCAATGCTCTGAGTACGACCATAGGATTAAGGTGCGCGAAGGAGAATGGATAATTAGAATGGTAGCATGTGATGATGAGAGATACTCTTATCTTCAAACAATTGAAAATGTATGAAGGAGGTATGATATAATGAAGAAGGGATTTCGGGTAGAGTTGAAGAAAGGTGAAGAGTGGAAATGTGTGGGTGTATTAAGTATAATTGTTGATAGGTTATATTATTTATTATTGTAAAATTTTGTAAAGTTAAATAAAATTATTGTAAAGTTTTATAAAATTACAATAATTTCAATTTATAGAATGATTTTTTTTATATTTAATATTAAAAGATGTGTTTATTTTTACTTCATTTTGAAATTTTAAATATTTAACAAATTTTGATTTAAATTATTTAAAAATAATAATTTTAATTAAAATAAATTTTAATAGAAAAGAAGTTTAAAGTAACGTATTTAATATTTATCATATATATATATGAAGTAGTTGAATGTGAATTTTTAAAAACATTTGATTAAATGATTGATTATATATATTTTTAATTTATTTATAAATAAATTTTATTTATATATTTAATATAAAAATAAAAATTCTTCACTTTTTAATGTGTGGTTTCATATTGAGACTTTTTAGTAACTTCTCAAATTCTAAATATTCATAAAGTTTTTTTTTTAGTATTTTATTATATCACTTTCATGAATATGTTTTTTTAAGGTGTTATTATTGTCTTACAATTTAAACATTCATAAACTATAATTTATCATGAATCAATTTCATTTAACAAATTTTTACTTAGTTTAAAGTTACAACTATAGATTGTTGAAATTTTTAATTAGTTTAAAGTTACAACTATAGATTGTTGAAGCTTTCATCCTATAAAATCTATACTCTTTTTTAAAAAAGAACTTCTTATAATTAAATAATTAAATTTTCTATATTTTCCAAGTAAATGAAAAAAACTACTAGAAATTATAAATTTTGGCGGTGTAGCCATGCAAGTCCATGGTAGATTTGACAATTTTCTTGCAAACTTTAGAGTTAAATTCATGGCAAGAAAT
Source organism: Sequoiadendron giganteum (assembly GCA_007115665.2). Classification (NCBI taxonomy): domain Eukaryota; kingdom Viridiplantae; phylum Streptophyta; class Pinopsida; order Cupressales; family Cupressaceae; genus Sequoiadendron; species Sequoiadendron giganteum. Next base: position 182,888,128 of record CM021100.1, read on the forward strand.
GCAAGTGATAGAAACCAATTCTCATGGCTCCCATAGGTTTGAACCTATGACCTTATGTTTAGGTCATCTGGAAACAATGATGAAATTGAGCTCAAGCAATAATATGTTGACAATTGAATGAAAGTTATAGAAATTGACAACAATAATTTTGGGGATGATTTTTTATGAAGATCTAGCATAGAAGGTTGAGTTTGGAAAAGTCCTAAGGGGTAAGATATACAAAAAGAATGAGTAAATAGAACCTCCAAGAGCTAATTCCTATATCTCATTATTGCTAGATTTTGGTTGGGTTAATGAGCTTGTCAAGTAGGGATTAAATTTATTCTTTTGCTAAATTTACTTGAGATACAGTGACTTAAGAAATTTATTTTTTGTGTTGTAAGGGGCTTTAGTGATGAGGGACACAAATCACTAGTCTTCTCTAATGGGGCCTTAACTGAAAAGATTCTAATTAGTTCATTTCTTTAATGGGAAGATAATGATATATTTGTATAGAGGTAGGTACAAATTAAATTTTTTTGAAGAGAATTTATCTAAGCCACAATGATAAAAATTTAAATATTTTTTATTTGTAATTTCATGAATTTTGCGAGGTAATCTTATGTGAATTTTTCCTAGATATTTAAAAATAGACATGCAAACATTTGATTAAGATATCAATTCATATATTTTGGTACCAAAGGAATAGAAAATGAGAACTTGTATTTTATTATTTATTATTGATGTTGTGCTTTCTAATTGATATTGTCTCTTGTATTCTCCTTAATTTTAATTACCCACAATGATATGAATTTAAAATATGGAAGGTTGGTAGTGAACATTTTAAAGCTTCATTGCAATCTCTTTGATGTTGGATTTGATTCCTCAACCCTATAGCTCCCAAGGAACACCTACAATCAAACACCTACCACATAAAGAGAAAAAAAAAATCTATGGAGACCAAGAGCTAATTGATCTAAAAAAACATGAATCATTATGAATATGCAACCTCACCATTAAATGAATGCAATATTATCTTCTTATAAATAGAAAAAGAAAAAATAAACCCTAGGCGATGACAAAAGGAGACTATGACATGTGTCCTAATTATATGACTTAAGAAACAACAAAACACACGACCTATGTATGCTTAAGATGCTAATGTGAAAAATGACCTAAGTAATTAAAAAATAATTAGGTGATGTAGACACCTCAAATTTTCTAAGCATGCCACACATTCATATTTCTCTAATTAACATCATTTTCCTCATTATCTCCTAATTCCTCAATTTTAATTAAATAATTATGAATTATTTACTTAAATTCAATTTTTATCTTTCCACTTTGATTAAATAATATTCAATTATTTAATTAAATATTAATTTTCCCTCACACACATGATTAAATAATTTGTATTTCCTCTCACCTCATAATTAAATAATTTTCTAGTTATTTAATTACTAATTTTCTAACTTGCAGAAAACATATTCTATTTTCAAAAAGGGAATATTCATTTTTTCAAAATATCTTCCCTCCTAAATACCTCAAAAGTAATTTCCTTTAATTAAGGGGATATTTTGAGTTAACTAAAGCTCTCATTAATCCTCCACCCTTGATCTGCTTCATCTATTCTAAACTGTTGATCTCAACTTTCAACCTCCACTATTGAAAAACAAATCTGCATTTATATAAAACAAGCCCTCCTCTTCTCCAAAATCATTCACAATTTTCATGAGTAATTGATATTCACTTTTTAGAGCACTTTTGAGTATTTGAGTATCATAATTGTGAATCAAGATCATCACCAAAGCTTTTACAAGATGGGTTTTGCATAATTTGAGCAATCCACATAAAAATTTGGCACTAATCCATAATGAGATTATAGGTTTTCATTCTTGGTATCTTTTGAATTGAGTTTTGAATTATTTTTTGTTATCCTTCAAGATTTGTATTCTAATTTCATTTAGTATGGGTGTAATTGATCTTTCTTTCGTGCCCAAAAAATTTGACCACTTATACACAACACATTACCCCTAATTTTTTTTCCCTTGCAACAATACTTATAACATTGCCCATGTTGCCTAATACATGCTAGATGAAAAATGTTAAGTTGTCACTATGGACATGCTACCACAAACTAAAATAAGGAAAAATAATTTAGTCCAAGAAAGACTCTTTCTTTCCTACTTTTTTGGGATTAGTTGTCAAATATTGTGCCTATATAATTAATCATTTATATTGAAAAATATAATAATCAATAGGAAAATTATACACACAAGGATTACTACATTAACTTAACTATTACTTCATTAATTTATTTGATAGCTAAATAAAATGAAGAAAGCATTGGATAATTATAAGATGTTAATTACCTCATTTCATGTAATATAGACCTTAAATTTATATCTAGGATTCCTTACAAACTTAATCCCTTGGATTATTTCAAAACTCCCATGATTAGAAATTAGAACAAAATGTTAATGAGTGTCGTTAATCGATATGCATCTATTACTAGAGATTATTAATATTTAAAGCTAGAGAAAAATCATTAGTTAATAATGCAACATCGTAAATTGTCACCCATGACAATTTCACACTATGTTTTGCTCCCCTTTAAGTTATTGGACCTAATTAAGCTACTAATTTCCTAAATTACACATTCCATAGCTTATTTTAAATATTTTCTGATAATTTGTAAGCATAAAATGGATGCTCTCATTTAATACGTTGTCCTCGACACTTTATACTTTGCAAGATAGGTTTGGGAAACTAGCACCTAGGGTGCCTATGTCCCCCTATTTTTGATCCAAATTAAAATATGTCACTGTTAGTATTTTATTATTTAAAATTCAAATATTTAAAGTCAATTTTCAAGATTTAATTTTTGGGAAATTAGAACAATTGCATATAAATATCTAGTTATTACATCATTTCAAATCATTTAGGAAATCAATTGAGCAAATTATGATCAAGAAATTATCAAGATCATTCAAGAGCAAGTGAAGAGCAGGCGTTAGAGATGTATTGCAACAATTCAAGATCCAACATCATGTTAGAGTTAATGTGAGTTTGTTCATGTTCATATTTTTGTGAAGGCTAACCTTTGTCTCCAAAGAAAATTAAAGAATTCAAGCAAGATCCATGATCCTCGAGGTGATGTGTGTGACTTCAGTCCTTCCAAGAAGCCATTAAAGGGTGGTGAGTTGTAATACTTTGTGATTTCATAATTCCTTCTTATCCATTATCATTTTATCATTGGCATTTCCATTGTGGAAGTGGAAACACTAAAATGGGGTCTGACTAAGGCAAGCCCCTAAAATGGCCCAATATTTCTTCTATTTGTGAATGTGAAGATCTCAAGTTGAAAGGATTGAAAGGAAGATTGAAGAAACTTTACTCATTATTAAATTTGAAACCCTAGGCCTTGAAAACTCACAAAAACTCAATTAAAGAAATATCTAACAATGATTTGATGATTTTGTAGATAGGAGATGGAAGGGTAGATCCGATATCAAAGGACTACAAAAACAAACTTGACCTAGTAGGACAATGGTGCACCTAACTCCAACATCTTTATAAAATCTGTTGAAATTTATATCACAAATGCATAGTGTCCTCCTCTTTCTATTTTTGTTGTCTAATTTTCTTTATGACATTCTAGATATGTTGTTATGTGCTAAAGTGATTATTTTCATCATTAGAACCATTATATTATTGCATTCCATAATTAGGAAAATTTTAGATTTGGTTAAGGGTTGGTTGACTCACCTTTTAGGTTGCAATTCAACCTCATAACTTGTCCAAATCCACCAATCTCATTCCATCATTGCATTTACACCCCTATACACAAGATCCCCCACAACCCTAATGAAATTAGGGGATATTATGGAACTCTAAGGTGAAAACCAAAAGGGATCCCATTTCCCTTGCATTTCATTTTGGTGAACATGAAATTCTTACATTACATACCTTATAAAATTTACCATAATTCACCTTATATCTAGGTTTTTCTTGGATTTTCTTTGCATTTCTCATTTAAGGGCTCATTTTTGCATCATAAAAGTACAATTTTTTTAAAAATTGCATACCATATTGCATTATAAGTTGCAATAGGGTTTATTTAGATCATTTTAGCCTAGGTCTAAATTCAAACTACATTCATAAATCTACGCTAGGACATTTAAAACCTGAAAAAAAAAAAAAAAGTTACATTTGCATACATTTAGGTATCTTGCATATTGCCTAAAAGAAAAAAGTTACATTCGTTTGTTTCAAAAATAATTTTCATATAACCATTTATAGATTTATCATATTAGAAGTTCAGTTAAATTTTGCATTTTGTATCTAAAAATTGCCTCCAAAATTTATCATTCATTATTTACACATTTGCATAAATTGTACTTTACATTTCCATAGTCATAAAATCAGTAAAACATGGAAAAATACTCACTATCAGATATGTTTGCACACAAAATTGGGAACATTAAATAGTAACAAACATATTCATACTTAGAATTTCCAATTACCTAGGATCTAGGACATAGGTGCCCTAGGCACCTCTGTCCTACATTTTGTGGCTGAAATTTAGCTCAACTCTCTGTATCTATTTTTTTTATTAGGTTCTATCGTCTGTATTCTATTTCTAAATTTCAAAGTTGTCATTTATGTTCAACATTGTTGCATGTTTGCATTCTTAAGTTAATAATCCTAGAATTGAGAAAAATCTAGGAAATTATTCACTATTAGACCTGCTTGCACATAAACACAAAAACCTTAAATGGTATAATAGACAGTAAAACTTTTAATTTTGTAAAATCTTGTCTAAGACATAAATGTCCTACGCACCCCTATGCTGTCTTTTCTAGCTTAGATTTCTATGACAAAAATTTCTCAATTTTTTTTATATGGATATGTAGACATTGAAAAATGTCCTAAGTCTGCGAGTGTCATTTTTCTTAGTCATCGTCCTCCAATAATTAAATAATTTTAATTATTTGATTATTCTTGACCATATTCCTCTATTAATTAAATATTTTTCAATTATTTAATTAATTCACTTTCTAACCTTTATTATGTCCTGATCAATTAAATAAATTAATTGTGTCGCTAATGTTCCCCCTTCTTCAACAATTAAATAAATTACCGTTTATTTAATTATTTGTTTGTCATATTTCATCTATGGTTGACTAATTGTTATTAATTATTTAACTATTCACTCCCTTTTAATTCTTCCATTTATTAAATTAGTTGTCAAAATTATTTAATCGTCCTCCATGTGTCTCCTGTATTAAATAATTAAATCAATTTAATTATTTAATACCTCTTTTCACATTTCCTCTCATTTAATTAAAATAATTAGGAAGAAAATTATTTTAATTGAATCTCCACTTGTCCATTTCCTCTTTTTCTCAAATAAATAATTCGAATGAATTATTTATTCTCCACTTGGTCAAATATTCCTTTCTCATGAATTAATTATTTGTTAATTTGTAATTCATCCATTTCCCCACTTGCTCATTAATCTCTGACATAGCCATCTTTGTCATAGCTATCAGCATCATAGCCCTCCCATGAATAGAGTTATTATGGTGCATCAATCCTCCACCGTTGATCTTAGCATCTTTCTAGAAGCTTGATCTTGACCGTTCATTTCGTAACCTCCCTCTCATGAATCCTCGTCCATCGATCTTGGAATATTTCTAGATGATTAATCTCGTCCATCTATTTGAATGGCTATCTATAAAATAAGCTTTCCTCCTCCATTTTTTCCTTAATAGCCATTATCTCTAACTTTCATGCTTTATTGTTTGTGTAAGAGAGGGGGACCAACCATGTCAAGGCTCTAGGTCATGGAGGTCTGAGAGAAAAGGGCTGACCTAGCTTACCTCACTCTAAAGGGGTCTTTCGGATAAGGGCCCAGACTGATGAGCACTATAAAGTACTTTTGTCACTCTTTAGATCTGAAATCCAAGTTTAGGCTAGGCGAGCTAATTTTTAGAGTCAATACTACACCTCAGACAACTCTCTATCTGAGGATGACAGCATAGCATGTTGGCATCTCTCTAGCACGTTGGCATTTGTATGACCAGAAAAGAGTAAGTACAATATAAACTACCTAAAATAAAACTAACAACCTAACTGGTTATTCTTAAATGAATAAAACAAAATGATAAGATGTGAAAAGTACAATTGAAGGTGACAAAGCAAATAAATAAAAGCTAAGGTGATGAAGATGATCTCACAAAAACACCTGTTAGCTAGCTATCTCCACATGCACGTTCACATAGACACACAAGAAAGAGGGAAAATTGTTGGGGTTGTATAGGGACCTGCCTCAGTCAAACCCCCATTTTGGTGTTTCCACCTCCATGGACAACCAAAAAGCGACATAGTAGAAATATGTGATAAAGGAATGAAGAGAGAATAAAAACACTATAAAACAATACAATGGTACTCAACTAAATCACAAAGGAGAGGAACGAAACGTTACCAACTCCACCCAAAAGATCACTAGCCAATGGAGAATATAAACTTGGAAAGGTTACCACAGCCTCAACTGTGATGAAGGGAGGTCTCGCAATCTACTCCAAGCCCACACTTGCTATGTGGAGTTGATGGAGTGTTGCTACTGCAATGGAGTGTTGAAGTGTTGCTTGAGAGTGAAGTGAATGCTGGAAATTCTAAGAGGTGGCTTGAGAATGTGTGTCAAGATCAAATGAAGTAAGAATGGAATAAATTTGAAGGAAAAATACGACATTTTCGGGTCAGTTGGTCAAAGAGGGATGTTACAATTCATCCCCAATTGGGAGTGTAATTCCTCTACCAAATTCAAACGTAGGAATCTATTAGGGATGGTAGCATGCCACATAGACATCCACACACCACACATGTGTCCCCGACAAATATTCCCTCATCGACACAACAAACAAATTACAAGTAGAAGGAAGGTAGTTGGGTGATGTGGAATTTTTCCTTCGGATTTGATTTTCTAAGGTGAGGGTATGTGAAAGGGGAGTTTGCATAAGGGGTGCAAATTTGCTCCTATAAATTTTTCCCCTAGTTTAGTGAGCATGAATAATTATGAGTGCTTCAGTAAAGTAGATCGAAGAGTTAGCAAAGTTAGAAATTTATACCTGAACCATCGAGGAAGCACACCATGATCTAGTGAACTCAAAAGCGCAGGGTGAGCAAAGGACTCCACAAATACGCTCCCTAGGGAGTTTTGAATAAAAAGACTCCATAGCCCCAGAGAACTATGAAGCTACACAAAATACACTGAAGGCCCTCAAACCAATGATGCAAAAATCCCATAGGATGAAAGTGTCTCATAGGCCCATAGACTTGCAAGGATTCAACCCCAAGATCTCTCACATGAAGGAAGCCTTGAAAAGCAAGGACCTTACACCTACCTGTAGATCTACAAGAAGGCAACCCCCAAGATCTCTCGCATGGAGGAAGCCTAGAGAAGTAAGCACCTTATAGGCCCACAGACCTGCAAGCAAGCAACCCCCAAGATCTCTCACATGGAGGAAACCTAGAAAAGGGGACTTCGTAGAGTCGAAAAGCGGCTTCATAGGCACACTTGCGAAATGACATGTTAATCCACAAATAAAACATGTCAGGAGACACAAAGTGGCCACATAGGAAAATAAACGAATAGTCATGTAGACCATTGATAGGTTGGAAAGCTTTCAAAGGGGTCCCTTGGGAACCCAACATGAAAAGGGGCCCACTCAAGGGATGCATTGTTTGAAAGTGTAACAAATATGTTTTTTCTCAAATTGATTCATCATCAAGGAATTCAAAAGGAAGAAAATGGCCCCTCACAAGGGTAAGGTTGAGACTTCTCCCATAGGAAAAGGTTACTCCCTCCTTGGAGGAAATTTTTCAAGCTCTTTCTTTATGAATCCATGATGAAGGAAACATGTTTTGTTATGGGTCCGAGTTGTAAATGCGATTTTTGAAATTTTTTGTAAAGATTTTCAAGAAAAGATTCATTGGAAACGAATACATTTTTTGAAACTTTTGAGGTTGAAATTATAGCCCCCACTTAGGGTGGTGCGTGTTGAATGCAAAGGCACATGACATCCTAAGGAGAGAAAAGAAAGAATGAAAAAGTAATGTTGTGGCCCACGAGACATAACAAGATGTCCCTATGGTGATGTTTTCACACACATTAGGGATAACACACAGGCACCACAACATCACAACTCAAGCAAAGAAGAGAGAAAGATAAAATAAAAGGTAAAAAGAGACAAATATGTCACAAACAAAGGGCACAAGGGCGAATTTTGGGGTTAGAGCTACTCATAAATATATATATATATATAGGTACATAGTAGTAGTATATTAATGAGCTGTCATCAACCCCCTACTATATCAGAACATGTGAAGAATGCATGAGAGAATAAAGTAAAAATAAAAAATTGGGTCAACATGGAAGGGGAGCCTAAATTCCCCCAACGCTTTGCATCATCTCTAATTTTCTGAAAATAAAACAAAAACATGGAAGAATGATGATACAAATAGAAGAAGGTTTACGATACAAAAATCACTCATGTATCCAAGCACTAACAAGGGTGACAAGGGTCAGCTAGGAACACATAGCACAATCACGGGGGAACACATCACAACATGCACACATCTACTTTAAAGATAAAGAAGATGCCTCCCCCTAACACTCATCGACCAAGAGCTCATTCGCTTCCCAATCTAGATCATTTTAAGGGGAAGGAGGATGAGCCTATAGTGGTGGAATAATAAGGGGAGGAGCTCCTAACCTTCCCACAATAAGGGCTAAAGAGGAAGGCCCCACAAGATCTTCTCCACTTGGTTGTGATGGAGCTATGGTTAGCGATTTTGTGAAGATCACTAACAAGGTTGAAAATTCATCCAAAGAGTTAAACATGCACTTTATAGGAGTTCCATGTTGTACCTCAATGAATGGAGAGGGTGACACCCAAGATTCATCGCTAGGCTCACCGAGTGACTCAAGAGTAGTGAAAAACTCAAGGGAAGTCAGGACTTGCTCTGTTACTAGGATGGAAAAATCTAGTGCATGCAACCTTTTGGAGAAGGTGGGCTCCTCTTATGACCTCCATTGTTGGAAGGGCTAACCTCTACCCTCAGCTTCATCGAGGGACACAAACTCCCCACAAATGAGGCAAGAGGCATAAAAGAAGAGGAGAAAATCATGATAGATACCACAAAAGTATTTGGCATATCCATGGGCTTAGGGAATAGTGGAATGTTTGGAAGGAACATCAACAAGAGTGGCTCAGCCGAATGAGTGATGAACACTTGCACCTTCTTGGGGTTAGGGACACTCACAACAAGAGCCAAAAGTGAGACTGAACTAGATTGAATGGAAGCAAGGGGGAGGAGAGATGAGGAAACCACAGGAGGCCCTAATATGAGGGTGATCGAATCCTCTTACTTTCTCTACAAAGTGGTCTTCTTAGCAACCAGAGCCTTTCACTGATGCTTGCACTCATGCGTAGGGCAGTTTCTGCGACTCTTTGAGCTAGAGGCCGAGAGCTACGAAGGGACAGAAGACTCCTGCTTAGCAATAGGGGTGTCCACTACAGTTGTTTCTGATGGAGGGATAGCCTCCTAAATGGGAGTAGGAGGATAAGGTTGAGAAACAGTAGGGGGGATTCGACTCTAGTGCCTCAACAATGGGCCTCTTCTCGTTTACTACTTTGGGAGTAGAAGCGGTGGGAGGCCGCAGAGGTCAAGACATAGAAGATCGCCCAAGGGGACCTTTTATCTTAGTATACAAGTAGTACCAAGGTCAAGGTGGTTTAGTAGGGAGATCTGATATCCTAATCTTAGGTCTATGCCAAGTAGGAATCATCACACTCAGTGGGTAAAAGCCAAGCATATTCATCCAAAACTCTTCTCTATAAAGAGGAGCAGATGAGGCATCTCGAGGAGAGGCAAGCTTCTCGTTTCCATTTTTAGAAGAGGAGGCATTTGGCTACTGCACTACCGGAAGGGTCAATCTCGGCTATCCCTTACCCCCAATCTTATACTTCACATAGTTCTTGTAAACTAGGTTCATTCTTGGGGGGAGTGGATTGACTTGGGTGGGCCAAAAATGATCTAATGAATAGCCCCTAGGGGACACCAATGGCTAATATACAGTGTCATGCACCATGTGCACAACACCTTCATGGGAGAATTTTAAACACTTATGAATGATAGAGGCAATTCTATTCATGGAAGCTAGCTAATGTATGCCTAGCTTTAGCCTAAACAAATCCAACTCCAAAATAACATCCAAGACTGTGTCTACAACCCTAGGTCCAAATAGGATGGATAGAGTTATTGAACCATAAGGTTTGAGAGCAAGCCCATCATGTGTATAGATGATGGACTTTGTTTCTTTGTACTCCTTCCTTTGTAATGAAATTCACTCGACTCGCAGGGTCAACTAAGGCTCCCATCACAATGTTTCCATTGAGGCATGTGAGAATGTAAAGGGGAGAGGGTTTGTTGTTCAAATGAAAAAATAGAGTTATCTAGTAAGGAACAATACAATTCGAGCATTGTATCCGTAAGAGGTTGTGGGAATAATTTTTCCATCAATGTGTCGTGATGGAAGAAGTCTGAACATAGGGCATGAAAGGTAGAAACATGCATTTTTGGGTCCCATTTGCATCTATACTTCTCAAATTTATGAATCTCCATGTTCCTTATGGGAAGGGAGTACATAATATTTCTACCGACAATGGGCTATGTCAGAAGAAGGGCTAAAAGATAGGCTAGGCAGAGGCTTGGGAAAGACTCGCTAGCTGGCTTTGCATCTTACCCATATTTTGAAGAAGAGTGCTCAAAATAGGGTCTTGGAATGACAAAGGTCCAATGGGACCTCCTCCAAAACTAGCATTGGATCCACCTCCGAAACCAAGAACTTGGCCATTGCCAAAACCACTATTGGAGCCATTTCCACCAACAGGGCCTCCATCGAAGCCACCTCCACTAAAACCACCTTTGCTAGTTCCACCCCCGTTGCTGAAGCCACCACCATTACCAAATCCCCCACCACTCAACCTACCAAAACCTCCACCACTATAGGTGACAAGAGGGGTGAAACTAAAACCTAAGGGTATTTTGTTTGCTTTGATAGTTTTGAATCTCTCAGAAGCAAAGGGGATGTTGATCAATGAGACTGTGTTGGCCATATACACAAATTTGGGAGGCATTGACATTCATAACTATCTCTCATGTTCTTTGAGAGCAGCCCCTTGTATAATGTTAGCATTGTTTGGAAGGGCACATGCTTCAGTCAAACTAGAGAGACTAGCTAGGCGTTTTATGCCTATTCGGTCTTTTCCCACCATATATACTTTATTTCACTAATAACCCGAGCGATTTTAGCCAAATTTGGGTCCTTTTCCAAGTGATTCTCCAAATCACCCAGCCCTTTGCTAAGGGTAGATATATATTCTAAAGGAATGTGAACGACCCCATGCTCATCTACTGACGATGGTGTAGGAGATGTTAAAGGAGTAGGGACGTGGTTGGTCTCATTGAAGAATCCTGCCTTGCCCCTCGACAACTACTCCTAGGTAGAAAGATCAATGATATATCTAGAAAAGAGGCTTGTAGAGAAACCAAAAGTGACCTTCGTCTTCTCCATCGAAAGATGTCACACACTTCTCTTGATGATGTACCCAAATGTTGTGGACTGGGTTGTGATTCTCATAAACCTTCACAACATTTAGGGGCACAACGATCACAAGGTACAAGGGAAAAGTCTCAACACCAACGGATGGGAAGACGTTGCTTCATGTTGGGTTCACCAAAAATGTAAGAGAGAGGGACCAGCCACATTAAGGCTCTAGGCCATGGATATTTGAGAGCAGAGGGGTTCCCTAACTTACCTCACTCTAAAGGGGTGTTTCAGATAGGGGTCGAGAATGATGAGCACTATAAAGTACTTTTGTCACTCTTCAGACCCAAAATCCAAGTTTAGGCTAGGCGAGCTAGTTTTTGGAGTCAATATTGCACCTTAAACAACTCTTTATCTAAGGATGACAATGCACATCTAGGATGACAATGCAATACGCTAGTGTCTCTCTAGTGCATTGGCATCTGTGTGGCCATAAAATAGGAAGTATAATATAAACTACCTAAAAATGAACTAATCACCTAGTTGGTTATTCTTAAATGAACAAAATAGAATGATAAGATGTGAAAATTACAAATGAAGATGATAGTGCAAATAAATAAAAGCTAAGGTGATGAAGATGATCTCACAAAAATGCCTATTATCCAGCTAGCTCCACACGTATGTTCACCTACACACAAGAAAGAGGGAAAAATTTTAGGGCTATATAGGGGCCTGCCTTAGTCAGACCCCTATTTTGGTGTTTCCACCTCCATGGACAACCAAAAAGCAATGTAGTAGAAATATACAATAAAGCAAAGAAGAGAGAATAAAATAAGTACAAAATAATACAATGCTACTCAACCAAATCACAAAGGAAAGGAGCGAAATGTTACCACCTCCACCCAAAAGCTCACTAGCCAATGGAGGATAATACAGACTTGGCAAGGTCACCACAACCTCAATTGTGATGAAGGGAGGTCTCTCAAGACTCCAAGCCCATGTTGCTATGGATTTCTTCACACTTTCTATGTGGAGTTGATGGAGTGTTGAAGTGTTGCTTGAGAGTGAAGTGGATATTGGAAATTCTAAGAGATGGCTTGAGAATGTGTGTCGAGATCAAACAAAGTGAGAATGTAATGAATTTGAAGGAAGAATGAGGAAGAATAAGGCATTTTTGAGTCGGTTGGTCGAAGAGGAGTGTTACAATTCATCCCTAATCATGAGTGTAATGCCTCTACCAAGTTCATATGTAGGAATCCATCAAGGAAGATAGTGTTTCATGCGGACATCTGTGCACCGCGCATGCACCCCCAATAAATATTCCCTCATCAACACAACAAAAAGATGCCAAGTGGAAGGAAAGAAGTTGGGTGATGTAGAATTGTTCCTTTGGATTTTATTTTCTAAGGTGAGGGTATGTGAAAGGGGAATTTGTGTAAGGGGTGAAAATTTGTCCTATATAATTTGTAGGTTTTTGCTCAAATTCTACTCCAAATTTGAGGGAAAACTTACAAAGGCAGCTTGAGGAGAGACAAGAGAAGTTATTCAATTTCAATGGAGAGTGCTTCATTTGATTATTTTCATATTTTTTTCTCCATTTGATTGTATTCTCTTGTTTTAGATTGGGGTTTTATCTTAGATTTGTGTTGTGGCTATCACTTAGTCTTTGCTAACCTAGTTTTCCCCCATCTTACATGATCTATTATTTGTTTTCCAAGCATCTATTACATAATAACCTAAACCTTAATAAAATCATTATGTCATCGTGATGGCTCATTTTTTTAGTAAGATGTTGACCTTTTTAAAATATTTGGTGGATGTTTCAAGTTATGTGTTTGATGATAACCTTGAATCTAATAAAAAAAATCATGATCCTTCAAATTCTAACACGTGTCCTCGTGATGTGGATATCTTGGGACAAGACAAAGAGAGCATGCATGGATTCATACAAAATTATTTGTGCAACCTTGAGAATAATGTAACCTTTTAACCTTCAATGCAATGGCCTAAACATCCATATCAACAACCAATATTTACTAAACTGCTAATTGAAATGTTCACAGGTCTTAAATCTTAAAATAAAATCACAAACATACCTCAAAAAATGCACATGGAAGAACTTATTAAAACCAATCAAATGGAGAGTGCATCCACTAATCCCCATGTGCATAAAGTTACAAACACATCCATTAACTTGGAATAGACTTATGGCCAAGGCTTTAGGATTTTGAGGGAGAAAGGATGTGACATTAAGAATTAATATGAGGTCCACTCCCTTTTGTAAAAAGTTCCATCTGAAGACATTGAAACTAGTCACTAGACAACACAATCCTACACTCTATCACTTATAACTTTCTCTACGAAAGGAGTAATGGCATGAAACTTTGAATATAATACCTTCACATCTCTAAGAACTTAACTTCTAAACCACAAAATTGTATCTACAAATGCAGAGAAATTCAGATCCAACCTTTGCACCTCAAAGAACATCAACATAAAATCAAGATAGTCTTCATATTGTCACTTTTAAAAACACCTTCCTGATAACCCAAAAGACTTGGGTGATCCCACAATAGTGGTTTACAATTTTTGGCCAAACTCGACACTGAAATTATTATTTTTAACTAGATCTTCATATTCGGGCACCTGTAGTGGCTAAACCGTGAGGAATTTGAAGATGATGAAAACTAGAGTCTCATCACATTTTTTCTGTAGATTCTAAAAATATTTTTTTCAAAATTTTTGGAATCAAATTGCACTTTTTTTCCATCTCCCATGAAAACTAGTTTTTTTTTTTTTTAGAAAACAACATTTTTAAAAAGTGACGCTCATCGTATACAACATAAATTTTTTTGTATGAAGGATAAAATTCTAATTTTTTCAAATTTAGATTTTTAACTATGAGATCTAGCACTTTCATTTGGTCTCATAGTTTTTTATTGAATATTTTTTCCTTAATCAAGTTTCAAAGTCAAACCAATTGCAATTCAGACATAGGCGAACTGTATACAACATAAAAAAATTTGTATGTATCGAAATTCAATTTATTTATTTTTAATGGATCAAGGACATCAATATCCAGCTCGAATGTATTTTTTAAAATTTTATTTTGATAATTTACTATTTTTCCACATGTGTAGAATAGAGAGCTTGATTTTCAGTGAAAAGCCTATATTTAATAAAACTAAAAAAACACAGACATAATAAAACTAAAACATATTAAAATTATATTCGTTGGATAGCTCATTTTGAGGACTACCTGATTATAGTTTGGTTTTTGAAGATTCCTCCATTTTCATCCTCAACTCGAGCTCCGAAGTGCCAAAATTTAGGGTTTTTTTGTGTCTCAGATGGGGGATTAGGGATAAGTGGGTTCGTTCGAACTCATAGGGGTTCGAGCGAACCCCTTCAAAGAGGTTCACTCAAACCCCTTTCTTATGCATTGTAATGTTTTTTTTGGTGGCCAAAATTCAAAGGGGTTTGGTCGAACCCTGGTTCGAGTGAACCCCTTTTTCGTTCGATCGAACAAGTAGGTTCGTACAAACCCCTAAAATCACTTTTTTTGCCTTGGGGTCATTTTTTGTGAGTTTTCCTTCCTCATTTGAATTGTAAACCACTATTATGGCTTCACCCACTTGCAACTTGGATCACACATGCCTTGACATGATGTGAAGCTATCTTCCAAACCATAGAACCAAAACATCACTGTTATCAAATAGATTGCACCCAAATGCTAGAATGGTGAAATTCAACAATCTGTTGAAACATGGGAACTAATTCTAGGTTATGGGTACCCTATAAGGAATTAGACCTCTAGATTATATGTTGGTTCCTATATAATTTTATGATTAATAACTTGAACTTGCTTGGAAAAGGGAGAAAGACTAAATTTAAATGCAAAACTGTAAATCTTAACTATGGTGATGCATCGATAGAATCTAATATGCAGACTTAACTTCCAAAATGATTATCCACTACTTTCATTTGCACAGCCTGATCTAGTATCTCAATCACTTAAATGTTTTAAACAAAGGCATTAAAGAAACAATCTTAGAAGGAAAATATGATTTCCACAACTAAATTGTTTGATTATTGACTTGCACAGTGTTTAACCAGTGAATTTAAACTAGGATGCATACAAAAATTCATGAAGGAGATAAAAGTATTAAAGGTTTCAAAACTGCTAACACAATAATTCTTTGATCAATCATACATAACAACGATGCTTGAAATCTTGAAAGAAAATTCTAAAATATTGGAAATGAAAGGAGTCTTTCTGCAAACCATACACTAATTGACCTTTAAAGCTATTGCATAATATTAAAATCAGAAAGTTGAGTTACAAATAATTCACTTTGTAGAATGCGAAGGAGGAAAAACAAGAACTAGAGGAAAAATGACCAATTTTCCTAAATATGTACAAAAGGCATGCTCAAAGTAGCCAATAATAGAAGTGAAAAATAACTAAAGTAAAAATGATAACTCTAAATCTGAAATCCGAGCATAAGAGGAAACCCTGATAAAAATAGCTCAAAAATTGAACAAACTGCACTCTCTGTCTAGAAAACTCCACCTCTCCATGGGCATGACCAAAAAAATCTATGAATTGAAGCGAAACTAAAGAAGAAGTCTTAAAACTCGGGCATGATTTGAATAAATGAATCTAAACTCCACTTGTGCATGAACGAATTTTTTTTGAGTATTTTCAATATTTGCACTCTCCATGCATAGTCTAAAAATAGCACATCACATCAACTTGAAGTCATATAGGACTTAAGGATTGACTTTAGTGTTTATATTTTAACTCAAAAGAGTTTATTTAATTAATTGATTTATAAAATATCATTCAATCAAATAGAATTTACAATGTATAATGCAAAATATAAACACTGAGTTACTAATATTAAATTAGAACTCAAACTTTGACTCTAGTCTTGGTTTCCACACTTAGCAAATCACTTCACTCATGCAAGTTTTACATTATTTTTGGCACACTTGATATGCTTAATAAATATTAACTTGCTTCACTCCATTCACATACCTTAGTCGGCCACCATGGGTATTTTTTGGGCTTTGAACACAATATGTCAAAATGCATAAGGTATTGAAATCGGCCTTCACTATGAATTGGAACTTAGAGATAAATGTTTCTAAAGAAATGCTTAAATCATGGCATAAAGTGATTGACCCCCATGGTGCACTTTGACTTAGATAATTATCAATTCATAACTAAAGAAAAATATGACCTAATTCAAGTTAGGGTTGATAGTAAAACAAAAAGCAAAACCTAAAATCATTTCATTTCATGTTTTGGTTTTGAGAGTGAATACTACAAGAGGCATCGCCATACTTAGGGTTTGAACTCTAAGACCCCATTCGAGCTCTCTTCTCCTTGATTCTCCACCAGATTAGGCTTTTTCTACTCATGGAAAGTTGGACTTGTTATTTCATTTGATTCATTACTTCTTTCAATGAGAAAAAGGCCTCACTGGCCGTGGCTATGAGATGATTATCTAATGCTTTTACTTCATTTTTTTTGCTTTGTTTTGTAACTACTTATGTGTTCCTTCTACTCACTAGCTACCATGAGAGGGTTTGAGTTTTGAATTTAAAATATCCTGTGAAGGATTTGGCTGCGGCCTTTTTAATCTTCAGCAGGCAAACAATGGTAAGCCTTTGTTTCTACTTGCCTTCCATTTCTTATAAATCTTACAAAAGCTTGAAGATTTTGATAGGCCGCAAGATTGACATGCTTCTGTGATGACATCTTTGTGAAGGAACCTCTCCATCTAACATTAAATTTGATCTTTAGGCTCTGATTGTAAACTTAAAAGGGTTTACCATTTTCTAGTTGATGACATTTATGAGCCAAAGGCTCCCTCCAGGCCGCAGCCAATTGTGCACCAAAAATGGTTTATGTCATTTTCTCGGCTCGATCCAAGAGATCATTTGTATATTTAATACTTTTGAAACAAAAATCCCATATGGGTATCTGATAATTTGAAGAAATCACATTATTTTTCCTTTCTGTTGAAAACCCTCACATGGGTAAATTGGAAAATAAACAAGAATTTGTATTTTCATATACTCAATGTTTGAGCTTGACCCATCATGGCTTTCATCGGTATTCTAAACTCCTCAACTGTGGTTCTTTCCTTGAAGGGTATGAGCTTGGACTACAGTCTCTTCGAGTTGTTGCATACACAGTGATTGTTGTTCTTGGCTGCCATGCATATATCCTAAAGGCTGAGTATTAGTTGAAATAGTGTATTTTCATTATCATGAGCACAATCCACTTCAAGAATTATTTACTATGTATCCCTCTCCTTGATTAGCTATACAAGCTTACTTAAAATAATATAATGAACATTTTTCCTTTCTATAGAAACAATAAAAGAGACTCTATATGTTTTCCAGTACAATAAACACCATTTGTATGAACAAAAACTATCAAGGAATCATTATATACTCGGATTCATATTTAGAAGAATAAATTAGGTTTTTGTATGCATATGATTATCTCCTCACTCTTTGTAATGCTGCCTGAAATGCAAGTCTCCAATCACTGCAATTGATTCTTCATGACACATTATTATCATTGATGACTATGTGTCACTATGTGTCTGTGACTCTCATTTCCATTCAAGCCCATGACTGTCCCATTGATGTGCCTAAAACTATTGGCACTAGTTTGTAAAATGTCACCCCTTAGCTTACTATTACCTTTATGCATTATCTAAACATTGGTAAATGTAAGATAGCTTGGAGAGAACTTATGATTTAGCTTATTTAATTGTTCCTGTTTCATGCCATCTTAGCAAGCTTGATGTTTAAACAATTGTTGGACAATAATGATTATCCTTTTCATAGCACTTGAAAACTATTAGATGATTTGACTACCATACATAGTTATAATTTTTTTGTGACTGTAATATAATAGTGATTACCCAACCATCTCAACCATGACTGTTACTTTGCTACTATATGGCTATTCACAAGCTAATGCAACATCATAATAATGAAAACAAGTAATATCAATGTTCTTCTCTTATGCATTATGTTATGAAGATTGTAGTAACTTTAGTATGTTGGGCTCTACCCTCGTGGGAGCCCATTTTTCCCCACATACTAAAATCCCAAACATAATGAATCAACAATTTAAACATGTTCCTATTACTTGTACAAGAAACAAACAAGTTAGCAAAATAAAAGAAGTTCAGATGCTCATATGATGATTTCATTTATATTTGATGATCTGATATGATTCTTTTGTAGTTATCTGTAAATGGCTTACTTCCATTGTGATGCTCATTTTTCCTAATCTTCTTGATGCATTTGATGATTTTCAATTGGTTGAATGCTTCATGAATATAGGTTATATTTCTGTTGACAAGATGTATGATGAGACATTTATCCGGAGCTCTAACCGAACCTTTCATTATCATGCAGGTTTATGAAGATCAACAACATGGAGGGATGAAGACTAAAGAATACCAATTAGCACAACTCAGGAAATGATGGATAACATGTCCTTTCATATATTCTTTTGATTCATTTCTTCTGTTGTATGGCCTATAATTAGGTTTTATTGAATCAATTGTTCAGTCATTCCCAAGGCTTTTGTGGGAAACTTGTTTTCCTTTCTTGGTTCATACCAATGAATAACAACTATTTTGAAACTTGTCTATATCTCATGAATGAAATATTTTTGAAATGAATGAAAACAAAAACTTTTTATGCTCCTCCCTTTATCTTGCAAAAAGCTTGAATAATCCAATGGCTGAAAATAGTCATTTAAATTTCATTAAATGTGCAATGAGAAGCATAGAAGAATTTTTAAAGTACCTTTCACCTTTTAAAACATGAATGCACTGCTTTAGTTCTATCAAATTGACCGATAGGTGAAAATTTGATAACAATTTGGTGACCTCTGCGGAGTGTTTGCCTATTAAACACCATAGACTAGTTATGTAGCTTATCCATTGGGCATGGATTCCGTTCTTTACTCTGATGAATTTTAAAACCTTTGTAACTCAGCATCAGAATGAAACAAACTAAAAGAAACTACTACAACTCTGTTTATGATAGAATCTAAAACCCTCGTGTAGTAACTACACCTTATTGAAAGAAAACAAAATTGAATGAAAACTAATCTGCAATTAGCACTTATTGAAAGAATAACTTCTATTCTACCCTACACTACCCAACATCGGTAGTGCTCAAACATGACCATTCACTAGTTGTGAGAAATAGTTTCCCTTCCTTAATAACAAAGGATGTTGATTCACATGTTCACGAACAACTGATACTATATGCAACACAAAAATATTTTTGATAAACTGCTGCAACTCTTCATGAAAAATGTTAACAGACTCACTCACTCTCTGATTTTGATCAATCAAACTGCTAGTTTGGAATGATTGGATAGGTTGAATCTATTGTCCGTTTACTGTAATTTCATTGGGTATGCTTGGAATCTCAATCCTAGAAATATGCTTGATTGGGCATCCTTTTGAGATGCTAAACTGATAGCTCTTTTTGCTTGTTTCTCCATTATCAATCACAACCTCATTGATTACTTTGTAACTTTGATCACAAACCTTTTCTTTGAGAGATGCAAGGTTATCAACAATGTTGAAGAAAAAATCTTCAATGTTATTTGAAGACAAATCCTCTTCATGAATAATTTTATCCTCAAGATGGGTTTCAAAGCTCATACCTTTAACATTTATGACTTGTTGCTTTTTTTGCTCTATTTGAGCAATATTTTCTTTTGAATCGACCTCCTGAGCTTCCAAAACATGTTCTGAATCATGGATGTCCTCAATTGTTTCTTCCATAATCTACAACATGCTTAACTGATTCCCTACATTCTGCTGCTTGAAACTAGGCATGGATGTTAGTTTAATCAAGCATTGCTCATCTTCATGTACAAATTTTGGAAGTTCATCAAATAAATCAACAAGAATATGAACCTAAACATCCTTTTCTACCTCAACAACCTATTGTTTCTAATGTTCTTCCTCAATAGATGGAAGTCTTGAGTCTAAACTTGAAACAAATACCTCAAGCTCATCCCAGAAAAGTCCTCTTCATTCAGATTTTCATTTTGTTAAGGAAGATGATTATTTACCTTATTGCAGCTTTGTTGAGGAGGTAGAAAATTACCTTTGTTATTTTCTTCTTACTGATATGAAGTTAATACCATTGTGATCTGACATTCTTCTCGATCATCATCAACAAAACATGGAAGTTCATTAATCATATCAGTTAGGTCATAGGAAAAATCAGCCTTTTCTTGATCTAAACCTTGTTGACGTTCAACTACAACCTCCTCTCTTTCCTGATCTACAATTTGATTATGCTTAAGTTTTTGAGTCTGAACAGGATGGGGAAAAGGTTGTTCTTGAAAGATTGCAAGATGAATTTGTTCAAGAATGGGTTCCTCTGGTATGAAGCGTAGTGTATTGAACATGGGAACACCTTCTCCAAAAAATGGATTTGGGAAACTAAGAGTTGAGCTTGTTTCTTGCTGAATAAGAGACTCTTGAAATGAAGGGAAGTTTGCAAAACCTGAAACTTCAACTTGGGAAGATTTAGGAGACTCACCTTGACTGAAACTTGGAATTTTAACCTTGAGAACCTCTTTTTCGGTAAGTTTCAGCCTCTTTTCTGCATCTTTTGTAGCAAGTTGTTGAGAAATATTTTCTTCAAATTGCCTCCTTTTCACCTCATATTGAAGATAAGCTTGATACTCCTCTCGTCTATGTTGTAAATCACATTCTTGTTGACATTGATTTTTATAATTATGTGAGCAATCATATTCTGGACAAAGCAATTATTCTTGTTGCTCTCTCCCTTTAAATTGTTCCTCAAGGAACATATTCCTTATCTTCAACCTTATATCTGTATTATGAATTTGTTTGAGCTTATCGTCAAAACTTTGAAACTTTTGAAGCTGATCATATGGATTGATTTGTTGATTGCTAGAAAAATGGTGGCCTTGGGATTGATCTTGAACATACAAAGGCTAATACAAACTATTAGCATGTGTACGAGGATGGTAAGAATGATGAACCTATTGGTCATTTGTTGTGATATATGGATTTTGATCAAAATCAGTATTGTGGTTTTCTGGGTATGCATGATAAGAGGGTTTATAAGCAATATTTTCATCATATGGTAGCGGGTATACATGACATCCATGAAAATATGTTGTTTCTACTCTTACATATGTTGGAAATTAGAAAAAACCTATATTTGAAGCATACCAGCACCAGACTTGTTGAAACTAGTAAAAATGATCTGAGTCACCAGGTATTAATAACCTATGAAAGGTAGAAAACACCACTATGTATACCAGAACAATAGCTTGAAGTCTTGAATTTTTTCTCTGAAGCATGCTTCAGAATCCCATCGGGTGTGCAAAAAATTGTTATCAAACAGATTGCACCTGAATGCTTGAATGGTGAAATTCATCAATCTATTGAAACATGGGAACTAACTCTAGGTTGTGGGTACCCTATAGGGAATTAGACCTCTAGATTCTAGGTTGGTTCCTATATAATTTTTTGATTAATAACTTGAACTTGCTTGGAGAAGGGAGAAAGACTAAATTTAAATGCAGAACTATAAATCTTAACTATGGTGATGCCCCGATAGAATCTAATATGTAGACTTAACTCGCAAAATGATTATCCACTACTTTCATTTGCACAACCTGATCTAGTAGCTCAATCACTTAAATTTTTTAAATAGAGGCTTTACAGAAACAATCTTAGAAGGATATATGATTTCCACAACTAAATTGTTTGATTACTGACTTGCATAGTGTTTAGCGAGTGAATTTAAACTAAGATGGATACAAAAATTCATAAAGGAGACAAAAGTATTAAAGGTTTCAAAACTACTAATACAATAATTCTTTGATCAATCCTACATAACAATGATGCTTGAAATCTTGAAGGAAAATTCTAAAATTTTGGAAATGAAAGGAGTCTTTCTGCAAACCATACACTAATTGATCTAGAAAGCTATTGCATACTATTAAAATCAGAAAGCTGAGTTACAAATAATTCATTTTGCAAAATGCGAAGGAGGAAAAACAAGAACTAGAGGAAAAATGACTAAGTTTCCTCAATATATACAAAAGGCATGCTCAAAGCAAACAATAATAGAAGTGAAAAAGAACTAACGTAAAAATGATAATTCCAAAGCTGAAATCCGAGGAAAAGAGGAAAACCTAATAAAAATAGCTCAAAAATTGAGCAAACTACACTCTCTGCCCAGAAAACTCCACCTCTCCATGGGCATGACCAAAAACATCTATGAATTGAAGTGAAATTGAAGAAGTCTCGAAACTCAACATGATTTGAATAACTGAATCTGAACTCCACTTGTGTAGGAGCAAATTTTTTTTTAGTATTTTCGATATTTGCACTCTCCATACATAGTCTGAAAATAACACATCACATCAACTTGAAGTCATGCAGGACTTAAGGATTGACTTTAGTGTTTATATTTACATTCAAAAGAGTTTATTTAATTAAATGATTTGGGTATGTGCAGGATCATCATGGAAAAAATAGGCCCTTAAGTGGCAATAAAATTCAAAAAATTAGAGTTAGGAAACTTCACGTAAAAAATTGAATAAGTTATCTATATTATTTAAAAAATATGTAAGAATAGAATCTGTAGCAAATTGAATGTAGTTTCTAAACTACTAGGTTTATTTTTAAAAAATAAATCTATTTCATGAAATTTGGAAATTTCAATGCAGTAGTACTTAAATTGCAGGGAAAAAATAAGAAGTAGGTGTCTGTCTGACCACCCTAACCACAATAAAATGATAATTATTTTTTATAAGATTTTAGATACAAGTAGTGGACTCATGTCTAGATGTGATGCATATTTTTTTATAATTTTTTTCCAAGGAAATAATTAATTATGATTTTTTTATTACAAATTTTTAAAAATATAAAAACTCATATGTCTAACCACCTTAACTTGGTCAAAACTTCATGAAATTCAATTTTTTTTTTTTTAATCCTATAGTATGTGAAGCATAGAATGTGACACATATTTCAGATTCAAAAAATGTGATACTGTTTGAAAGTTATATATGTTTTTCAATCAGTCTATCAATCAAGACTTTAATCATAATTCAAATAGAAAATGAATAATAATTATTTATTAAATTCAAAGTAAAGCATAATTTATAGTGGTGGAAGTTTGAGAATCTCCTTTAAAAACCCTTTTCGTTTCATCAATTTTGGGTTGAAAAAAAGTCGTCAGCCACATGGGTCATCATATCACTTAGATATCGCCACTTTTTGGCCCATCATGATCCTACACATACCCATTTATAAAATATCATTCAATCAAATAGAATTTACAATGTATAATGCAAAATATAAGCACTGAGTTACTAATATTAAATTAGAACTCGAACTCTGACTCTATTCTTGGTTTCCACATTTAGAAAATCACTTCACTCATGCAAGCTTTACATGAGTGATATGCTTAATAAATATTAACTTGCTTCACTCCATTCACATACCTTAGTTAGCCACCATGGGTATTTGTTGGGCTTTGAACACAATATTTCAAAAATGCATAAGGCATTAAAATCGGCCTTCACTATGAATTGGAACTTAGAGATAAATGTTTCTAAAGAAATGCTTAAATCATGGCATAAAGTGATCGACCCCCATGGTGCACTTTGAATTAGATAATTATCAATTCATAACTAAAGAAAAATATGGCCTAAGTCGAATTATGGTTGATAGTAAAACCAAAAGAAAAACCTAAAATCATTTCATTTCATGTTTTGGTTTTGAGAGTGAACAATGCAAGAGGTGCCGCCATACTTAGTGTTTGAACTCTGAGACCCCATTCGAGCTCTCTTCTCCTTGATTCTCCACCAAATTTGACTTCTACTACACATGGTAAGTTTGAATTGTTATTTCATTTGATCCATTGCTTCTTTCAATGAGAAAAAGGCCTCACTGGACACGTATATGAGATGATTATTTGATGCTTTTACTTCATTTTTTGTTCTTTGTTTTGTTACTTTTGTGTTCCTTCTACTCGTTGGCCACCATGAGAGGGTTTGAGTTTTGAATTTAAAAGCTCTTGTAAAAGCTTTGGCCGTGACTTCTTAATCTTCAAAAGGAAAACAATGGTAAGCCTTTGTTTCTACTTGCCTTCCATTTCTTATAAAGCTTACAAAATCTTGAAGATTTTAACAGGCTGCGAGCTTGACATGCATCTGTGATGAAATTTTGTGAAGGAACCTCTCCATCTGACATTAAATTTGATCTTTAGGCTCTGATTGTAAACTTAAAAGGGTTTACCATTTTCTAGTTGATGACATTTATGAGCCAAAGGCTCCCTCCAGGCCGTGACCAATTGTGCACCAAAAATGGTTTATGTCATTTTCTGGGCTCGACCAAAGAGATCATTTGTATATTTAATACTTTTGAAACAAAAATCCCATATGGGTATCTGATAATTTGAAGAAATCACATTCTTTTTCCTTTCTGTTGAAAACCGTCACATGGGTAAACTGGAAAATAAACAAGAATCTATATTTTCATATACTCAAAGTTCAAGCTTGACCCAACATGGCTTTCATCGATATTTTGAACTGCTCAACCGTGGTTCTTTCCTTGAAGGGTATGAGCTTGGCCTATAGTCTCTTTGAGTTGTTGCATACAGAGTGACTGTTGTTCTTGGTCTCCATGCATATTTCTTGAAGGCTGAGTATTAGCTGAAATAGTGTATTTTCATTATCATGAGCACAATCCACTTGAAGACTTATTTATTGTGTATCCCTCTCCTTGATTAGCTATACAAGCTTACTTAAAACAATATAACAAACATTATTCCTTTCTATAGAAAGAATAAAAGAGACTCTATATTTTTTCTAGTACAATAAACACCATTTGTATGAACAAAAACTATCAAGGCATCATTATATACTCAGATTCATATTTAGAAGAATAGATCAGGTTTTTGTATGCATATGATTATCTCCTCGCTCTTTGTAATGCTGCCTGAAATGCAAGTCTCCAATCACTGCAATTGATTCTTCATGGCACATTGTTATCATTGATGACTATTTGTCACTGTGTTTCTGTGACTCTCATTTCCATTCAAACCCATGATTGTCCCATTGATTTGCCTAAAACTGTTGTCACTAGTTTGTAAACTGTCACCCCTTAGCTTACTATCACCTTTATGCATTATCTAAACATTGGTAAACGTAAGATAGCTTGGAGAGCACTTATGATTCAGCTTATTTAAGTGTTCCTGTTTCATGCTATCTTAGCAAGCTTGATGTTTAAACAACTATTGGACAATAATGATTATCCTTTTCTTAGCACTTGAAAAATGTTAGATGATTTGACTGCCATACGCAGTTATAATGTTGTCGTGACTGTAATATAATAGTGATTACCCAAACCATCTCAACCATGATTGTTACTTTTCTACTGTATGGCTATTCACAAGTTGATGCAACATCATAATAGTGACAACAAGTAATATCAATGTTCTTCTCTTATGCATTATGTTGGGCTCTACCCTCATGGTAGCCTATTTTTCCCCACATACTAAAATATTGAACATAATGAATCAACAATTTAAACATGTTCATGTTACCTACACAGGAAACAAACAAGTTAGAAAAATAAAAGAAGTTCAGATTCTCATATGATGATTTCATTTTTGTTTGATGATTTGATCTGATTCTTTTGCACTTATCTATAAATGGCTTACTACCATTGTGATGCTCATTTTTCCTAATCTTCTTGATGCATTTGATGATTGTTCAATTGGTTGAATGCTTCATGAATATAGGTTATATTTCTATTGAAAAGATGTATGATGAGACATTTATCTGGAGCTCTAACCGAACCTTTCATCATCATGTAGGTTTATGAAGATCAGAAACATGGAGGGATGAAGACTAAATAAGACCAACTAAGCATAACTCAGGCAATGATGGATAACCTGTCCTTTCAATAATTTTTTTGATTCATTTCTTCAGTTTTATAGCCTATAATTAGGTTGTATTGAATCAATTGTTTAGTCATTCCCAAGGCTTGTGTGGGACACTTGTTTTCCTTTCTTGGTTCATACCAATTAATAACAACTATTTTGAAAATTGTCTATATCTCATGAATGAAATATTTCTGAAATGAATGAAAAAAAAAACTTTTTCTGCTCCTCCCTTTATCTTGCAAAAATCTTGAATAATCTAATGGCTGAAAATAGTCATTTAGATTTCATTAAATGTGCATTGAGAAACATAGCAGAATGTTTAGAGTACCTTTCACCTTTTAAAACATGAATGCACTGCTTTAGCTCTATCAAATTTAGTGATAGGTGAAAATTTGGTAACAATCACCATTGGAGAAATTTGAATCATTTCTCAAATACTCTAGAAACCAAATAGAAAAATGAAAACTCTCTTTTCACATGAATGATAGATAAACTACAACATAATTCCTTTTCTCTCTCTTGTTGCCTCTCTCTCTCCCTCTCACTCCCTCTTTATGTACCTTTCTCTCCCCTTCCCTCTCTAAAATTCTCTATCTCCCTGAATCCTTTTTCTCTACCTATCTCTCACTATATCCCTCCCACCTTACCTCTCTATCCCCTTCCCTCTATACTTCTCTCTATATCTCGTCACCTTTATTCTTTGTACCTACCTCTCCCTCTATCCCTCCCAACTTACCTCTCTCTATCTCTACTTCTATTTATACACAATTTACATATTCCTCTTCATTTTCCTACCTCTCCCTATATCCCTCCCACCATACCTCTCTATCTATACCTCTATCTTCATCCCTCCCTCTCTACTTCTCTTTATCTCCCCCTTTTTTTTTCTCTACATACCTCTCACTCCATACCTCCATTATCCCTCTCTCTCCCTTTACACATCTCTCTATATCTCTCTTCACCCTCTCTCCCCTCTCTACCTCTCTCTCATCTTACCTTTACTCTCTATCTCCACTCACCTTCTCTTTCTAGCTACTCTCCCTATCCCTCCAACCCTACCTCTCTCTCATTACCTACCTCTCCCTCCATTTCTCCCTCCACTCTCCTTTTCTCTCTCTCCCTCTCCCTCTCCCTCTCCCTCTCTCTCTCTCTATACCTTTCTCCCCCTTCCCTTCCTACTTCTCTCTATCTCTTCTCTCCCTCTATATCTACCTACTTCTCATTCTATCCCTCACACCTTACCTCTCTCTCCCATTCCATTTTTAATTCTCTCTATGACCCCTCACCCTTCTTATCTCTACCTACCTCTCTCTCTATCCATCCCACCTTACCTCTCTCTCTCTCTATCTACTTCTCTTTATCTCCCATGTCCATCTTTCTCTCTATCACTAACTCTCCCTTACTCCCTATGTACTTCTCTTTATCTCCCCTTGATGTCTCTCTCTTTACCTACCACTTAATCCATCCCTCCCTCATTCCCCCTCTCTATCCCTTTAGATATATATATATTTATTACATCTTTATATATTCTCTACCTCTCTTACCTTCCCTCTCTACTTCCGTTTATCTTCCTCTCTAATCTCTAGAGGAGTGATAGGGAGAGAGGGAGAGAGAATAAGAAAGTGATAGAAAGAGGAATAGATTTATAGAGATATATATGACTTGGGAAATTTACAAGGGAAGAGAAAGGGAGAGATAGATGGAGAGAGATAGAGTGGGGAAGGAGAAATAGATAAATATACAAAGAGGGAGAGGTAGAGAGGGAGAGAGGAAAACTAAATAAAAAAGGTACACTTATGTATTAAAATAGTGAAAAGATAAATGATGTAACAAATGTGAAAATGAAATCATAATGTTGTTTCCAAGGATATGTAGGGTACATAAAATTGATTTCATAATAAAGATAATATAGAAAGATGTGACATTATAAAATTAAGGATGAATTTGTCATCAAATAATTTCAAATATAAAATTGAGATATATCATAAAAGTATGGATATAATTAACCTTAATATGAATAGGAAACCATAGAAGGATATTAGGTTGTATAGGATTAATTAGGTTTATTAAAATACAAAGAGGCCTAAAGAGGGACAAATAGAGAGGAAATCAAGGGAGGGGTAATGATATAGGTCTAGATCTTGGGAGAGAGATGATAGATAGAGAGAGAGATAGGGAGGGAGGGAGAGGTAGGTATAGAAAGAGTGAAGGGAAAGAGGGAGAGATATAGAGAGATAGCTAGAGGGATATAGAGAGTTAAGATTGAGTTAAGTAGAGAGGGACGAAGAGAGGGAGGGAGAGGTAGAGAGATAGGTCTAAATAGAAAGAGAGATATCTAAAGAGGGACAAAGAGAGAAGGAAGGAGGGAGGGAAAGAGAGGTGTAGAGATAGGTCTAGATCTCAAGGAGAGAGAGATTCATCTAAAGAGGGATAGAGAGAGGGGGAAGGAGGGATGGAGAGGTAGATAGATAAGTCTAGAGCTTAATATATTGAGAGACAGGTCTAAAGAGGGAAAAAAGAGAGAGGGAGTGAGGGGGAGAGAAAGGTGATTAATAAATAAGGTTTTTGATGTTGAGGTCTTTGATAATATGCACTTTTTCACATGATTCTCTCTCTCCCTTTGAAATCAATGGAAAAGGATATTTTTTTTTACATTATTCTCCCCCTTTGACATTGAACCAAGATATTTGTTCTAAATAACACCCCTAGGAGTACACCAATCATATCAAAAACAAAATGATAATTTTAGTGTAGGAAAATGCATACCCTTACATTTTCACACTTGTTTGGCCCACCTTACTTTATTTATGCTTCTTTATGGCTTAATTGGCCCTAGTTTGCATCCACAAGCCTAATAAACTATATATTTTTATGGAAAATATCACAAAACCTCAAAAGATAAATGATCATTTAATGTTTATGTCTATGTGTCCCTGATTTGTGGATTGGGACCAAAACACCACCTAGGGCATCTTTTACCTCCATGGGTCTTGGGACCTTGATATTGAAAGCATCAAAATAGGTCCCTTTTTGGAGTCTATGCCCTAAGATTTGAGCCTTGGGACTAAGACGCCACCTAGGGCATCTTAGTCATCGGCTTATTTTCAAGATTCAATTTCAAATTTGAGTGAGATTTAGCCTCCTTTAATTAATGACCTCACATTTGAGCTTCTTGTGGTGTAATTTTAGGATATTAAGAATTAACAAGTATAAATACAAGGTTCCCTCTCTCATTTTCTCATAACAAGATAAAAATCATTCAAGTATTCATTCCTAAGGTAATTTTATGCATTCAAGAGAAATTCATCAAGCATTTGGAGACATCATCAAGATTCAAGAATCATGTCAAGGGTTTAGTGCATCCATTCATGTTGTTGAGCCAAGATTCTAGATGTAGCATTGAAGATCTATTCACAACCATTGTTCAAATCATAAATTTCAAGATCCAAGATCTACAATCTTCATGGCCACTACATGGTAGATTGAAAATTTTCTTCACAAAATATCATTCAAGGTGATATCATTTACATATTTCATATTCCATGCTTCATTCCATTCATTTCATCATTTGGTTTAATTACCAACAAGGGGTTTGACCAATGCAAACCCCCATTCACTAATAATCAACAATTTTTTCCCCTCTTGTGTGTTTGTATTTACAGATCTAGGTTGAATACATGAAGATCCTTTAAAGTGAAAAGTTTTCAAAGTTGAAAAGTTACATTTCCAAAGTTGTCATCTTCACGGAAACTCACCTACAAGCCAGATCTGGAAGTTTTAGGACCTCAGATCCAGAGAGAAGCAAGTGTAGAGCTTGGAGCCCAAGACCCCATTCAGAGATTCTAGAAATTCAGAATAGGACTAATACACCACCTTGGTAATCTTATTCCTCCACAGGGTATTTTTCAGATATTCTTTGAGATTTTGTTCCTACATCCGAAGACTTCGTATTTTCCCCAAAAAATAGCAACAAGACTAATACACCACTCTATGCATCTTAGTCCTCCATATCACTTTTTGACAGCTTCTTTGCATTTCTAGAATCCTTGTTACACCTCCAAACTTCCTAGGTACACATACCCTAACTTGGTGTAGCTTAATTTCATCATTTATATCTCCCATTTGGCTTACATTCTTATATTTTCTAGGGTTTATAAGTTAAATTTTTGTTTGTATTTTCCAAGAATTTTCTTGGTGGCAAACCCCTTTAAATCTGAAAGAACCCCCTCCTAGGGCCCTCGTAATTGTGAAATTGACTCACCTTGTGAGGTTTTTAGTCAATCCAATTGGGAATCCTAGGACAATCCTTGAATGATAATAGGAGAATAGTGGTGTTCTATGACCTAGGTTATAAAGCACCCATTTTCCTATTGTTCATTTTGGTGAACCTGACTTCTTGAGCATTCATTTTATGATTTGGAGTCCATAAAAGTCCTAGATATAGGTTGCATTTATTCTTGCATCACATCTTGCATTAGTGAAATTGTATCTAGGGTTTCCCATATTTAGTGAGAGTGCATCTAGTGTTTGCCATATTTGCATTAGTGAAAGTGCATATAGGTTGCATTTTTTATTTCTTGCATCATTCTATCTCATTGAAAAACTAAAAAATGCACTGTTCATCATCCTAATTGCATTTAGGAGCATTCTTATTGAATCCAAAATTTAAAAAATTGCATTCAACTTTGCATTCAATTGCTTGTCACTAGCTACTTTTTTCATGCATTTATTTGCACAATTTCCTACTTCCAAACATCGGGTCCCTGGGTAGGCAATCTGGGAACACTATTAAAAACTAAGAATTTTCTATTTTTCTAACAAAAACCTCTACTAGGAAAAAAACACCCTTATTGGCATCTTAGTCCCTCTCTAGGTTTTTGCCTCAAAATCCTATTTGAGTTGATTGCATTATGTTCCACTTTATGGATCCTTCAAATTCCTTTAGTGGGACTACGACACCCTTACTGACATATTAGTCCATGTTGACTTTGACATTGCAATTTTTGGGGTTTGAAATTGTCTTTCTTTGCTTCTCTTTGTTATAGTTACTTTCCTGTTTCAATTTTTTGATTTGATGTTTCATCAAAATTAGTAAATATAGCTTAATTTATCTTCATTCATTGCATTTTCAACATTCAAAATAGCATTTATAGCATCTCATATTTAGTCTATTGGATACTGTAATCAGAAAATTATCTTGTTTTAGGTCCAAAAAGCTGGAAATATTTAATTTTATGGAAATTTGTATAATATGGATCAAAGAACTTTTCACTTTTGCATATACAATGATTCTATTCATAAAGCTTTGCATAAGTTTGATAAAAGTTATTTTCATTCTTGGATACACATTGTTTGGATTCTTAAAGTTTTGAATACGTTGGATAAAAGTGTTTTGCATCTTGGGATATACATTGTTTACATTCTTAAAGCATTGTATAAGATGGTTAGAAGTTCTTTTCTTTTTTTCTCAAACAATTTTAGTACCTTACCTTTCTAGGTACACTAAGAAAAAGTTCATATCCCCTCCCTATGAGAGTGTTTTAGCGAAAGAGAATACAACCTTGGACAGTCCTAATTATGTGCAGGTGTTTTATCTAAGTTTAAAAATGTAAAACTTAAATAAATTCAAACAAAGAAAACACAAACAACACCTTAGATTAGGCCTGAGTTAAACTTGAACAAATGTAAGACAAGAACGATGTTACCTTGCTCAAGTTGATCAGTTTGGTTGGCCCTTTTAATCGATCGATTTTGTGTGCTCCTTCAATGACAAATGACAGAAAAATGGATGCAAAATGGAGTAGAGGTGATGAGGAATGGAATGATGTAAATGGGTATTTTGGAAAGTGTGGTATATGGATGCAATGGAAGCTTGAAGGCTGTAACAAGGGAGGATGCAAATGCTTGAGAGTGCTTAGTTGAGAGTTGAGTTGCTTGAGTTCTTGAATGCAAATTGTGAATGTGTTGTATATGAAAAATGAGACCAAATATTCCATTTTAAGGGAAGAGCCTCTAGAGAATTCAATGGCTAGGATTTAGCCAACATGGGAAAGATGGAGCGCTGTGGTGAGTTGAGGACTCACAAGTCCTCACATCTTTCCATGTGGAAGATGAGGTGTGAAAAGGATGGGTGATGTGAAAAAAGGACATGTGAGGTGGAGGTACTTGCAAGTACCTTGGGATTAGGGGAGGATTTCCTCAAAATGGAAGTTCTTGTCC
This sequence comes from Sequoiadendron giganteum, assembly GCA_007115665.2. Taxonomy (NCBI): domain Eukaryota; kingdom Viridiplantae; phylum Streptophyta; class Pinopsida; order Cupressales; family Cupressaceae; genus Sequoiadendron; species Sequoiadendron giganteum. Next base: position 182,920,949 of record CM021100.1, read on the forward strand.
TCATATGAGGATGATGGTGACAAGTGAGGAATTTTAGAAAGTCCTCTCTTATCATCATGGGGATGAGAGAAGTTGTTGGAGCAATAAATGTGAATTTTAAATTCACATGATTGTGGAGTAACTTGGGGATAAGACAAGGTCCTCATAAAGGAGGTATTTATCCCATGTGACTAATGTGACCTATGAAGGAATTTAGAATTTCCCAACAACCTTCATGGGGAAGAGAAATGCATGGAATGAATAAATGTGAATTTTAAATTCACATGGGGAAGAGGTCAATGCTTAATAAAGAAAGCACTTATGAAATTTTGACCTCGAGGACATACCAAAAATACGAGGTGATTAGATTAAGGTTGTGTAAACATATGATTAGGAAGATTAATGAAGGATTAAAGACAAGTGGCCAAATATGGAAGATGTGACATTAATCCTGATTAAGGATGTGCACATCCTAATCATGGATTAATTAGACTAATCCAGATTAGAAGAAGATTATGGAGGATGTGACAAGGAGAGAGAAAATAGGTAATTTAAAATTGATTTAAACTCAAAAAGGTAAATGACTAAATTAAATAAATTGATATATTTCTATAATTTAGAGAAGACATGATGAAAGATAAAGTATTTAATTGTTAAATTAAATACTTTAGAAACCTTAGAGGAAGGGGAAATATTAATTAAATAAGTCATTTAATTAATATTTATGAAATAGACAAATAAAGGATATGGATTTGACCATATGGGAGTGGTCAAATTTGGATGTCTACATTTTGCCCCTCTTCAAAATATTGTTATAATATTAGTGTTTCAAAGAAAAATAAAATGCAGATGACTCTATAGAGGGAGTGACTAGAAAATGATGCCCTAGTCATTAAAAGAATGAATAGGAAAAATGATGATGGGAGTGAATATGAAGGTTAGGGATTGAGGATTCCCCCTCGAGAGGACATGCAGGTTCAAGAGAACATGGGTGTGCTCTCGAAATGGATGAGATGAGGAAAGAGTAGATGGGGAAGATGATACAAAATGATGGATGGAATAAAGGACGCCAAGATGAAGAGATAAAGACAAGAAATAATGTATTAAATAACAAATAGGATGGACTAATGGTCGATGGAGTGTTGTTGATGAGGGAAGGATACATCTCAAAACAACACCAAGATAGGGAAGGATACATCTTGTTTATGATGATGATGATAGTGTTGTTGATGAGGGAAAGATACATCCTAAAACAACACAAAAGGATAGAGAAGGATACATCCCAATAATGATGATGATGATGATTGGGTTAATGATTGTAGCAAGGCTAGGAACAATACCAAGGATTTGATTAGATGATTTTTTCTAAATTGAATGGGTGAGGAGAAAGAATGGATGGAGGATACATACAATGCAACAAAAGAGAAAATGAAATGCAATCCTAATGCAATTTTCCATTTTTGGAGCACTAATTTTTGCTATAACATAAGACACTGAGTACCATGGTATGTGAAACCAATGAAGATTAGTGTCTAATGCATGCACAAATACAAAAAATAAGGAGGCTATCCCAACACCCCAAAGTTGCGATGACTTTGGTCAGCCTAGGTATTGGGATAACCACAAGCACAAAAGGATGCCCTCAATGTAAGACAAGACCTCGGGGGTCTTGGTGGATACTACGTGGAACAACCAAGAAGAAAACAACAAACAAAGATCAAGATATACCCCTATGCTAACCAATCAAAACATGCCATAGTATGATAGATCATGGCGGCCTTGACAAGTGATGATAGGGATCTTAAATGATAAATAGAAGCCAAAAGTATAAAAAGATTGCAATCAATTTCAAAACATCTTTTTCCATAGGATCAAGATGATGGATGGGGGTTGATGAGGTATGTTAGGAAGGATACATCCTATTGAGACAAAAGATGGATTTAAAACTAAATGACTGATTATGATGCAGGAGACTCCAAAACCGATTGAATCTCATGATACGAATCATGAATCACATTTGTGAAGAACCAACTAAATAAGGACATACTTGACAACACGACACAAGGAAAAAGACACAAGACTAACACATCCTAAAGACCTAGGGGAAACAAGAATAACACACGCTAAAGACCTAGGGGACAAAATACCAACACACCCTAAAGACCTAGGGGCTCAGGGGTTGATCAAAGATTAGCCTTGCCTATGTGAAAGCACAGAGCCCTCATAGTTCGAAAAAAGACCATGGAGAAAAGGGGAAAGAGGAAAATGGAGACCTTGATGGATGGCACAGATTGGATGGACAAATGCCCTAGGGGCAGATCAAATGGTCGACCTTGCCTACATGAAAGAATAGGGGCCACGTAGTTCGACACAAGGCCAAAGATAGATGAGGGAAGATGACAGACCAAACCAAAAGCCTCAGGGGCGGATCAAACAATCGACCTTGCCTACGTGAAGGCATAGGGGCAACGTAGTTTGACACAAGGCCATGCAAAAGAAATGAATAAGGGATGATGAGATGACCATGATAAGAAAATACTAGGATGGTGTCAATATGATGACACAAGATGAACCTGGTGGATAGGATAATTGATATGTTTGATGTGGATTGTGTTAAGCTCAGGAATGGGATAGTTATCGAAATCATCGAAAGATGAATTAGGAGGATGATACGATGGAAAGATGAGTGATGAAGAGTGATAGAATATTAGAAAGATATGTGAAATAGATAGGAGTGATAAGAGTGATATGAATGGCATTGGATTGCATGGGGGTAGCCTATAGCTAGATACCAATGACAAGGGATTATCAGATGGAAGGAAAATAATAGTATATGGATGGATGGATAACGATGGGGAGATAGAAAGATGGTTGGATAGGTGGATAGAGGGATAAGGATTTGAAAGGATGGAATGGATTATCAGATGGATAAATGGATAGAGAGATAGATGAAAAGATTAAAAAGGACTAGTGGATGGGTGGATAGGAAGAGATGGATGAAAAGGCTGAAAAGGACTAGTGGATGGGTGGATAGGAAGAGAAGGATTTGGAAGATGGAAGGGATGGATGGATGTCACCAATGACTATGGCACAAAGAATGAGATGCCCCACTCTATATATGTCATGCAAGATGAGGCAAGAGGGATGGTAGATAATGGGATGGTGGACAATAGAAGATAGACAAATGTGGATAAGATGCATGGATAAGGAAGGAGGATGGAGGAGGATAAGGGATATGACATAAAATGGATGAGGGGAACATATGCCAAGAGGTTTCCAAAGTGTGTATTTATATGTGCCCCTATCTTGATCAAGATCACCAATAAGATGGAGGGATTGGATACAAATGGGATATGAGGGATAGGATGTAGAAGATATGGTAGATGTAGGGGACAAAGGAAGGGGATGTATAGATGGAAGATGCCCTAGTTGTGGATGTGAATTGGATGGGGGATTTACACATGACACCTATTTTCTAGGTTTTCATCATGGAACTTATCCAAGGTGCTTGTTTGTCAATTTTTCACCGTTGGACGATATTTTTTTCTTTACTATATATATATATATATTTGTTTTTTGTTTTTTCTCATTTTCTCATTTTTTGATTTTTTTGACTTTTTGCATTAGGATGTGGATGAAGATGGATAAAGATAGGGATATGGATATGAGGATTTGGAAGATATGTGATAAAGGGGATGGATGAAGGACTCAAGCATCAATTTCTATATGAGGTAATAAGAGCCCATGTGTAAAGCGACCATTGGATGTTGGTATAACCTTATTAGAATGGATGGATTGTGCAAGAGGATGGATTAAAGGGATTTGATGGGGTAGATATGTGGGATAATGGATGGGATGTTGGAAAGTGTATGGATGGAATCATGGAGTGGATGTGTGATGGGGGATTGTGTTTAGGACCAACATTGGCACATGTGATGGTGGATGTGAGAGGATAGATAGATGAATGGATGGAGAGTGTGGAGATAATGGAGGAGTTGGGATAGTGAATTTTGGGACATAGGAACCCAAAATAGATTTTGGAGATGGAGGATGTGAATGATTAGCTTTGGGATTAGAAAATTTGGATGTTGTTACATATTTTTCATCTGAAGGCATTGTATCTGTTTTCTTTGGGATCCACATGGTTTTGATTTTTGCTTTAATGGGCCTTGATGGCCTTTTGGATGGATTTGGATTTTGGATTCGATTTTTCTTTTCTTCAACATGTCTTTTTAAGGGGACATGAGGAGCTTTTGATGCATGTGGATGTTTGGATTTATGTATTTTTACTTTGGCATCCAAAGTGCTTTTAGTAGCAAGGCGAAGGGTATGAGGTGATGGATTATGTGGATAAGACATAAATGAAGTGATAGAGGTAGGATTTTGATGATGATGTGTGGATGGACAGCATGAAATAGGATGCATGGAGGGGTGCCTTTTTTTATCTTGATTGGGGATTATGAGTTTAGGATTCTTATGATGCGTGTTAAGGATAGGTGATGGATGAATGCGAGGATGAAGAGGGTAAGATGGAGGAGGTTATTTTGGGATATAAGGGCCCAAAAGTGATTTTGTGTATGGAAGATGTGTGAGGGTTGATGGAGGTACTTAAGGACCCAAAATAGAGGCAGTAGATGGAGGAGGAGCAATGGTGGATTAAGGGACATAAGGATCCAAGATGGATTTAGAGGAGGAATGAGGAAGATGGATAGTTATTTTGAGGTAATATAATGGAGGAGGGGGATGGTGACAAATTATTTTGTGGAGCGATGGGAAGTGCCTCGCATTCCTTTGGAAGAGGATTGTTTAGGATGTATGGAGGTTGTACCAACATTTTGGATTGTGATTCTTTGGAGATATATCCAAGACCTTGAGTGCTTGGATGTTCTTTGACTTGGATGGGCTCTAAACTAACTTTATCATGAAGGCCTAAACCTTTTCCTAGATAGTTCATGTTCTTGAGAATTTTTTCTATGGTAGGGTGTGTATTCCTTTGGAAGCATGATGTGAGTTCGTTAGAAGGTGGAGAAGGAAAGGGGGTGTATATGCTTTATTTTTCTTCTGCAAGAAGGTCACCATGGATGAGTGTAATGTTACCAAGGTGATACAAAAGTGGCAATGGGATGGTAGGACTAGGTGGCGATTGGGGATCATGTGATGGAGATGAAGGGATAGAAACATCCTAATTTGGAGGAGGAGGTTGTAAGGGATCAGGAGAGGGATCAGGTGGTATGATAGGATCTATATTTTTTATAGCGGGCGATAAGGACTCATGAGATGGGGTAATTAGATCTTGAGTGCAAATGGGATCATGGGATGGAGCAGATGAGCTAGTGTGATCTTGAGACAAGGTAGATGAGATGGTAGGATGAGGATCTCATTGACAAGAGGGGTTGTGAGATGAAATGGATGAGGGACTATGATCTTGATTTGGAGGAGGGAATATGCTTGTATGCTTTGGATCAAGATCTTGGCATGACTCATCTTTTGTGGGAGGCATAGTGAGGGAGGAGTATTGGAGGGAATCCTCAAGCGGGGGAGATCGGAGGGTGGAGGATTCATGAAGGTTATGGGATTGGATTGCGGCGAGACAACGACTAGGAGGGATGGATTGGATTTGGGTGTCTGCATTGGTTTCAGTGGTTCCAGGAGTAGAAGATGGTGATTCAATGGATTTGGTGAGTTTCATGGTCTCAACCACTTGGAAAGTGTTAGGAATGGTAATGGGAGTGATAGGTGTAGGATGAAGGAGGGCCTCATCAGTAATGATCGTACATGATAGAGTGGAAGGGCATGGTTCTAGAACATTAAGATGTGGATTTGGGGATGTCTCTTCTATCATGAGTCCTTGGATGATATTTGGAAGGAGATATTTGGGCATTGTAGGTTTAGGTGGGGTGATGGGAATGGATGGAGGAATAGGATTAGGGATTGGTGGATTAGGATTAGATAAGTGGATGGAATTGGATGGAGGACTAGTATTAGATGAAGGATTGAGCTTGGTGGGTGGATCAAGATTAGATGGAGGATTCAGATAGGGTGAATTGGTAGGAGGATTAAAATATAATGGAACAAAGGGGGGAATGGTACAAGAGGATGTGGATGATGAACTAAGATAGGAGGATGTTGATGTTAGATTAGATTGGGGAGATTAGGATGGTGGATTATAGTAGGAATATTGGGATGGTGTATTAAGATAGGAAGATGTGGATTTTGGATTAGGATGGGAAGATGTGGATATGGTATTAAGATAAGAGGATGTGGGTGGTGGATTAGAATAGGAGGACATATATCTAGGATTAGGATGGGAAGATTGGGATGGAAGATTAAGATAGGAAGATGTGGACATTGGATTAGGATGGGAAGATGTGGATATGGGATTAAGATAAGAGGATGTGGGTGGTGTAGTAGCATAGGAGGACATAGATGTAGGATTCGGATGGGAAGATTTGGATGTAGGTGTGGAATTAAGGTAGGGAGATTGGGATGGTGGATTAGGATAGGAGGATGCAGATGTGGGGTTAGGATAGGGGATGTGAAGGTTGGATTAGGATGGGAATATTGGGATGTAGGTGTGGAATTAAAGTAGGGAGATTGGGTTTATTGATGATGATAAGGATAGGAGTATGGGGATGGTGGATTAACATAGGAGGATGAAAATTAGGGATGGGAGAGAGAAGTAGTGGGAGGACATGAGGAATATGTGGATGGTGAGGATACTGGATATCCCTTGTCAAGGATAGCATAAGGACTGTTATTAGATGCAGAGGAAGGTATGAGGTGATAGTTTGGAGGAGTGGTTGGATTTTGGGAGGTGATTGGAAAAAGCTTTATAGCAATGATAGCATCAAGGGGATCTACATTATACTCATTTTGATCAACAACAATTTCATTATCCTCATCAACGTAGTTGGGATTCCCCTTGACTACTATTATTGGTTGTGTAGAAGGAGGATAAGGATTCATGATATTAAATGGAATGGATACTACTGGAAAAGATGGGAATAGATTATTAGAAGGAAAGAATAGATGATAGAAAAATGGAAGAAGAGATCTTAAGATTTTTTTTTATATCAAAAGATCTTGGATATAGATGGACCAAAAGCCCAATTCGAGATTCAGGTTAAGCTCAGATTAGAATTGGATAAAAGCTTAGATTCAAATTAGATAAAAGCTTAGATTGGGATGAATAGAGGATGTGATAGGATGCAATAGGATTGATGAGACATGATTGGATGATTAATCAGATAAGAAGATGAAACAGATTCTAAACCCAGTTCAGAGATTTGACTTAGATGGCACAAGGTGCTGATGATCGGATTGGATTACAAAAAGATATTATGAAACCGAATCCACCTCAAGATAGAAGTAGATTGATTGGGTCATAATGATGATTAACTAACTTAGGATAGATGAAAATCTTGAGTAGGTGTAAATGATGACAATCGAGATCAAACACCTAAGCCATCTTGGATAAAAAAACCTCAGAAATGAAGTATAGGAGATTTATAAACGATGATGGATATGTGGTCAAAGGATTCCCTAAGAAACTCCTAGCTGATTTGATTAATGAAATGGTGAACTTTAGAGGATGTAGATGAAGGGAAATGATGATTACAGAGAGAAATATAACCTTCCTTATTCTATCTGGAAAATTCACCCAAAGGCTGGTTGGTGGGGGGGACAGGTGAATCTGTTTGGAAAATTTGTGTATCTAAAGATGCAGGATTGCCTATCTAAGTAGATTCACCCAAAAAGCAGAGCAGGATCACCCCTAAGAGTAGATTCTTCAAGAACAACTGGCAGATTCACCCAAACAGTTGCAAACACTAAAGAACGGGCAGAGGTGATTGAAGAACGAGAAGGGGTGATTGAAGAACCGACAGGGGGGACTTTGAGGATTTCCTAATGAGATGATAAATACTCCTATAAGGATTCCGATAGGGGCTTAGATGAATAATGGGATGAGAATGGAGGAAACAAACACCAAAACTAGTTTGAACGGGGTCTCGAACAAAGAATGAGATAGAGAACATAAAGAATAGATTTGACTAAACGGACCTAGAGGGAGACTCAGAGGGAGTGTAGGACCACCAATGGATAAATGGATACACCCAAAAGGATTGAAATAGGGACTCGAGTGAAGAACAAGGTAGAAAATGACTGAACGAATACCAAAACAAACCCGAAAGGGCTCCCAAATGAAGAAGAAAAGGAAAATTCACGCCTATGTGGGGAAAGGTCACCTAAATTAAGGGCCAGGTTTCCCAATTCAAGTTAAAGGTCACCCAAGTCAAGGAGAAGGTCTCCCAAGCAAAGGGGATGAAGAACAAGCATCAGAACAGACCTGAATGGGGACCTGAATGGTGAATGAAATGACAAAATGGATGAAGGGATTTGACTAAAAGGATAGGGATGGAGACTCAGAGGTAGAATAGGACAACCAATGAAAAAATTTATATGCCTAAAGTGATCGACATGAGGATTCAAAAGTAGAACGGGTCTAAAAACAATCGAACAAACACCAAAACGAGAATGGGGCCCCAGATGAAGAAGAAAGGGCAGATTCACCCTCTGTGGGGCAATTTCACCCAACTTAAGGGAAATTTCACCCAAGTCAATGGAAAGGTCACCCAATTCAATGGAAAGGTCATCTAAGCAAAGGGGATGAAGAACGAGAGTTGAAATAGACCTGGTTAGAGACCTAAACGGGGAACGTGATGACAAAACAGATGAAGGGACTTAACTAAATAGATCTGAATGGAGACTTAGAGGGAAGATAAGACCATCGATGGACAAATATATATTCCTAAAGTGATCAAAATGAGGACTCAAATAAAAAATAGGTCTGAAAACGGTCAAACAAACACTGAAATGGACCTGAATGGGGCCCCAGATGAAGAAGAAAACTTGGATTCACCCCTCTTTGGGGCAAGGTTGCCTAACTTAAGGGAAAGGTCACCAAAGTCAAGGGTAAGGTCTCCCAAGAAAAGGGGATGAAGAACAGGTGTCGAAACAGACCTAAATGGGGAACAGGATGACAAAATGGATGAACGGATGCTCAGAGCGGGAAAACATACGCTCAAAATAGGGAAATGAATTCTCAAAATAGGAAAATAGATGCTCAAAATAGGGAAACAGATGCTCAAAATGAGAAAATAGACCCTCAGAACGAGCAAATGAACTCTCAGAATGAGGGAATGGACTCACGAAATAGAGAAACAAATGCTTGAAATAGGGAAACAGACTCTTGGAACAACAAAATGGATGCTCGAAATGGGCAAATGGATGCTCAGAATGGGCAAACAAATGCTCAAAACAAGCAAACAGATGCTCAAAATGGGCAAATAGATGCTCAAAACGAGCGAACAAACTAATAGATTGACTGACCCGAAGGCAGGATTGACTGTTTAGGGAAAGGTTGCTTATCTTGAGGGTAGAGTCACCCCTGTTCAAGGCAGGATCGCCTATCTTGTGGGTAGGGTCACCTATCTTAGGGTAGGGTTACCTCTCTTAAGGGTGGAATCACCTGTCTTGGGGCAGGGTTGCCACTATTGAGGGTAGGGAAGCCTAACTTTAGGGCAAGGTCACCCTTGTTCAGGAAATAGGGAACATATTTTCTCTTGTTTACTCATATGGGTGACTCTACAAGGGCAGAATCACCTCTGTTCAGGGTCAGGTCACCCTTGTTGAGGGAGAGGTCACCCCTGTTCAGGGCAAGGTCACCCTTGTCAGTTGACCTAGACTTCAAACAACTATGGCAGAGGACAAAAAACATAGCAAACTACAAGTAGAATGCAAAGACTAACTTGAATAAACAGACACGTGTTGGTTTCACAAAAAAGAGAGTTCAAACAACACAATCCTAAGATTAGTATGAAGGGTATGGCCAACATGGTCCTCTAACAAGGATGAATAAGGAAAACTAAGGAGTCCTCGATATACGTATGGTATGTGGGGCACAACTGTGAACACCAACCTATCATAAGCATGAGTTGGGAGCTCATAGCGAGGTACTAGAAGCTCATACCAACTCTCCATGTCTTATCTAGGTATCACCCTAGCTTCGACACTCCATCAAACACGACATGATTGGACTGAGGTACAAATTTCACTCTCCCCCCTTTATATACCCTATCGATAACATGTGGTTGGGATTGTCCCTTGGGGTGATGAAATCCCCAAGTAGGTCCCACTAAAAATGTGTGAACACAATGGACTAAATGGGCCACGATTTTTCTTCACCCAGGATCACCAAATGGCTCAAGGGGATTGGACACATTAATATCCCACATTACAAGCATGACAAATAAGTAATTTTGACTCCCCCTAATTAGATCTATGTGCCTAACTAATATGAAAATGGTAAACAAACAATTTAACTATTGTACTTGGCCTGCTCCTCTTGCAACAAACATGCTAGAAGTTTTAACTTTTGGTCTTCAACAAGCATGAAACAACTCAGTTGCCTCTATCTGGAACAGAATCGCCCCTGTTTAGGGCAGGGTTTCCTGTCTTAGGTTAGGGTCACCCCTGTTTAGGTCTAGGTCACCCTTGTTCAAAGCCAAGTCACCCATGTTCAGGAAATAGGGAGTAGATTTGCTCTTGTTTTCTCAGATGGGTGACTCTACAAGGGCATAATCGCCTCTCTTTAGGGATAGGTCATCCTAGTTCAAGGTGAGGTTTCTTGTCTTCAAGGCAAGGTCACCTCTATGTAACCTAAACCTACTAAACATCAAAAAATAGAAAATGTGAAAGAAAAAACCCGTTTGTGGGTCCCACCGGGCATGGAAGAAATGTGTACAAGTGTTTTACCTAAGTTTAAAAATGCAAAAATTAAATAAATGTAAACCAAGAAAACACAAACAACACCTTGGATTAGCTCTAAGTTAAACTTGAACAAATTTAAGACAAGAACAATGTTACCTTTCTCAAGTTGATTGGTTTGGTTGACCTTTTTGATCGATCAATTTTGTGTGCTCCTTCAATGACAAATGACACAAAAATGGATGCAAAACAAAGTAGAGGTGATGAGGAATGCAATGATGCAAATGGGTATTTTGGAAAGTGTGGTATATGGATGCAATGGAAGCTTGAAGGTTGTAACAATGGACGATGCAAATGCTTGTGAGTGCTAAGTTAAGAGTTGAGTTGCTTGAGTGCTTGAATGCAAATTATGAATGTGTTGTATATGAAAAATGAGACCAAATATTCCATTTAAGGGAAGAGCCTCTAGAGAATTAAATGGCTAGGATTTAGCCAACATGGGAAAGATGGAGGGTTGTGGTGAGTTGAGGAATCACAAGTAATCACATCCTGCCATGTGGATTATGAGGTGTGAAAATGACGGGTGATGTGGAACGAGGACATGTGAGGTGGAGAGAGGACATGTAAGGTGGGGGTACTTGAAAGTACCTTGAGATTAGGGGAGGATTTCCTCAAAAAGAAAGTTCTTGTCCCCATATGAGGATGATGGTGACAAGTGAGGAATTTTAGAAAATCCTCTCTTATCATCATGGGGATGAGAGAAGTTGTTGGGGGAATAAATGTGAATTTTAAATTCATATGATTAGGGAGTACCTTGGGGATAATAAAAGGTCTTCATAAAGGAGGTCTTTGTCCCATGTGACTAATGTGACCTATGAGGGAATTTATAATTTCCCAACAACTTTCATGGGGAAGAGAAATGCATGGAATGAATAAATGTGAATTTTAAATTCACATGGGGAAGAGGTCAATGCTTAATAAAGAAAGAACTTATGAAAGGTTGACTTGGAAGACATACCATAATTGGTAGGTTATTAGATTAAGGTTGTGCAAACATGTGATTAGGAAGAGTAATAATGGATTAAAGACAAGTGGCCAAATATGGAGGATGTAACATTGATCCTGATTTAGGATGTGCACATCTTAATCATAGATTAAATAGACTAATCCATCTTAGAAGAACATTATGGAGGATGTGACAAGGAGAGAAAATAGGGAATTTACAATTTAATTAAACTCAAAAAGGTAAATGACTAGGGTATGTGCAGGATCATGATGGGCCAAAAAGTAGCAATATGATGGGTATGTGGCTGACGACTTTTTTTTAACCCAAAATTGATGAAACAAAAAGGGTTTTTAAAGGAGATTCTCAAATTTCCACAAATATAAATTATGATTTAATTTTAATTTAATAAATAATTATTATTCATTTTCTATTGAATTACGACTAAAGTCTTGATTTTTAGGCTAATTGAAAAAAATCTATAGCTTTCAAATGGTATCATATTTTTTGAATCCAAAACATATGTCACATTCTATGCTTCACATACTATAAGATTAGAAAAGAAAAAAATAAATTTCATGAAGTTTTGACCAAGTTAAGGTTGTCAGACATACGAGTCTTTATATTTTTTAAAAGTTGTCATAAAAAAATTATAATTAATTATTTTCTTGGAAAAAAATTACAAAAAATATGCATCACATCGGGACATGAGTCCTCTACTTATATCTAAAATATTCTAAAAAATAATTATCATTTTAATGTGGTTAGGGTGGTCAGACAGACACTTCTGATTTTGTCTCTAAAATTTAAGTACTACTGCATTGAAATTTCAAATTTTCACAAAATACATTTTATTTTTTTATAAATAAACCTAGTAATTTAGAAACTACATTCAATTTTCTACAAATTCTATACTTACATATTTTTGAAATAATATAGATAACTTATTGAAATTTTTATGTCAAGTTTCCTAACTCTGATTTTTCTTAATTTTTTGCCACTTAAGGGCCTATTTTTTCCATGATGATCCTGCACATACCTACTAAATTAAAAAAATTGATATATTTATCTAATTTAGAGAAGACATGATGAAATATAAATTATTTAATTATTAAATTAAATACTTTAGAAAACTTAGAGGAAGGGGAAATATTAATTAAATAAGTCATTTAATTAATATTGATGAAATAGAAGAATAAAGGATATAGATTTGACCATATGGGAGTGGTCAAATTTGGATGTCTACACTAACAATCATATTTGTTCTTCTCCTAATATCTCTCATATTGGCGAAAAAGATATTTTGATGTTAGAAGAACTAATCAATGAGAGTTTTGAGAGACCTAGTTGTTTCTCTCCTCTTACCTCTCTTAGTGGACAAGTCATCAATGAAAATGGCAACACAACCATAGGTAATCATGACAATAATTTTTTTTTCTTGTAATATCTATCCTCGATGTGAAGAGGATAGGTTAGTGTTAGAAGATGCACTAAGTGAGAGTAATGAGAATCTTGTTCCTCCCTTCCCTAATGCTCCTACCATTTGCAACGATCTATTTGGTAATATTTTTCCTTCTCTTGATGCCTCCCCTACTTGTGATGAAGCTATTTTAAAAAATCAAACCATCGAATGTGATGAACATCTTACAAGCTCTCCTACTAGGGTTGATAGTATGGCATAAGAGAATGAGACCTTAGAGAAAAAGGACAGTCAAAAAGAGCCTTCTCCTAATATTCCCACTATTGATAAACAAGAAAATTCAACCATTGAAAACTCCCTTACATGCGATGAAGTCATCCTAGAAGAACCAAACCTTGAATAGAAACAACAGTTGGTTTGTAGTTCTCCTAAAAACTCTCCTACTAGGGAAGATACCATGGTGCAAGAAAATGAGAACATTGACAACAATAATTCCTTAGATGAAAATGATGAAGTGACATTAGACTCCTCTTCACTAAGAGATCATGAAAATAATGATAAGCCTTCCAAGATTATACACATTCGATATCCCTTGGAGTACTCCCCCGAGCCTAAACTTATCATTTATCCACCCTCTCACAAACAAAAATTTCAAAACAAACCTATCCTTATCCTCAAATCACCTAAGAATATTTTTTTGCAGCAACTAAGTTATAATACCGTTGCTCATACATACAACACTAGGAACAATCCACAACCAAGATAAATGTACCTTCAACATCCCTACCATTTCCTAATCCTATCTTTCCTAGTGCCCCTCATTTTCCTTCACAAAGTGGAAATGAGTATAATCTTAAGAATACTCTTGCTAAGATATCCCTATGGGACCTAATCCAAAATTCACCTAATTATGACTTCATGCTTCAAATAGCCTTGCAACAAGTTTTGGTTCCCTCTAGTGAAACCCAAATGACATAGCAGCCATGATTCAAGGAATAAATGCTGATATTTTTTTCCACCAAAGTGAGCTCCTTTCTTTGGAAGTGCAAAAACAATATGATCCTTTCATGATCATAGCTCAATAGAATACGACAAGGATAAAATGAACCCTTGTTGACAATGGATAAGCCTTGAATGCGTGTAGCGTAAACCTTTTGGATAAGCTTGGTGTTAATAAATCAAAAATCCAACCTATCTCTTTCTCTATTAATGGCTTTAATAACGTGAAAAAAAAAACACTAGGTGTAATCACTTTACCTATTAAAGCTTAAAAGGCCACATTACAAACCCTGATCCATGTTATGCTTGACAATCTTTCATATAATCTTCTTCTAGGCAGACCATGGATTCATGCAATGAATGCGATGCCTTCCACTCTTCATCGTAAAATGAAATACATCTACAACAACAAAGTGTACACAATGGATGTTGATCATGAGCCTTATAGTGTCTTACAACTTGAAAAAAAAAAAGAGAACCCCTTGAAAACATTAACACCAACTACACAAGTGGAACATATGAAACAAAAAGATAAACAAAAACACATTGAGCAAGTCATGAAGCAATTTTGAAGATGATTAGGGTTCCTTAGATTTCGAACATACATTCATGGGAGAATACAAGATCATAAGAAAATATTTAGACAAGGGAAAAGAGAAAGTGGTAATGTCAACAAAAAATCTGCACAGCCCTTTGAAAGCATCCACTTCAACCACTTTAGAAGAAAAATCAAATTACACAACAAAATTTGGCAAAACTGACTATCAACAACCACTAAATCCAAAAGTGATGAAAATTTTTTATGGAAAAGGGTTATGAAATGATGAAACAACTTGGATATAGTGGAAAAGGATGTGGTACTAGAGAACAAGGTATATGTGTCCCTATTGAACCTAACATGCAAGAAAAAATTAATGGTCTTGGTTATTGCCCTTTGATAGAAATAAACAATCCTTCAGTTAAGTGCAGAGAAATGGGTAGCAAATTTGTGGCCAATTTACTTTTTCATCCCGAAATAGAAAAAATATGAGCACATTATAGTAAAAAAAATTTGTGTTATGGCTTGGTAATGACCAAGCCTAGGATTGGTCATTACTAAGCCATAACATGAGTGTGTTATAACACGATCATGTTATAATGCGCTCGTGTTAAAATGTGCTCGTATTATGGTTTTAATTTTAAGAAATGCATTCATTTTGAGTTCAAAAATGTGCATTTTTTGAAATAAAAAAAATATTTCCAAAACGTGAGTGCATTATAACGCGCTCACATTTTTGTCTACATTGAGTTTTTTTCTTCTCTTTTTTTTGTCTCTTTCTTCTTGTTATCTTTCAGGGAAACTATATACATGAAATAAATATTTAAGTTGACAGTTACATATGGACATTTACTTTCTTATAGTTTAAATTATATTTCATGTATATATGTAGGATGTTTGAGAGTTGCTTCAGATCTCTAGGAGTTATAATGAAAATTCTAGTTTTTGGAAGATCTTAAAAAATTTAGACTTAGTCAAATTTCAGTAATTAGCATGTCAAATTTCAATAATCAGGAGGTCAAATTTTAGTAGTCAGCAAGTTGTATCATCTTTTTCTCTCACTCTCTCCTCTCTACTCTTTATCTCTTCACTCCCTCTCTCTCTCCCTTCCTCTCTCTCTCCCATATCTCTCTCACACACACCCCTCTATATCCTCCCTACATCTACCTCCCTCCCTCCCCTCTCTACCTCTCTCTATCTCTTCTTTCTCTCTACATTTCTTTCCATCTCTACTTATCTTTATCTCCCCTCTCTCTTTACCTACATCTCCCTCCATCACTTTGTATCTCACCTATTGCTCCCTCCCTACCTCTTTCCCTCTCTACTGTCTATCTCTCCTCTCCTCTCCCTCGCTTGACCTACATCTCTCTCTCACTCTCTATCCCTCTATATCCCTCTCTTCCCCCTCTTTCTCTCTAACTATCTCCTCTCTATCTCATAATTATCTCTCCCTCCATATCACTCTCTCCTCTCTATCACACCACTCTCTCTATCTCTCTCTCTCTCTCTCACACAAACCTATATCTACCTCCCTAACACTCCCTCCCTCCCTCCTTCCCTCTCTATTTATCTTTATCTCTCCTCTCCCTCCCTCTCTCAACCTCACCCTCCATCCCATTATTTTTGTCTCTCCTCCCAATATCTCTCACTATTGTGCCTCCATCCCTCCCCCCTCTTTCTCTCTCAATTTATCCTTTTCTCTATCTCACCATTCTCTCTCTCACTCATACACACACCTCTATCTCACTCCCTACCTCTCCCTTCCTCCCTCCCCTCTCTACTCTCTATCTCTCCTCTCTCTTTACCTCTCTATACCTACCTCTCCCTCCATCACTCTCTCTCCATCCCTCTCTATCTCACCTATGTCTCCTTCCCTACCTCTTTCCCTCTCTACTCTCTATCGATCCTCTCCCTTCCTCTACCTACCTCTATCTTTGTCTCACAATCCCTCTCTTTCTCTCTCTCACTCTCTCCTTCTCTCTATCTCACCACTATCTCCATCCCTACCTCTCACTCCCTCCTCTCTAACTCACAATTCTCTCTCTCTCCAACTTTCCCTCCTTCCCTCTCACTCTCTCTACCACACTTTCCCTCCTTCCCTCTCTCTATCTTACCTATCCCTCCAACCTCCCTCTCTCTCTTTATCTCTCTTTCTCATTCTATCCTTACCTCTCAACTCTCTATCTCACCACTCTCTCTCCATCTCACTCTCCATCCTTCCCTCTCTTCCTCATTTCCATCCCTCTCTCCTTCCCTCTCTACCTACCTCTCCCTCCACTACCTAGCACTCTCTCTACCTTTCTCTCTCCCTCCCCACTCTTTCTCTCTTACTCTCTATCTCCCTGCTTCCCTCTCTACTCCCTTTCTCTCTCTCCCCTCACTTTCTCTCTTCTCACTCACTCTCTCTCTCTCTCACTCACCTCTATCTCCTCCTTTCATCTCCCTCCATCCCTCCACTCTCTACTTCTCTCTATCTATCATCTCTCTCTACATCTCCTTCCCTATATATTTATCTTTATCTCCCCTCTCCCTCCATCGCTCTATATCTCAATTGTGTCTCCTACCTACCTATTTCCCTCTCTACTCTCTATCTCTCCTCTCCCTCCCTCTACCTCTCTCTCTACCCCCTCTCTCTCTCTCACACACACACACACTCATCTCTATCTACTCCCTACCTATCCCTCACTCCCATCTCTACTTCTCTCTATCTCTCCTTTGTCTACATATCCTTCCATATGTACCTATATTTATATCCCCTCTCCCTTTATCACTTTATATCTCACCTATGTTTCCCTACCTACCTAGGGTTGAGGGTTGAGAATTGAAGGTTGATGGTTTAATGTATAGGGTAGAGAATAGAGTGTATAGAGTAGAGGGTATAGGGTTGAGGGTCTAATGTATAGGGTAGAGGGTATAAGGGTTGAGGGATTAGGTTTTAAGGGTTGAGGTTTGAGGGTAGAGGGTAGAGGGTTGAGGGTTTAGGGATTATGGTAGAGATTTTACTTGATTTTAAGGGGTTAAGGGTTCAAGGTAGAGGGTAGAGGGTAGAGGGTAGAGGGTAGAGGGTTTAAGGGTTTAAGGGTTTAGGGTTTAGGGGTTAAGGGCTAAGGGTTTAGGGTTGAGTGTTTAAGGGTTTAAGGGTTGAGGGTATAGGGTCGAGGGTATAGGGTTGAGGGATTAGGGTAGAGAGGGATGGATGGAGGGAGGGAGAAGTGAGATAGAGAGAAGTAGAGAAGACGAGGGACAAATATAGATGAGGGTTGAGGATCCAATTTATAGGGTAGAAGGTTAAGGTTAGAGGGGAGAGAGATAGAGGGAGTGAGTGAGTGAGAGAGAGACCTGAGAGAGGGAGATGAGGTAGGAGGGATATACTTGAGAGAGAGAGAGGGAGGGAGTGGGAGACAGATAGAGTGAGAGATGGTTAAGGGTTAAGGGTTTAGGGTTTAGGGTTAAGGGTAGAGGGGAGAGAGATAGAGGGAGTGACTGAGAGAGAGAGACCTAAGAGAGGGATAGAGGTAGAAGGGAGAGGGTTGAGAGAGAGAGAGAGAAAGAGGGAGTGGGAGAGAGATAGAGGGACGTAGGGTTAAGGGTAGAGGGTAGAGGGTAGAGATTTTAAGGGTTAAGGGTTAAGGGTTTAGGGTTTAGGGTTAAGGGTTTAAGATTTTAGGTTTTAAGGATTAAGGGTAGAGGGTAGAGGTTTTAGGGTAGAGGGGAGAGAGATAGAGGGAGTGAGTGAGTGAGAGAGAGACCTGAGAGAGGGAGAGGATGTAGGAGGGAGAGAATTGAGAGAGAGATGGAGGGAGGGAGTGGGAGAGAGATAGAGGGAGGCAGGGTTAAGGGTAGAGGGTAGAGGGTTTAAGGGTTTAGGGTTTAGGATTAAGGGTAGAGGGGAGAGAGATAGAGGGAGTGACTGAGAGACAGAGAGAGAGAGAGTTGAGAGAGGAAGAGGGGTAGGAGGGAGAGGGTTGAGACAGAGGGATGGAGTGGGAGAGAGATAGAGGGAGGGAGGGTTAAGGGTATAGGGTAGAGGTTTTAGTTGTTAAGGGTTTAATGGTTAATGGTTTAAGGGTTTAGGGTTTAAGGGTTAATGGTAGAGGGTTAAGCGTTAGGGATAGAGGGGAGATGTTGGGTGTTGTGGTTGTATTTATGATATGTGGTTGTCTTTGATGTCAAGAGTATTAGCATTAATGTCTTTAAGACTGTATATGTCGAGGATATTGAGAAAATTATAATAAATATGTTATAGGTTGTCTGTGAAGAAGTGAAGATTAGTGTGTTTAAAATATCAGAATTTTAACAGTGAGAAGTTGTGTATTAAAGGGTTTGTTTGCAAAACTATCAAGCTTATACTTGATAAGTTTCACAAGTGTGCATGAACATTTGAGCAAGTTATAAGGTTATGTGTTTCAAGATTTGTTCTGCTACTAAAAATGGTGTTCATGGAAGAAGATAATGTGTTTCTAGTAAATTGAGTTGTTGCGTATGTTCTTGAAGTATTTTTGAATTTTTCTAGATCATGTTCTATCTATGTTTCATGTCCACATTGATCATTGTTCTCGTAATCTAAGATTTTCTCTTTTGTGTTCATGTTTTTCATATTCATGGTCGACAAGGTGATTGAAGCATGTTGTGGATCTTCGAGGAAGAATATTTGAAGGTATTTTGTGTTTGAGGACATTGTTTTAGGTCTCTACTATGTTTTGGCTGACCTTGGTTGGTGCACATTAATAATCTTTATTGTTTTGGGTTGAAAATTTATATTCATTCTATTATTTTGTTAAAGCCTACATGAAGCAATATAATTTCTTTTTGTGGATATATATAAGTGATTGTTTTCTTCATTTGAGAAGAGGGTGTGAGTGTGTAATGTGAAGAGTGTGAGTGTTGTGTGAATAAGGTTTAGATCATTCAAAAGAAGAGCAGAGTGTGAAGGAGAGTGAAGACGAATGAAGAAGTGTTGATGTGCTTAACCGAAAATGTACTCAGCCATTAGCAGATTCTACTTTCTCAGTTCAAATTATTTAGATGGATTTAATCTGAATGTTTTATGTAGGACAGTGAGTCTTCCTTTAAGCAGTGATCTCTAGGTAGTGTGCCTGAATGAATGTGCATTCCTAATTTAATATTTTCATACGTTTAATAGGGTATAAATTATGGATTAACCTAATTATGGATTAACCTCCACCATGGTTTTTCCCCTAACAGGGTTTCCACACAAAAATATTGTTGTAATGTGTGTTTATGATGTGTTTTTGATTCATTCTTTGATTGTTATTAATCAAATCTAAGAATAAAGGTTAATAATCTTAATAAGTTTGAAATTCTGTGACAACTGATTCACCCTGGTGGAGCTTTTAAATTTTTCCCCCCTTGTGAGTTTGTTTTATTTTGTCCTTGGCTCTAATTGGTTAGGTTTTGAGTTTTAAAAATGAGTCTGGGTCATAGGTATTCTATTCGAGTGGTGACTTATTGTTAATGGTGGTCATTCATTTAAGTATGGTCTTAACCCCTTTTGGTCATGCCATTACTAACCCCTCTTTACCTGTCCTCTTAGTCTTATGCGTCCTGACCATATTTTATTTTTCCTTAGTGTCAGGTTGGTAAAATATTTTAGATTAATCTCTAAAAAATATTTTCAGCCTCAACGGTCATTTCCCCATCCACCTAGTCAGACCCCTTTTTATAAATAACCTTTTCGCATATGCAGATTGTGTAGCCGTCGGATGGAGTGATCCACATCTAGACCGTTCCTCGTAGAACCCGCAAGGTTTCCTACTGACGTTATGAACTGGTGTGAGGCGTGCTAGATTCTGCCACCTGTCGTATATAATTGTGGGGACCAGTTTTTGTTTGCTGACCAATTAAGGATGTTGATGCTGATAGTTGTTTCTTTACCGATGCATCATGGCCATTCCTCGCTAACCTTGCGCTATTAAAACATTTGTTTTAATAATGTTGCGAGGTGTGTGAATTTTTGATGCGTGGATGTCGACGTTATACAAGGGATGATTGAGGTGGGGCTTGTTTCATGCTGAGGTGGTGTCCGGTAGGTGATTTTCTATTTTCCTAAAGACTAGTGAATGAACATGGAATTTTAAAACCATTTTGACTCAATCTGAGCCATTCTTCTAGCCTACATTGTTTTGGATCAACGACTGGCATTTGAAATAGGCTGGTGTTGAACTATAGTTATTTTATCTCACGTGAGTAAATAGTAATGGTTGAGTTCGATAGTGCTCTCATAATTAAACACTAAAAGATCACTGAATTGTTATTTTTGTGTGTATCTCTTTGCTGAAGAAGAATTGCCTAGTGCCGAGCGAAGCAAGCTGTCTTTGAAAATTTTCAGCCTCACTGTCATTAATGTTCTGCAAGTGAAACCATAACTAACACATATACCATTTCTTTTTTTTTTAAAAGGTTTTATGGTTGCTTGAAGAATAATTATCGATTCCTTCTTGTTCCATTTTTGAAGGATTGTTCAAGTAGATTTCCTTTAAAGTATGTTAAATCTTGTCTTGATAATTGATGTGGCTTCTAGAATTGTGAAGAATTTTTTGTTTAAAGCTATAGGGTGAAAGTTATAATTGTTTAGCATTTAAAAACCCTAGCTCGAGATATTCTCTATCCTATGTAAATGGCACCCAAGGCCCAAAGCTCTAGCACTAAATCTACTACTAGGTCCTTTTCCCAGAATATTATAGACTTATTAAAACCCTCTACTAGAAACAAGTAGGAGGGAAAGGCTTTATTCTATGGGCCCGTACTCCTAGAAGGGTTAACTGATAACCAGTGTGCAATTCGGGATGTTGAGTTACCATGTACCGGATGGCAATTGTTCTCAAATTGGTTTCAGAATAGGAATTTGTGTGTTCCTTTATGTAACCCGTGGAGGTTGGATTTGGGTAAGCTAGTGGTTCCTAATGTCTACTTGGATGTAGATTTGTTAAAAGATGTTGCTTCAAGGTACAATCCTATAACTAGAGTTGTCAAAATGCACTCTGGCATAGAAATGGTAAAGATAACCAGGGAGGAATTCACATAAATATTCAGTCTACATGAATGGAGTTAGGATATGGTTGATATTAACCTTGAGGCTTTTAGAGAAGAATACAAAAATACCAGGGGTTTGTTCAGAACATCTCTTTTGATACCTCATTTGGCAACCTCGGGAAGAGGGAAGAATAAAAAGTAGGTAGTGATTGGTAAGAATGAGACAAAACATTTTCCTGTGGACTATTTCAAGAAGACCATTTGTGCCTTGTGCCAATTTCTAGGAATTAGTTTGAAGACTACTCTGCCACCTGATATTATGTACATGGTTGTAAACCTCCAACATCTAGGTTTTAATGTGGTATATGATTTTTCCACTTACTTAGCAGATAAAATGCATGGGTGTCTGGTGGCCCTAAAGGAAGGAAAGAATTCAGTTGGTTTCAGGTGGTTTTCCTTGTTAATCCACATGTTTTTATATAGGGGCCAGGTAGTGTTTGGGCAGGATATGGAATTGAAGAAGAAGGAGGGTAATGTTGAAATGCCTATCCAATATTAGACTAGGATCCTTGATATGCATGATCACAAGTTTGATTATGTAACGTTCCAAAATTTCTTTGGATCCAAGTTGAAAAGAGCTCTAGTTCATGATTGCTTAAGGCCAATGAAGAGAAGGCCTAATTAAATTTGACACACAACTAATGGAATATTATCACTTATCATAACACAACAATTTTTAGAGTATTTGGCACCAATGTCAACCCGAATGTTCTACCTATGGATGTGCCTCTAAGAATTGGAATTTTGGAAGTCACGAGACAGTTGGGGTGTGCTCAAGAAGTACATTTTCTAGTGGAACAAAAGAAAGGATCTTTCTTCCTTGAGTATATAATGTTTTCTAATTTTGTTATGGAAAAGGGAGGATGGAAGGATTTATACACATTTCTTAGACCTTATAGATTAAAGAATGTACGCCCTAGGAATCATGATCCTAAGGGTTTTATTTTTCAAATGAAGTCCAAGCATCGGACTGGAACTTTTTTCCACAATTTCTATTTTCCTGAAGACATTATCAGGAAAAAAATTTATCTAGAGATACAAGAAGAGAGAAAGGAAATGTACATTTCCTTGTTCAAGATGGTGAAAAAGAATCAAGAAATGATACCTTCTTTCAATCCCATACCAAATATCAATTGTGAGTTGAACAGGGCTATGTATTCCATTGAAAATTTTGAGAGTTTGGTGGGGATTCTAAAGCATGAGTGGGTTATGGATGAAAGGGGAAAGTCACAAACTATTGAGGAGTACCTTGAAGTAAGGTTGGAGGAGAGGCCTACTTATCAGCCCCCGAAGAAGATAAAGGTTTTTTCTAGGAAAAGGGGAAGCAGGGCTAGAGAAGTTGCAAAATATGTTGCATCATCTTCTTCAAGAAAGTCATTGCCAAATATTGTTGATCTGGATTCCCCTCTGAGGATTTCTGACCAAACTGGTCCATCATCACCAAAGAGACATAAAGTTGAAAGAAAAAAGGTGGTTGATTGTGATGGTTATGAGGATGAAGATATTATTCTGACTCCTGATGAAATGCATCAGGGAATTCCATCTTTCTCACTTGACACTTCATCAAGTTCTGGGGAAGTTGCTTTGAGGTTGCGAAAAGATGAAATAAGGGGAATAGCCAATAATGATGACCTAAGAATGGAGGTCTACGAAGAGGTCATGATGGATGACTCTTTTATCCAGACCAATGCTTTTAAATATTTTGTATGGAGGACACATATCTCATTATAAGCTAAGAGGGTGGCTCAAGAGAGACGTTTGCAACCTAAGCTCCCAGAGCAAGTAATTCAGGCTAAAGTTTGATTGTAGATGAAGGAAATATTCAAAGAAATAACACCAGAGCAAGGCCAAGAATTGGTACAAAAGAGTGGAGTATTGTTACTTCCTAAATGGGATATTGCTGATGTTGTGGTGTTCGATACAATAAGAAGGGCCAATAGGCCACTTCTTGCAACCAATGAAGAAGGTGCATTGGCACTTAAAGGATCAAACTTTTGTGAAGAGTGGGATGCTTTGGCAATCTGGTCTTTGTCCACTAGATCTAAGAAACCAGTAGTTGCAGAACCATCTAATTTTAGTGGTCACATAGTTGTAAGAAGAGTTGTTGATACCCCAGCATTGGAGGTTGTTGATATGGTAGTAAATGTTGCCAAGTTCACCAGGGCAACTATTGAGGATTTGAATAAGGAGTGGGACACTCTGAGAGGCCAATACAATGACATTATTATTGAATATAATAAGAGTCAACAAAGGGATGCAGAGTTAGAAACTGAAATGGCCTTATTAAAGCAGAAAATGGATACATTGAGGTCTCAAGGGCAAGCCAGTTCTAGTCGCATTATCTCTGACCCTTTAGTGGAGCAATCTCAACCCTCTTCACAAGGACATTCCTTAGCTATTGTTCCATATAATATGGGACAGGTGCCTATTTTAATTGAGAGGGCAAATAACCCAAGAGAAGGACTCTCTAGGGATAAATTAATTTGTCAAGTTGAGGAGTATAAGGAGATGGTGCAACAAATCTGGGAATCAACAGGGAGGAGCAATTCAGTGATTGTGGACACTATTTTGAAACACTTAAATAGGAAGGTCCAGAGTAAATTAAATAGTGTTCATGCAAATTATGCTCTAATGTTGCAAGCACTTACGATATTCTCGAGACATAGAGAGTTGGCCACCCCATTTTTGAATAGAGGGAGCCCCAAAATTGAGATACTCAGATTCATGGCAGTGGGGGAAAAACAACATGGGGATAAGTATCCTCTAGTTATATCAACCTATTAGTTTGTCAAGGGAGTTGTGGAGAAAACGTTTCAGGGGTATGTTGCCCCTATGGAGTTAAAGATTAAATGGTTTAAGGCCATATATGATGGAAAGGACTTAGCCTGATTGCCACACATTCTGATAGTCAAGATGAGGTGAAGCCTTTGCAGGTTTGGAAAGATCAGATGAATAATATAATGATTGCTCAGATACATGAGATTTGCAAAAATGGTAACATTAGCATGCTAGAGAATACACTAGAAAAACTGTCTTTTGTCATTAGTTTCTTAGAAAACTTTGATAAAAAGGCCACATCAGTAATGGTGAAATATGCACCCTATCAAGATAAGGTTGATTAGGTTGTGGCTTTTAAGTGGTCATCCGAGGAAGTTTTTGAATAATGAGTGTTATAGTTGAGAGATGCAACTTGGTCATGTATAATATAGGTCTAGCCTTAGAAGTTATATTGAAAACATGCATTCTCTTTTTGACTTCAAGTGCAAGGTGCTGAGGTGGAATAAAGTACTATAATGATTAAAGATGCCTTTGGTGTGAAATGAGTGACCCTTTGTGCAAAGGTTTCTTTTCTTCCATATCAACTAAAGATTATTTTTGTCTTATGCTTTTCCTTTTCATTTACATGATGTAAATGTAACTGATTTAGAGGATAAAAGGTCCAATGAAAAATGGACATGTGTACTCTCTGGCTTGAAATGTGTTTGCTCCCTTGTTTTATAAAAGGGAATTCTGAGCTGTGGAAGAGGTCTACTGAAATATCTGAGATATGAGAAATAGGAATTTGGTGATATAGAGAGTATGAATGTAAGTCCATGTTTTAAGGTTTTTAGTTAGATAAGAGAACTTCATCAATTATGGGGTTCTTAGGCATGTTTGTGTTAAACCTGTGAATTTTTTGAGTTTGTTTTCTCTCATGTTGTGATACTTTTCATGGATTATTAATGAAATATTGGTCCAAGATGATTTTCATTGATCTTCATTTGTTCTTTACTGTGAATTATGTTTAACGATAGCTCTAGTTCAAAGGATCAGTCAAATGCTTCAGTTAATCAGTAAGTTCATGCAAGCTAACAATAGGATTCATAAAGAAGTGATAGACTTAGATATAGATATATGGATTGTAATGTGATTCACATGGATCATAAGTGTTTAGGATGAAAGTTTACTTGTAGTTCAGTTTTCTCATTTGACTATGTGCTTTAGGATATGGGACTGGACCTCTCATCACGGTTTTATTCTCTCATGTTTTGTGTTATGACTTCAAGACATTTTATTCAAATATTTCCTATCAATCTATTTTAGTCGTGTTTTCAAATCTCTGCTAATTGGACCCGAGCCTTTTCAAGGAATATCCAATTTCTTGAAGGTTTTCATCCTTTAGCATAAATGGGGAATCTATCTATTGTTTATCAATGTGCAAATGAATTGTTTAATGTTGTGTATTAAGAGCACATTTTAAGAAATACCCTCTTGGGTCTTACAGAGCCTGAAGTGTAGGAGAATTAGCCTTATCACTTTTTCTCATCGAGTTGGCCAAACGCTTCCTATACTTTTATCATTGAACATGGAAAATTCATAGAAGCTCTCGGGAAGTCCGCTTGGGTTGTAGTAAAAAACACCAAAAAAATGGTGACTCTACTGGGGAACTATCAAATGAAAAGTCTCTAGTGTAGATCTGCTATAGTCAGAGTCATTTGTCACAATATAATTGTTTTAAAATCGTAAGTCTATTTTTCATGTTTAGCACATGTGTCTAGTTTTCCTATGTTCTTTGTCAGTGTGTCGGGAAATGTTCAAGATCTTTTCCAAAGTCACGAGTGCAAAAGTGAAGTGCAATCACTTCATAATTCCCAACATTTTGGGTGGTGACTCTGATATCTCGAACACAAATATTCATACAAAGTAAAAAAATCAATGTGGAAAGGAAAGTCCTCATACATTGAAGACCATGAAGAAGACTAGAAGCTATGCAAAAAATAATCTCGAGCCAATGCTAGGGCTCAAACCGGGACAAGACAAGAAATGGGTAAAAGTAAATGATACCCCAAGTAAGTCTATTTTGTCTCCTATTGTTTCTTCTCCTACTTTAAATGCCTAAATGAATAGTGATTTTATCAGTGGTGATTCCTCATAAGTTATTATGTCTAAAATGGATCATGGTAGTTTTCCTTTTGAAATGAATCGAGAAGTCAAAACTGATATATCTAAAGAGGAGGAACAATGGGGTTTCTGGGAATGAGATAAAAAATTCTTGGAAGCCACAACACTTGGTACTATTTTTGTTTTTACTAGACAAAATTTCAAACCACATGGGGCCTCTTTGAATGAGGAAGTGCCTTTTCTTCAAGATGAAGATCAAGAAGAACAACCTTATCATACTCCTGCTTCAAGTGATGTAGGAGATATCTAGAAAATGAAACGGATATAGATAGGGATATGTAAACCTTAATTGAAGAAGAAAATAGGTTGCAAGAGGTAGAAGACAATTGGGACAAGATAAGAAAAGAGAATTTGGAAAGATTTTGGGCTAAGAAGCTTGAAAGAAATGCTTAGAAGAAGAAAGTTGAAAAGATGAGAGAAGAAGCAACTAAGAGAAAAGCCTTTGAGGAAAGGGTTGCTAAGGCAGCTACTGAAAGGGCTCGTGAGGTGCCTAAAGTGACAATCTCTATGGGAACCTTTGCCACTCCCACATATACCCCTTCTATATCATCTACCAAAACATCAGACCCATTCGCTGGATCTAAGAAGACAACCTTTGTGGACCATGGGAAATCCCATGTTGACCAATCTAAGAAAAATTAGCATGGTTTTTTCAATTATAAAATTCATGTTAATACTAGTGATGAAACAAATAATGTTGCTGACAAAGGGGTCGATGCTGATCCTAGGCCATTAGATTCCCCCGAAAACCCCAAGCTCCTAAGATTGCAATTAATAAATGATCAGTTGCAGGTTGATCTAAGAAAGGAAAAAATAGAAGCAGCTAATGACAAAATGGAAAGAAAGATAGCTTTCCTAAAGATTTCTACACCTACCCCCCAAGCAACTGGTTAAGGGTAGAGCGAGAATGAGTCATTGAGCAAGAATTCTGAAAATAAAATCCCTAAAGGGGGGTTGTGGTAACCAAGGTGGTGGAGGTGGAGGTAGTTATAAAAATGTTAGCTCCTACTCAGAGAATGAAGAGGGAAGCATTGGCAAGGCTAGACAACAAGGTAGTGGTGAAAAGGATAAAGGGGGGGATGATAAGAAAGATTTTGAGCAACAAAGAACCTCCAAAAATGGATGTGGTGGAGGAGCACCCAAAATTGATAGATACAAACAATTGTGTTTTGGTAATATTTGGGGGTACCCAAATCCAGTCCCAGATAATGCATGAAAACATCTCCCAAAATTCATTGGTAATAATTCTTTTAGTGGGGAAGACCATTTGAAAGCTTTTAAAGGCTTTGTTGAAGATTTTGAGCTATGGGATGATTATGTAGCAATAAAATACTTTATGCAGTCATTGGTTGAAGATGCTAGAGATTGGTATAGAGGGTTACCCAAGATTTAAATTAAATGATTTCAATAACATTACCGAGGGGCATAATAACCGGTTACTGAGTTTAATGCTCATTTCCAGAAATCTATTACAAGATTTCCTGCATACTTAAGGCCTAATGAAACTGCATGTTTACTCGTGTATTGTAATGCCTATGATGCTAAAATGTGTTATTTACTGAGAGATAAGGACTCTCATAATTTGAGGTAGGCATATAAGATGGCAGACAATATAGAAAATAATAGAAGAGCTTTTGGTAAAGTGGGGAGAAGAGAAGATCCCAAATCTTTTAAAGGCACAAGGAATCAAACCGAGAAGGTTAGTAAACCCAGTATTGTTGACAAGAAGATAGATCAATTCCTTACCCTGCTGCAAAAGTAAGCAAAAAATGACAAGCCTAATTTTCAAAGAAATGAAAGGCCCCCTAGGCTGCAGAACTATCCTATAATACTAACTGGAATAATAGGAAACCCCTACAAGGAAATCAAATAAATAATCAAGTTCCACCTGATCCTTTACAGAAGCATTCTCTGAATGCCATAGAAAATTTACCATGGTGTGAGGTGTGTGGAATGCCACAATCTTCACAAAAATGTGTTGTACCACAATCAATGGTAGAATCTCAAGATGACTAGGGAGATGCTTAGTTTCCCTAGGATCAAGATATGATGAATAATGCATTACTAGGACCAGTTGATTTGGTCTATGATGATTACTTCTCAGATGGTGAGCCTTGTGGAAGGGATGTTGATATTCAGAGACAAAAAAATTATGTACACCACCAGCAAGTGTTTTCAAATGAAGGAGACAATGATGACTATTTTATGAATGAACTAGAGGTGGATAATAATGTTTTGAGAAGACCTTCTGATGAAGAAATTGAAAAATGCGTTGCTGCTCTAGATGCTAGGGAAAGAAACAACATACAATTGAGAAGTCAGAGTGTTCTAGGTGATTCAGGTAAGCCTTGCATCCTTTTCATAAAGGAAAAAGATGTAACTAGAACAAATACTAGTTTGGAGGCTAAGAATGTAGATTCAAAGCCTAAGGAAATAAGGGAGCCCATGATATGGGCAAAGAAGGTGGATAATACCAAGAAAAAGAGTGAAGTTGTATCCCAAAATAACAAAGACAATAATCAACACTCTCCTAATGATGAAACTCCTAAGGGAAAAGAAAAGGTAATTTTTGAGAACACAAATTTTCCCGAATTACCAAAGTACACTTCAATAGATATGTTCCAAGTACTTTCTCAAGTTAGGGTTACTGGTCCTTTCTTAGAAATGATGTGAATAGATGAGAATAAGGACAAAATTGTTGCACTTATTAATATTATTCCTACAAGAAGAAAGACTAAAGTGGTTTCTAATCAGATAGATTCAAAAGAGGATTAGGGAAAGCAAAAAATTGTGGAAGAAATTACCACAGAGAGCCCTCAAATATACCTAGGAACTACTATT
This sequence comes from Sequoiadendron giganteum, assembly GCA_007115665.2. Lineage (NCBI taxonomy): Eukaryota > Viridiplantae > Streptophyta > Pinopsida > Cupressales > Cupressaceae > Sequoiadendron > Sequoiadendron giganteum. The sequence continues at coordinate 182,950,490 of CM021100.1, forward strand.
ACTGCTAACCCCAACCATGTCAATCCATTTTTCTTAAGCCTGATTATTGATGAAAAAATGTTGAGAAATTGTATGATTGAATTAGGAGCTTCTAACAATGTGATGCTAGTAAAAATAATGCATGCAATGGGTTTAAAAATAGACAGTACATATGGTAAATGTTATGCAATGGATTCTCGGGAAGTGCCTGTCATAGGCATTATAAATGATGTTCCATATAGATTGGTAACATTTTCTGAGAAAGAGCTACGCATGAGTGTTACAGTGGTGGATATCCCACGTACTTATGGCATGTTGTTATCTCGGCCTTGGAGTGCTTCAACAGGTGGGAGCATACAGTGTGATTTGTCTTTTGCTACATTTTCTATTGAACAAAAAGATGTTAAAGTAGATAGGGAAAAAAGAGCCCCTCACATGATTGAAAATGTGGAGGAACCACTAGAGCCTATCAGAATCAATTTTTTGGAAACAGATCTAGAAAATTTCAATCTTGAGGAAGATAAAACAAAAGAAGAGATCCAGTCAGCACCTATTGACAAAGAAGTACTAAAGATATCATCAAAGGGTGACTTATGGATAATGCATTTTGATGGAGCATGTTCTAGAGATGGCTCAGGAGCAGGAATTTTCTTCACTTCCCCACAAGGTAAAACATTCAAAAATTCTTTCTTGTTGCAATTTTTTTGTACTAATAATGTCGATGAGTATGAGGCTCTCATACTTGGTCTGAAGATAGCTTCAAAGCATGGTATTAAAGTGTTAAAAGTTTTGGGAGACTCTGAGCTAGTTTTTTCCCAGATTAGATCCCGCTTTGTAGCTAAAGATAAAAGAATTAGGCAATACATAAATGTAGTGTGGGATACCATTGAAGGATTTAGTGCTTTTAGTATTGAATGGGTCGAAAGAGGACAAAATGCTAAGGCTGACTTGTTAGCAAATATTGTTGTTAAACTTGATGATGTCACCTTTGGTGGCATCTCACAAATAGAAGTGCAAACCAGGCCTACAGTACCTGATAATATATGCAACTAGCAGGTGTTTGATGATGACACAGACATTTTTAACTGAAATTGATGGGAAGGAAACCCTATTTGGGAATGATGTGATTTAGCTCAAAATTACCATCCCTCAGGGCTTGGTTGCACTTGAAAGGGTTTTTGATGGTCCTAATATATCAAATACTAAGCAAGCACCATCTCATAAGGAAGATCTAGAAGAAATAAATTTAGGAACAAAAAGTGCTCCTAAGGATGTTTATGTTGGAAAGAAAATGAAGCCACATGTTAGAAGCATGTTGATTACACTACTTAGAAAATATAGACATGTTTTTTCCTAGTCATATGAAGACCTTAAAGCATATAGGTAGGATCTATTCCAACATGAAATCCCATTGAAACCTGATATGAAGCCATTCAGGAAGAAACAAAGACCAATTAACCCTACCTTACAACCCAAAATGCAGGAAGAGCTTGCTAAACTAAGGGAGGTGGGAATTATCAAACCAATTAGGAACTCATCTTGGGTCTCTAACTTGGCACCTGGATCTATTGCCTTTCCCTTGCCCTGACCAACAACATCCTGTCCTGATCCTACCTGCAAACACATAAGTATAACCACAATCAAATCCACAAGAAACAATAAGTGTAGAAGATTAATACCCAAAGTTTGGGATTTAGCCCCCCTCACGGATTCCACACTAGAGAGGACTTTCGAGAAAATCCGGACCAGGCGGATTCCAGTGAACCAAACATACAAAATCCCATAATATCATTTAAACTCATCAATCAACAAAGGAAAATCATTAGAAACATTTAACATAAGCTCATTTAATCAATCAAATACATCATCCATAAACCAATTATTTATAACCATCGAATCCAACATTTCTCAAAAAAAATCGAAAGAATCCGCCAGAGATAGATTTTGGTGAAAACAACAATAGTTATAACTAACCCAAGAAAAATGAAGAGACACGAACAATTCGGGGAAATCCAGATGGAATGGATTTTGGCAAAATCCAGATATAACATTATTAAAGCACAAAATCGGTAAAATGACTTGACCGCGGACATCGGGAAAATTTAGATGGAGAGGATTTTGGCGAGATTAAATGAAATCCAGGGAAAAGTGGTAAAAGAGAAAGAAATAACTTGGGGAAATCCGAGGGAAGCGGAATTCCGTGAGGACCTCGAAAACCCAAACCTTTCCACATTCTCACTACTTTCAACAAAATGATTCAAATCACTCCGGATCTAAGCCAGAACTCTAAAACCAACTTAACCAAGACCTCTAATGAATGATACACAAACTTAGAAAACTCTTCACAACAATTTGAAGAGGATTGGCCATGCCCTAGGTCAAGAATCCTAAAATGTCCACCATGAAAATGCAGGGAACCAAGCATGATTTGCTCATACACCAGAATGGAGAGTTTAAAACTAAAGCAAGAAAATACCCAAATAAGAAGCAATACCAGACCAAGCATATCATCATTGAGCATTTTGGGATTTTCCATTAGTGTACCATTCTTTTTGGTTGGTTGAAAATTTATGCTTGGTCTGGTATTGCCTCTTATTTGGGCATTTGTTTTCTTTTGTTTTAAACTCTCCATTCTGGTGTATCATTAAGTCGTGCTTGGTTCCCTGTGTTTTTTGGCGGACATTTTAGGGTTTTTGACCTAGGGCATGGCCAATCCTCTTCAAATTGTTGTGAATATTTTCTATGTTTGTTTATCATTCGTTAGAGGTCTTGGTTAAGTTGGTTTTAGAGTTCTGGCTTAGATCTGAAGTGATTTGAATCGTTTTGGTGAAAGTAGTGAGAATGTGGAAAGGTTCGGGTTTTCGAGGTTCTCACAGAATTCTGCTTCCCTCAAATTTCCCCGACTTATTTCTTTCTCTTTTACCACTTTTCCCTGGATTTCATTTAATCTCGCCAAAATCCTCTCCATCCGGATTTTCCCGATGTCTGCGGTCGGGTCGTTTTACCGATTTCGTGCTTTAATAATGTTATATCTGGATTTTGCCAAAATTCGTTCCATCTGGATTTCCCCGAATTGTCTGTGTCTCTTCATTTTTCCTGGGTTAGTTATATGATGCGGTAAAACTAGAACTACTATCAACCTTCCTGCAACATCGTGCCTCATCACACAATTCTCATTATTAAAGATCCCTACTATTAACTTCCTAAGCTGCATATCATGTGGTCTTCACAGATACATGGAGATACCCACCATATGGACCACTCCTGATAGTTGTTGATCACTCCTGATCAAGATAATTTCCTCTATGCAAGAAAACCACAGTCATTTCCGAACCCTTCCTTCATTCAGTTATATCACAATGTTCTTGCTCCATAACCATTCCATATTCTCCATCTTTTTACAAGAAACTATCTGCCACCTTCCACTATCCTACACTGAGCCACACATGCCACTCAAACATGATGGTCAATCTTCCACCATGATGTGGTTCGCGAGTTGCTCCAAGGAAGAAGGTAAGGCTTGTGGGATTGTCCTAAAGAACCCACACCATAAACACCAATGGTTAATTTAACACACACCGAGCCACACACACACCGCTCAATGCAAGGGTTGACTGTCATTAAGCATGGGACTGGCATAAAGAAGCCGACTCACGAACAATACCTCTGTGACATTCAAACAAATGGTGCAACCCTTAAAACCAATCTGCACTCATAGCATTGCAAAACACATAAATTAGGAAAGAAAATAGAACAATGCAACTCGACAGGAAATCCAAACATAATCAAATATTAACACTACAAACAGTTGTACATTTCGGCCAGAGAGCCCGATTTCTTCCCTCTGTTCTTTCTCTAGCTGGTGCTTGAGTGTGCCAAAAACTATGATAGAGGGACACAAAGAATAATTGGTCCCCAGGGCAAGATTCTTGCAAGTTTCAGTCTTGTATCTATTGCTGCAACTTTCAACATGCCTGATAGGTCCCATGTGGTGGGCTTCAACATAGAGGTTGCTAGAAAGTATTATGAAGATAACATTGTGAAGTCTCAGCAAGTGATCAACTCTTGGCTAGAGAAGCATAAATCCCATTTCTCCAAGTTGGCTAATTAACTATTCAAGCTTAAGTTCAAGAGAGAGTACTACAATGTCATCACTCTTCTCAGTAGGTTGGTGGGATTGAAGAGTGCAGGTGTTTTTGAGACCTAGATGTTTAATGTGATTGCTAGAATGGAGTAGGTAATTGACTATCATTGGGCAGGTGTTATTAGTGTTGTGATCCATCAGCAATTATGTAATGTCTTGCAAACCAAGACTTTCACCATGACCTCTTCCCTAGTATATTCATTGGCCAGACTTCACCCATACAAGGGGTTGAGCACTAGGGGTATTTTTGGGCAGGATGCTATCTATGAGGTGTATCCATAGTTACACCTGACTAGAGGAAGTTACAGGAGATCTAATGATTCTTTCACAATGTGCATCACTAGATTGCTCCAAGGTGTAGAGCATATGAGAATTTCTAATAAGGAAAAGGAATTGATAAGGAGATATGGGGCATGGTTTATCTAGTTCCCAACTTTCTCATACATCAGGATTGATGGTTTTTAGAGGGCTCCCTATAGACTCCCTAGATATCCAACTGATCATGTCATATTGTTGGAAGTCACTAGGCAAATTTGTGACTTCAACAATGTTGTAAAGGGAGAGATGCACAAGACAAGTTTCGGGAATGATTTCCCCCTAAAGATAGGAATGGGTGAGGTTTGTGCCTCCATTCAATCTGCTCATGCTTCTAAGGAGGAGATGAGTACTCTTGGTCTCTCCTTCCATTCCAAAAGGGAAAGGTTTGACATCACTGGCAAAGCTCAGAAGAAGGCCAGTAGGGAATATAGCCATAAGGCCCACATTGAAGATTACTGGATTAACCTTGCCGATGAGTTTGAGGTAAGAAAGAAGAGATTTTCCAGGTTGCCAGTGGATTTGGTGAGATTGTACAATGTAAAGGCCATCCCTGATCAGGTAGAGGAAGATGGAAATGTGATCCAGGGTCATGTCTATGAGGTAGTAAAGGATAAACCAGTGGGAGAAGTTGACTGGTTAGAGGAAGAAAAGACCGATTTAGATCAGGTCATGGCCCCAGTGATCAAATATACCAAGATGTGGTTGAAGCACAAGATGCTATAGCTAGAGAGCGAGGGTGTTCCATGCACCTCTGAACTGATGGGAGACTTAGAGTCTCATTCTGCTTCCGAGGCTTCACTTGAACTAGATCCAAAGGGCAAAGAGAAAGTGGATTCTCCTTTTAGAATCTAGGTAAGGGAAGTTCAAGCTGAGAGGGCTGCAAAGGTAAGCAAACAAAGGAAGTTGATGGCTAAGAAGAGGAGGCATGCCTCTAAGAAAGAAGTTGAGAAGAATCAAGAAGAAGAGGAGGAGGTTGAAAGTGCTCCACCACTGATAAAGAGAAGAAGAGTCACAAAACTGTCACAAAAGGTGGAGGAATCCCCTAAGGTTGACAAGGAAATTGAGCCACCAGTGGTAGAGGTGGAAAGCTCAGGGGAAAAGACATAGGTTTACATGAGGAGGTCAAGGACTCCTTCCTCAAGGGATACTATAGCAAAGGAGAATGTTTCAGTTAGTATCCATGTTGTTGAGTAAGTGAATGTCTCTATTCCTTAGGATATTGATAACACACAGGAGGAGCCAAAGAAGGATGAAATTCCTAAGGATTTGGGCGAGGAAGAGTTTCAAGAAGGAGACCTCTTCAATGCAGAGGCAAAAATCAATAGGGTGGTTCAATCTCCCTTGGTGGAACATGTAGACTCACCTATGAGGGAACAAATGAATAAGTCTCCTCAAAAGGAGGAAGAAATACCAGCCAGGGCCCCTTCACTAGTGTAGGTGGTTGTGGAAGAACAGGTACAGGAGAAAGGGATCCCAACTATGGACATTCCTAGAAGTCCAAGTGTTGAAAAGGATGCAACTGTTGATCAGCAGGAGCAAGAGAAAGATAGATAAGATACAGGGCCTGCTGGGTCCACTATTCCAGATTGGCTTGAGAAAGAATTGAGGAGAAAAATGGTAATAGTGGAGGATGCTCCTCCTAATTGAGATGCCCCCATGGCTCATTTAGAGAAGGAGAAGACTAAAAATAAAGCAAGGGTTGCATCCCGAATTGAAAGGGATGGATCAGGTAACAGGGTGGCTCACATTGCTACCCCTGCTCCAAACAAAGATAGAGATAATGTGATTATCAAGGACTATAATGTGCAAACAATTGACTTGGGGCATGCTACTATGGAGTAGGAAATTGAAGAATATGAAGGCTCCAGTGCTGTGATTGTGGGTAGATTGAAGAAAGTTGTGCAGACAAGGCATGAGCTAGAAAGAGAGAATGAGAGATTAAAGTACTTGCAAGCATTGATGAAACCCTTGCAAGCCATTGGCTCTTCCTCCTCTGGTGTAGGATTCTTACCTCAAGAGACAATATTTGAACTTGAGAAGATGAAGGGCACCACACATGCTACAATTGCTTGGTTGTAGAGTGTCTAGACCAAAGGAGATGAGGCTATTAAGAGCATTCTGTCAACTCGGGGTGATGCAATGAGATTGGTGGATTGGTTGAAGGCTGCATTGGCACAAGATAGGGAGGATACTGATCTCCTACTATAGAAAACCACCACAATTATGGGATTCACTGAAGATAAGCTGGTAAAGTGTGGGATTCTTCCTTTTCCAAGGGTTTCTGAACCTTGGGAATGGTTTGAAATCCTGCAAATGAGGCAGAAGGCCTTGAAGAAGATCCACAAATAGGCGAGGTAGGTTGAGGACACTTTGAATAGTATCCATGATAAGTTTGTCTCATTCTTTGAGGTCATGACTGGAAGGAAGAGGTTTGCTCCAAAACATCTTAACCTGGAGCAACTTAGGAAATGGTGGAGAGATGTGTATTCTCCAGTCAGTGAAGGACCAATTACTGGACACCAGTTGGATGATGCTACAACTTATATTGCAGTTATAGACATGTATTTGGTGAGTAAGACCGATTGGGATGGTCCAGTTAGGCAGGCAAGAGATGATATTAAGTCCCTTGAAAGAAGGATTAGGGTTTTTCCTGTGCCACCTATTGCTGAGCTGGATAGAATTTTGTTGGTCGTACATGATGAAGAAGATAAAGCTAAGGACAAAGATGGGGAGTAGCTATATAGGGCTACATTGATATTTGTGCTTCCCATTATTCACATGTATTGGGCCGACCTTTTGTATCTTGGCAGTTTTGGATGAAATTGGTGCCAATGGCACATTTCATGTGGTGTTCGAAATATCTTTAAGGCCGACCTCTTGTAGGTCATGTTTTTATTTGTTAATTCTTAATTTGGGCTGACCTATCTTAAGTATTCTCTATAAAATGGGCATGTTGCCTCATTCGAGAGGAGATATAGAGATTAGAAAATAGATATAGAAGGATAGGTAGATCAGGAGAGAAATAGTTAAGTGATATTAGAGAAAATTAGGGTTTATTCTCAAGCAAGTGTTGTAACAGAAAATTGGAGTTGTTGCTATTTTGGATGATTTAATATAAGAGAGATATTGTGTTTGGTATCTATCTTCTGGAATTTCATCCAACATGGTTCTTGTTATTCTATCTTTCAAATTGCTTAATATTTTATGGTTAAATTGTTTGGTAATGCTTAGGGTTTCATGTTTGGAATGTTTGTAGTAATCTCTAGTCCATACTTTTTGCAGTTAACTAATTGTTAGCTGCTTTGCAAAGTTAGCCTAGACTTATATTTATGCTTAGTTCAATTATGAGGGTTTATTCATCTCAATTGCAATAGGATTGATTGAATGAATGTTTTTGATTTGAAAATATTTAAATACCTTAGAAGATTGCACTATTCCTGTGAAATTGCAGATTCATCTAGGTTAAACAAAAAGTAGTTTATGAGAGATCGGTCCATTTTGAGCATTTTATCCTTTGGCATTTTCAATCCTAGGGTTATAAGTAGTATTAGAATTATCTCTGAAACCTTTATTATCAGGGTTCCAATCAAGTTTCAAAGTATCAATTTATTGTTTATATCTGATAGATTCAAAGTCCAGTGTTTGCTCGTAGTAAGGTTCCATTGTGATTACCAACATTTTCACATTTATCACTGAGTTGTTTTGTTGCATTGTCAAGACCTGACATTAGAGACCTTAGGGTTATCTCTTTTCCTATAGAGATTTACCTTTCAAGAGAGATAGGATATCATATTATGTCTGAGTTGTTGTTGTGCAGAAAACACCATCAATAGGAGGCAAGAATTATCAAACCAATTAGGAACTTATCTTGGGTTTCTAACTTGGTCCTTGTTAGAAAGAAAAATGGGGACATTAGGTTGTGTGTTGATTTTAGAAACTTGAATGTTGCTTCTTTGAAGGATAATTACCCACTACTTAATGTGGAGGCTATGCTGCAAAAGGTCATAGGATGTGAACTGCTATCCATAATGGATGGATTTTCTGGTTATAACCAAGTAATAGTTAAAGAGTCCGAGCAATTCAAGATTGATTTTACCACACCATGGGGACATATGTTTATGTAAGAATTCCATTTGGACTAATAAATGCTGGAGAAAATTTTCAAAGGGCTATGGATCTAGCCTTTGCAGATTTTGTTGACCTGTTCCTTGCAATTTACCAAGATGATCTTACTACCCCTAGCAAGAGTGAGGAGCACCATTGTTCTTGTGTACGTTAGAATATGTAAATCAAAATGAATCTAAACTAATACACCAATGAAACATTAGATTAAAGAAACTAAATTAAAGAAAGCAAAACGCGAAATCTAAACACAGGCAGCTTCTTCAAATTTGTCCCATTGTCCTCTATCTCCAAGGTTTTGTTTCAAGATGCTGGCTCTCAGTTGTTTTAAATAGCAGCTTGTAGAATGGCAGCTTGAGAGAATGAGCTTAATGAAAATGCATGTGCATTGTTAATATGCTTTAAGCTATGAAATTGAAATGTTAATTAAATGCTAGAAATGTTTGATAAAACTAAAATGTGACTATAATAACTATGTATTAAAATCTAAAATTCGAGGTCCTTTCCAACTCACAAGAGGGTTGTATTTATAGATTTTTGAAGGCAAGAATTCAATTGGCCAAGATCAACGGTTGAGTTCAAACCTGTTAAAATGAACGGTGAGAGATCGAAAATTTGAAAAGAAGATGGAATTTTAAGAGACAAATGGAAAATGAAGAGACAAATGGAAGATGTGTCCATAATTAAAATAGATAATATTTAATTATGTATGAGAAAAATATATGAAAAGGCTTTAATTAAATATTGAAAATATTTAATTATGTGAGAGAAATGAAAAGCCTTTTAATTAAATATTGAAAATATTTAATTATGTGAGGAAAGTGAAGAATTTAGAAAGTGCTTTAATTAAATGTGAAATGAAGAATATCATTTAAATTTAGAATTTAAACTTGTGATAATTAATATAAATAAATTGGAAAATCTATTTAATTAATTAAGAGGAAGATAGCATTAATTAAATAAACTTATTTATTTAATTAAACTAGAAGAATTGGAAAAATGAACAATATAAATAAATAATTAAATTTATCTATATGTAGATGACTTAAGAATATTAATTAAATAATTTATATTTAATTAATTAACAGGTTTGGTTAACCGTGACAATTTTTAGATGTGTACATTTTGCCCCTCTTTGAAATGATGTGTTTTACGCATTGCTTCAAAGAATTTGCCCCTGATTTTGAAAAATTTAACTGTTGATGCTATATGCCCCCTCGAGAGATAAATCGCGTGATGAGAATGATGATGAGGATGATTTGGAAGATTTTCAGATGATTTTGGAGAAAAAATTGGCAATTTAGCTCTCGAAATAGCACTTTGCATAGTAAAAATCAAAATAATTTGCCACTTTTACCTCTTTAAAAGGTGAAAAAGGTGAAAAGTCATTTTCATTTGAACAATAACCTTTGAGAATTTTTGAGCTCTAAGAGAGATATTAGCAATGCCGATCCCTTATGAGTGCCATAGATTCAAGCGAGGCCGCCGTGATCAGAGACCCATAGCCTATGGACCTCTGATAAGTCGATCAAAACCTCTCTGTCAAATTTTTAAATGATTTTTGAATGCTTTTCTGAATTTTTTTGATTTTTTAAATTTTGTTTTAGCGCATAGAATTTTATTTCGACGCATACGAGCCTTAATTTAGCACATAGGTTAGATAAACTGGTGCATCCAAAGTGGCGCATATGTGCAAAACAATTGCGCATAGGTGCAAAATAGTCGCACATAGGTGAATTAGCGCATAGGATAGATCAAATAGTGCATCCATGAAACCTGCTTGCGTAGGATGGTAGATTAACGCATAGGCTAGATTAGCACATACATGAACTGTTTTAGTGCATTTGTTTGATAAAATAGTGCATTCATGAAATCGCGCATCCATGATCTGTTTTAGCGCATCCATGGAGTAAAGTTGCACATCCATGTTTTGGCGCATTGATTGACTGTTTTGGTGCATCCATAGATTTTTGCTGAATTTCAATTTTTGAAGAAAAATTGATGCATGCTTGATGATTGTTCTTAGATTAGACAATTGATTTTATGCTTGTGAAAAACATCAAGATTAGATTTGTGTGATTTGATAAATTTTCCTTCGTGTTTGAAGAACAAAATAGGTCTGATAAATTTGCTTCCATGCGATATGAAAACAAATAGTAATGATAGATTTGTTTTCCCGATTGAAAGTTAAATAAAATAGATATTGAGTCATGTTGACTGTTAAATTTTTTTCCATATGATATGAAAAAAAAATAGTAGAAATGATTGATAAATTTGCTTCCATGTGATATGAAAAACAAATAGATAGATTAATTTGTTCTTATGTTTGAAAACAAAAGATAGATAACAGATTTGATCTGATTGCTGACTGAACTAATTTAATTGCTTGATTGATCTGATTAAAGGAGGAATTTAACCTCCTCCAGTTTAGAGAGAGATTCCGTCGTACCTGAGAGATGATTCTGCAGTTATCTGAGGATGATTTAGGGATCATACATCAGTGTGGATTGGGTTCTTTGTTGGCGATGTCGTAGTATCGAGTCAACAGGGCACTGTTGACTGCTTTAGCAAAGAGGTGGCACAACGAGCACAACACCTTCCATTTGCCGACAAGAGAGATCATAGTGACTCCAGAGGATGTTTACAGGATTCTGGGTATTCCTGTGGTTGGAGAGGTTGTGATCTATGATCACAAGGAGATTGGAGGGATAGATGCACTGATACGAGTCTTCCAGGATCCTCATGTCTCCGGATATGAGCTTCCTTGGAAGGAGATGGTGGAGAGATATGCCCTACTGCCTTCAGTTTTAGCAGGATTCATCAGTGGTTTCCTTTGTCCTGATCGTAGGGCAAAGGGACTATCGGTTGGGTGGGGTAGGATTCTAGAGGACATGCTTCTCCATGGGACCAGATATGCATGGGGGTCATGCATGCTTGCCCATTTGTACCATGATCGTCATCAGGTCGTGTACACAGATGGGAAGAGTCTCTCTTGCGGGGTGACTCTATTACAGATATTTGCATGGGAGCACTTTGCGATTACACGCCTCATCGTCTAAAGAGATCATCCCATTGGATTTCCATATGTTTATGCATATACAGGGCCCCTTGTCCAACCAAGGCTAGGAAAATTAGAGTACTAGCGGCGTGTACTCGATGATTAGATACTATCATCTGGTGACCGTATGTGGACTGTGACCCATGGGAGGCCGATGATATAGAGCTACCATATATGACCAGATCCAGATACCTGATTGGGCAGACACCTTTTATCATTGAGTGGTTTCTGGTTATGAGGGTGCTGAGATAGATAGGATTGGTACAGATGATGCCACAGGGTGTGGCACACTATGCTAGGCGATGAGAGGATGTACCCGAGTGGGGTCCATTTGTGACCATTGAGGCAGCCAAGGTAGAGTACATGGAGTTACAGCCAGCTTAGTGGGTTATGTATCCAGAGGTTACAAATGCAGGGATGACGGATGATTATGAAGTGTACTTTTACACACACCCTTCTTGAGATTTACCAGTCCAGAGGAGCCTACCCCATTGATAGGAGGGTCAGTTACAGGGGTGAGGCGACAACAACCACAGGGACCTCTAGCAGCAAGGCAGCCATAGGGTTAGACATAGGTACCAGCACATGGAGGGGTATAGGTAGAGAAGGTCGAGGATATCGGTGGGGTGGCTATGGATGTGGACAATGATAGTTCAGAGGATGAGGAGTCAAATGACTTAGATAGTGGGGATGATGGGGATGATGGGGGTGGTGGGAGATAGAGTTTTTTCTTTGATGTTCCCTTCAATATGAGGCCATGGACATCCAAAGTGGTGGATCAGCCGAGTACTTCAGCTCCACAGATTACCATCAGGGCTCTGTCACAGGGACAGGTGGATACTTTGCAAGCGGAGGTTCAGACTCTTCGGAGTTAGTTAGCACAGGCACAGGTGACCATTAGTCAGTTGCAGGCACAGATCGTATAGCCACTACCTCTTGACCCATAGATAGCTCAACTTACAGCCGAGAGAGATAGTTTTAGAGAGAGATGCATATAGGCTGAGGGGGTAGCCGAGAGATTGTTGAGATCAGTTGAGAGCACCTCCATTGGAGAGGTTGTAGCAGAGGGGCTAGAGACTTCTCGGGAGGCCGAGTACTATAGGATGATATATTTTGAAGCAGTGCCACCTGAGCAAAGGATAGCGTTTATACAGTCAGGTACTCAGACCTGGACCCATTCACGCAGTCACTCCAGGAGTGCGACCAGGAGTGTGGGTCAACCGGTCAGACGAGAGATCAGAGCTTTTGGGAGCAGAGATCCGTCGAGACCTACTACCTTTGGAGATAGTAGCAGTCATGTTCCACAGCCAGATGCCCCTCAATGATGGACATGTTGTACGCATTTATGCCATTGTATTTGATATATCTTTTTGAAACATTTGATATCCTTGTATTTCTAGACATTTGTTTTCATGAGATTTATGAGATGCAGTGGTGATTTGATTATGCATGTGTTATGGATGATGTTTTTATTTTTATATGCTATGTCGTGTATGATGATGCAATAATGATATGATATAATCTAAATGATTTTTTCTTTATGATGTATGTAATGAATGTATGATGTAAGATGTAAATGCTTTGATGAAAATGAGATGATATGATTTATGAAGATGTAATATGTAATGAATGATATGCACATGACATGATTTATGATGTAATACGAATGATAATGATGATGTAATGGAAATTTAATTATGTAATGATCTTATGATATATGATGTAAATGAACATGATAACCTAAGTGATGATGTGAAAAGAATGAAATGGATGCAATTTTATTTATGAATGTGTGTGAAATATGCAAATGTATATGTTAATGAACGATTAATGAATGATTAAAATAACAACCATGCATATGATATGTAATGATGGATACTGATCATGATGAATGAAATGAGATGATAATGAATATGATAATGAAATGAAATGATGATGTAAGTATGCAAGTGCAATTATAATGATACTGGAAAATGATGTGAAATGAATGTGAATGATAATGAAAATGAGATGTAACAAATGTCCAGTCATACTCAACCGTTGTTTGAAAAAGATATTCAAGAATGTGGCCAACCCTCAAAAATCTATTTAAAAAGCCCTCGAAATGAAAATGAACTATGCAGTCCTAAAAAGTAATAATGAATTTATGCAATCCTAAATGAAATAATGAACTATTCTCCTTATTGCCATTTCTTGTTGTGTTTAGTTGTCATCATTGAGCCTTTTGATATGTTGAAAGTTAGTACAAGCATCAAAGGGTATGTTAGCACCAATGATAACCTGAGTATTGCTTTCATAATGTTTGATGTAGCAAGTTGATACAAGCATCGAGGTATAATTGAACCAAGATGACCTGAGTATTGTTTGCATAAAAAGACAAAAACTAATCATTTTCTTATGCAGATTTTGAAATGTCATCAATGATACATTGTAGAGCATGTCCCACGACAAATTTTCACAATAATAATGATTAATTTATAGATAGCAAGCCAAGAAAAATCATACTTCTTCCTTGTGATTCTAATTCAGTATATCATCGAATCACTCCAAAGATATGATGTCATCAAATATCAAAACAAAAATTGCAACTTATGCTTTAAGTTTGTCATTCATTTTATTCAAATTAAGATCATCCACTTTGTTTCTGTCAAAATAGTCATGTAAGCTCACTTTAATTGGACAAGACTGTTGTTTCTGAAATTTTGATTCTAGACACATGCTGCCACTTTGCCTGCTAGAAAAGCTCTAAGAAGCAAACTACCCCCCTAGTGACCTTGTACTCTGACTCCTGCTAGACACAACTACTGCTAAGGATAACCCTCAAATCATCAAGCCATGATGAGATCCTTGTCATTTCAAGGAGATGATGTGAAGTGAATGCGATGATGATGTTGATGAAAAGATGGATATGCAGAATGAATCCTAATAGATGAGAGAGCCAAATGAAATCACAAACAATGCCTGTTTGCCAGGTTTTCACCATTTGATTTTATTGCACCTTTTTCCTGATTTTGTGATTTTTTTGTTGTTACCAAGACGCCTGCTTGCTAGGTTTTCATCAAGGCAACGATTTTTTCAGGACTACTTTTTTTTTTAGGACTTTTTATACTATTTGTGATATTTTTTCAAGTGTAGAACTTCTTCAAATGAATGTTGTTGGTTGGATCTTTAAACAAGTCCCCTTCTGCTATTGATAACTAATATGCCCCCAATCCATATGTTGCAATGATTACGAATGGGCCCAACCAATTTGGTTCAAATTTGCCTTTCTTTTCCCGATCCTGTTGATTTCAAGGGTTTTCTTTGAGAACCAAGTCACCCACTTGAAAAGTTCATGGTTTGAATCTATGATTGTAGTTGTGGGACATAATCTGTTGATACCCCTTCAAATGATTAACTTTAGTTTGACGTTGTTCATCAAGCAGTTCTAGCTCTTGCAACCCTGATACTTTGTAGTCTTCATCATTGATTAGTCCTTTAAGTGATACTCGAAGTGAAAGAATCTCGACTTCTAGCAGTAGAATAGCTTTTGCTCCATAGACCAAAGCATAAGGAGTAGCACCTGTTGGTGTGTGAATGCTTTTTCTATAGGCCCATAATGCTGGATTCAATTGTACATGCCAATCATGACCTACTTCATTCACTGTTTTCTTCAAAATCTTTAAAATTGTTTTGTTTGAAGCTTCAGCTTGACCATTCCCTTATGGATAGTAAGGTGTAGAGAACCTATGTTGGATGTGAAATCTTTCACATAGTTCATCAACATCCTAATTTTTAAAGGGTCTTCCATTGTCTATGATAATGGAGTTGGGAATGCCATATCTACAAATGATATAATTTAAGATGAATGAAGAGATTTGTTTTCCTGTAATAGTTGTCAGAGGAACAAATTCAATCCACTTAGTGAAATACTCAATGGTTGTGATTATAAATTTATGTCCATTTGAAGATGATGGGTGTATCTCGCCAACCAAGTCCAATCCCCATTGAGCAAAAGGCCATGTTGTGGTGAAGGGTTGTAATTCCTGAGCAGGAGCGTGAATGAGATTCCCATGAATCTGACATTTTGCACATTTCTTCACAAAGATGAATGATTCCTTCTCCATGGTTGGCCAGTAGTACCCTAATCTTACAAGTTTCTTTGCTAAGGTTAGTCCACTTGAATGTGTCCCAAAAATTCCACCATGGACCTCTTGTGATGCCTTTTTCGATTCATCACGTTCAAGACATCTAAGAAGGGTACCATCCAGACCATGTCGGTATAAGACGTCAGCAATTAAGGTGTAATGGGATGATTGACAAATGAAATTTCTTTTCTAATTCCTAGACAAGTCTAAGGGTAAAGTAGTATCTTTTAGGTAAGTGTAAATTTGGCCATATAAGGGAGAGTCAGAACTCGTCATATGGCAAATGTTTTGAGTTTCAAGATTGTCATGGGTGGGAGAAAACAATTGTTCTACCGAGAAATTATACTATTTTTTATTCTTTGTCAATTGGAGTAGAGAGGCGATTGTAGCCATAGCGTCTGCTGCTTTATTATCAATGCGCGAAATCTGCATGAACTTGATATTAACAAATTATTTCTTGAGATCTTCCACCATTCTTTTGTCAGGTATCAACTTGTCATCTTTAGTGTGATATCAGTCATTGATTTGATTTATAACAAGTTGTGAATCACCAAAAACTTGAAGTTCTGTGATTTTCCAGTCTACTGCAATTTTTATGCCAATTATCAATGCCTCATACTCAGCTATGTTGTTTGTGCAAGGAAACATTAGCCGATAATATTTTGGGATTGTATGTCCTTGAGGTGTAATAAAAAGAATTCCTGCTCCTGAACCATGTTGAGTGTAAGAACCATCAAAGTAGAGTGACCATGATTGCTGGATCTCTGTTGTGAACATGTCAGCATCAGGAAAATCAACATGTATTGGGTGTTTTGCTGGTATTGGTGCTTCTACTAATTGATCTGCAATTACTTGTCCCTTTATAGCTTTTCGATCCACATAATGAATATCAAATTCGCTTAGGATCATAACCCATTTAGCCAACCTGCCAGTTAAGGTTGCCTTACTTAGAAGATATTTGAGTGGGTCAATCTTAGCCACAAGCTTTACTATATGAGTTAGCATATAGTGTCATAACTTTTGAGAAGTGCACACCACTGCTAAACAAACTTTTTTGATGAAGGTATAATTTAGCTCGTGACTTGTTAGGGTTCGGCTGATGTAATAAATAGCTCGTTCTTTTCCTGAGTTGTCTTCTTGCGCCAATAATGCTCCTAAAGATACTTCTATGACAGCAATATATAATCTGAGAGGCGCACCTTGTACTGGTGGAATAAATACTTGTGGATTCATGAGATACTGCTTTATCTGATCAAATGTTGTTTCGCATTTGTACTCCCACTTGAATGGAACATTCTTGTGTAGGAGATGTGTAAATGGTAAACTTTTATCTGCCAGTTGAGCAATGAATCTTTGAATGAATTGTAACCATCCCTGTAAAGAGCGTAGTTGACTAATGTTCCTTGGTGGTGGCACATCAAGAATTGCTTGTACCTTAGCCGGATCCACTTCAATTCCCTTTTTTGATACAATGTAACCTAATAGCTTCTCAAATTTTACTCTAAAAATGCATTTCTTAGGGTTAAGTCTCACTCTGAATTTTTCCATTCTTTTGAAGAATTTTGATAAGATATCTATGTGTCCTTCTCTAGTGTTAGATTTGGCGAGGAGGTCATCAACATAATCTTCCATGAATGTGTGCATCATATCATGAAAAATCATTGTCATTACAAGTTGGTATGTAGCTCTTGCATTTTTCAACCCAAAAGGCATTATGTTCCAGCAATAGGTACCCCAAGGACATGTGAATGTTGTTTTATCTTGATCTTCTGGTGCAATCTTTATCTGGTTGTATCCTAAAAATCCATCCATTAATGAGTACATTGCATGTCCAGCGGTTAAATCAACAATCATATCTATGTTTGGTAAGGGAAAGTCATCTTTAGGACATGCTTTATTCAAATCCCTAAAATCTATACAAATTCTAATCCTTCTGTTTGGCTTTGAAACATACACAATATTGGAGATCCATTCCGCATAATCCATGGACCAAATGAATCCAACATATAAAAGCTTTTTTAATTCCTCTTTAACCAATAATGCAACATGTGGATGCATTTTTTTGAGTTTCTATTTTACAGGTTCTGTCCCTGGTGTAATAGATAGATGATGCATGATGAGATCTGGATCCAATCTAGGCATATCTACATAAGACCATGCAAAACTGATTTGATTATCTTTGAGAAATTCTGTGAATCTAGGTACTTCTTTGTCAGTTAGAGATGTAGCCAATTGCTAAACTTTGGGTTTTTCTATAGTACCTATATTGAGTGCCTTTGTTGGTTTGATTAGAATGGAAGACCTTTCCTGATAATGCTCCGGAAGAGTGTCAAGTTTCCCATCCTTTGGTGCCTTTGAAAGGTTTTCACCATTGGATACGCTTTTTATTTTTCTCTTTTCTTGATCTAATATTGCCTTTGTTAGGTTTTCACCATTAGATCTTTCTTTCATTTTTCTTTTTTCTTGATCTAATACTGCCTTTGTTAGGTTTTCAACATTAGATCTTTCCTTTATATTATTTATTTCATAGCTAAGAAACTTGGCACTTTCCTATCGAAAACTCTGATCCTGTGATTCCCTGGTGGAACTTGTTTCGGGACGGGATGAACAAAGAAAGTTTATTATAGTTTCGTCATTTGGAAAAGTTGGAACATCAATGGGTGCGACTTGTTCCCAATCAATGAGTTCAGGATGTACCAAAGGAAATGGATCATTAGGATGAGTAAGGTCACTAGCCGTAAGAGTCAAGATGTGATCGTTAACGTCATTATAGTGGAGATCTAAGATGGTATCCTCCTGTGGATAATTTGTTTCACTTTGAATCGAATCGGTTTCACTTGAGTCATGATTTCTTTGTAGGACATAATCAAATGGAGGCCTTGAGCTTTCCCCTTGTAAGAATGCAGGTGATAATTTGTGTATGACGTCCACCTCCTTTTTTGAGGTAAAGGTATCATCAGAGAAGCTATCCCATTCATATTCATTTGAATCTATGTCAGAATTGTTTGCTTGAATTCTCAGAATTGTTTCAGCTAACCCCTCATTTGATGGCCTTTGTGCTACTTCTTCCTTAGTATCTTCACCATATCCTAACCCAGTCTTATCTTTTGGATGCATGGTTTTTAATTGGACAGGTTCAACAATACCCTCTTTCCTTTTTCCTAAAAAGGGCCATTTCCTTCATAACCCATTTGTTGCATGATAGCATAACCTTTTCCATATTGTTCAGTGGGTAACTTGATATGCTGTACGGATTCTTTTTCATCTTTATAGAGCCAATCAAGGATAGCTCTATCTTCCATTTCATTTTCTTTAATAAATGTCCCATTAAGCTTGGTGATGGGAGTTGAAGTTGAGGCTAAAGCTGTCGTCACCTGTTGTATGGAAGTTGAGGGTTGACCATGGGATCTTGGGGATATGGGTCAATTAGAGAGAGATAAAGAATACTCTCCTACTCCAATATCTTTCAATTTTAGCTTGGTGCCAAAATTACTTATAATTTCACTTGCTTGTTCATGGTACTTGGAGGTAGAGATGGTCAAAGCCTCTCTATTGTGTGGGACAAGTGCATCCTGAGTTGCTCTAAGGTTAGAGAAAGTTTGACTGCTAATGTGATTAGCAGGTATTGTTACTTCTTGTCCATCATATGGAAACTTCAAACATTGATGATAAGTAGATGGAACAACTTGCATGTCATGGATCCATGCGCGACCCAATAGTATGTTATAGGTTAGATCCTGATCAAGAACCTGACAAAAGGTATTCTTCACAATAGGTCTCACTCTGATTGGTAGCATGATGAGGCCTTTGGAAGTCCTTTCTTCATCATCATATGCCTTGATTGTAATTTTCCTCCATGGATCTATAGAGTCTACTGAATATCCCAAGGCTAGGACCAATTTCAAAGTACAACTATTTAATCTGGCTCCCCCATCTATTAGGACACGTGTAATGTGAGCTTTGTGAACAGTGAATTCTAAATAGAGTGATGAAATATGTGGATGAGTTAAGGATGAATCATCTTTTTCATAAAAAGATAAATAGGTGTAGGAGGACAAGTGTCCCACCATGGCTTGAAATTTATTGATATCCAGATCAAGGGATATAGTTGTATCAACAAGTGCCTTTTCCAGAATGTCCTTATTGGCAGGTGACAACTTTAAAAGCTCCAAGATAGAAATTTGGGCTGATGTTTTTGGCAGTTGATCAACCAAATTATATTGACTTGGAGGGGGAATTGCTGCTTTGGATGAGCTGCCTTTGACAATGATTTTGGCTTGTCCCCTTGTCGTAACATTGACCTATTGATATTCTTGCTTACCTTTGATTCAGATAACATTGATTTGAGGATCATCAGTATAAATATGATTGATAATGACATTGTGGATGTTATTAACTTTCTTGCCCTTCTCACCCGAAGATTCCCCTTTTTGATAATTAGGGAGCGGATTCTTGAATGCCTGATGGTCATTATTGGCATTATGTCCCTCAACCATGATGGTATGGTTATCAATCAAATCTTGAACAACATTCTTCAACCCTTGGCAATTGTTTGTCTTATGACCTTTGCACCTATGATAATAACAGAAATGTGAGTCATTCCACGATGGTGGTTTAACTTGAGGCTCATAGTCTCTTTGTGGTGGCAATGTCATAGTGTTTTGATTCAATAATTCTTTGAGAATGGATTCCAAAGGTTGGCCCAAGGGAGTGAAACTCCGTCGACTCAAAAAATATGACGATCTGGGCACATTTAAATTTTGATTATTGCCAAAATTATTTCCATGATTATTAGTCACGTTTCTTTGATTGGAAACATTGCCTTGGTTATTATAATTTCCAGCATTGTTGCTACGTTGAACACCTGACACATTAAGGATGGTAGGCTTTGGATTTACATTGTTAGCACCTACTACCCCATCATTCACAACATTTTTATTTTGGGTCCAAAATCATGACTTGTCATTGTTGTTATTATGGTTGTTGTTGTTGTTGTTGTACGAATTTGAACCCTCTTTATCAATTTTTAGAACTCCACGCTTGATCAACGCACCTTCTATAGTAATTGCATTTTCAATCAATTTTTCAAATGATTGAGGACAGTGAAGGTTTATTCTATAATTCATTTCTTGATTAATACTATCGATGAAGATCTCCATCTTTTCTTTTTCAGGAATAGGATGAGATTATTTAGCAAACACCCTTCTCCATCTTTGCAAAAATGTAGTGAAGTATTCCCCTACTTTTTGTTTTACCTTACAAAGATCAAGCATGGTTATCTGGTGTTGGATGTTGTAGGAGTATTGTGATATAAATTTGTTTATTAACTCCTCAAAAGTTTTGATGGGGGGAGTGATCTTTGAAAGCCACTCCATGGATTGTCCACCCAGACTTCGTGGAAACAACCGCATTAAGTAGGTATCATTATGAGCAAATTCTAAGCTCATATTTCGAAAATCCCTTACATGCTCAATGGGGTCAGTTTTCCCATTATACCTATCAAACTTAGGGATTTCACAATGTTTTGGAAAAGGAATCATTCGAAGATTCCTATCGAATGGATAAGGACATATTTCATCCAAAACATACCTTTTTGTTGTACCCCCTTGCATTTCTTTTATTTGTCCTTGTAATTCCTTTATCTGTTGAGTAAGGGCACCAAAATCATTGAGAGGAATTTCAGGATCCTCTTTAATCCCTTTTGTGTCAAAATCAGCAAGTAACTTAGCTCCTTGATTAGCTAACAAAAGGAAATATGTTTCCTTGTTTTGTTCTAAAATCCTTTCCATAAGAGTATGGAATTGGGGATCCTGTTCTGCTTCTTGAAGTTTTTCTTTCGTTAACTCTTCAGTATTTGAATTGTTAAAGAGGTTTTCCTCCCTCTCACTATTATCACCCATTCTGCTCACTATACTTTCATCTTTTTCTATATGTTTTTGAGATCTCGTGATAACAGGCATAAGCTTTACTCAAATTCTACTAACTTTGATCAAAGAAATGAAATAGTGCAATGGTGATGGATATGAAAGTCAAGATAGAATGGAGATTCTATGAATTAAAATATTTTTAATCTTTAGCTCGTGATTCCCTGATTGAAAGGATGAAAATCCTGTTTGCAGGAATTTTAAACCAAAGATCGAAAATAAAGATGATTTTGCACTTTGTGAAGTTTGATCTTAGCTTTGTAGAAAAATGAATTAAATGAATGCCTAATGTGTTCGAGTTCTCTACTACAAAATTTGATTTGGACGAGTAGCGTATGTGATTGTAGGTTGGGGAATATAAGAAGAATGAATACGCTGATTGTGGTTGTGCCTTTGAGAAAGGGATCTTCTTTGAAATAAAGCTCATGAGTATAATGGTTCTACAACATAATCGTCAGTGAAACCTCTAATATAGTCATGATATTGATGAATAAAGGTTTTGTGTTCAAGCAAGACTTTTCAACTTTGATATAGAAATTTCCTCTTCTTCAATATCTTCTTATAACTGAGAGACTTCTTGGGCTTTCTAATCTTTCTTCTTAGGGACTTCTTAACAAAGGTTGCAAACTTCCAAACTCTAAGCATGAGAAAGACTAGAATGATAAGACTTGATTTTTGAATGTCAGAAAATTACCTAGGCTCAAAAAATAGATGCGCCAAAACAGAGACTGAATGTGCCAAAACAGAGCACAGATGCACCAAAACAGAGCATGGATGTGCCAAAATAGAGAATAGATACGCTGAAACATAGCATAGATGCACCGAAAAAGAGCACAGATGCTCCAAAACAGAGCACAGATGCACCGAAATAGAGTAGCAATGCATCGAAACAGAGAAGCAATGCACCGAAACAAAAGCAATAATGCGCTGAAACAGACCTGGGATGCGCTAAATTATCTGCTAGACCTCTGAGACAAACATGTTTGGATAGTTTTGATATTTTTGGATGATCTTAATCTAATTTGAATATGAAAAACACAACATAGAGAAGCAGACAGTTGTTTTGTTAATCCTAAAATCTAAACAAAGAGTGTATGTTCTTGAGATTTTCATAGGTTTTGAACAAGATAAGCAATTTAGTCAGACTCACTCTTAATTTGTCAAATAGGTCATCATAGCAACCACAGCCCATAGCTTAAAATCGCGTTGACTCACACAGCCATGTCACCCCTTAGAGGGCGCCCGTGTTTTTGTCTTTTCTAGGTGCGTACTCAAGGTGACGGAAGTGGATACTGAATCCCCTGAGCAAACAATCTATGGCGATTATATGGTGAGTGTCTTGGGGGCATATTCTTCCCTCCCTTTGCACCGTGATTAAGATGATGTTTGGATACTGACACGGCTGGATTTCTACACTATAGTTTTTAGTAAGGATATCCATTCAGAGTGGCAAATAGATAGGCTCCCTCAAGAGACCTCCCAACCTTTAGAACAAAGGTTTTGGGGATGGTTATCCTATGCACTACTGTCAAGTTGGATTTTCATCAACAACTTGCTTTTGATTAAAGTGGGTTGGAAACCTTGGCTTTAGGTGTTCCCATTTAGGTCATTCCTCTTGGGTGAGTACTTTTTCCCACAAGAGCAGGCCTTCTAAAGGATGTAATAAAGCATTAAATTGCAGAAAATAAAAGGTAAGTCTGGCGTTCTGATCACCTAATTAAGGGGAGAGCATAAACCTATTACCCACAATCACACCAGACAATAATGGTTCAATTTTAAATCCCAAATTGACAATTATCTACACTAAGTGAAGATGTTGCTTTACCAAAAACATGGGATTCATTTTTAACCAAAAGAAATTTATGTTTGGTGACTATCCTAGGATTGGTTAATTTAGATTTAAATGTCTACCCTAGGGTTGCTTCATTCCATTAAAATAAAATTTGAAAAATCCTGTCCGTAGATGGCGTTAGAATCAGAATTTAAAATTTTTACAACTGTATGTGCTAGAACAGGTCGTCTATGCACCGAAATAGGCCATGGATGCGCCGAAAGAACTCACAGGGATGCATCGAAATAGAGTTTCTATGGGCTGAAACAAGACGTGGATGCACAAAAATAGTTAATGTATGCGCTGAAAGATCTCACCAATGCACCGAAACAGTCTTCGTATGCGTCGAACCGAGACTCGTATGCGCCAAAACGTGATTTTAGTCTGTCACCTGCCAGGAAAATCTGCAAAAAGAAATATTAAATGCGGGGCTTGGCCCCACGGTGGGCACCAGAAATGTGTACGTTAGAATGTGTAAATCAAAATGAATTTAAACTAATACACCAATGAAACATTAGATTAAAGAAACTAAATTAAAGAAAGCAAAATACGAACTCTAAACACAGGCAACTTCTTCAAATTCATCTCATTGTCCTCTATCTCCAAGGATTCATTTCAAGATATTGGCTCTTAGTTGTTTTAAACAAATTGTAGAATGGTAGCTTGAGACAATGAGCTTAATAAAAATGCATGTGCATTGTTAATATGCTTTAAGCTATGAAATTGAAATGCTAATTAAATGCTAGAAATGCTTGATAAAACTAAAATGCGACTATAATAACTACGTATGAAAATCTAAAATTTGAGGTCCTTTCCAACTCATAAGAGGGATGTATTTATAGATTTTTGAAGGCAAAAATTCAATTGGCCAAGATCAACGATTGAGTTCAAACTTGTTAAAATGAACGGTGAGAGATCGAGAATTTGAAAAGAAGATGGAATTTTAAGAGAGATGGAAAATGAAGAGACAAATGGAAGATGTGTCCATAATTAAAATAGATAATATTTAATTATGTGTGAGAAAAATATATGAAAATGCTTTAATTAAATATTGAAAATATTTAATTATGTGAGAGAAATGAAAAGCCTTTTAATTAATTATTGAAAATATTTAATTATGTGAGGAAAGTGAAGAATTTAGAAAGTGCTTTAATTAAATGTGAAATGAAGAATATCATTTAAATTTAGAATTTAAACTTGTGATAATTAATATAAATAAATTGTAAAATCTATTTAATTAATTAAGAGGAAGATAACATTAATTAAATAAACTTATTTATTTAATTAAACTAGAAGAATTGGAAAAATGAACAATATAAATAAATAATTAAATTTATTTATATGTAGATGACTTAAAAATATTAATTAAATAATTTATATTTAATTAATTAACAGGTTTGGTTAACCGTGACCATTTTTAGATGTGTACAATTCTCATTTAGAAAAAAAAATTATTAGAGCTTTGGAATATGGGATATCTCTGAATCCTAGGAAGTGTGCATTCGGGGTAAAAGAAGGAAAATTGTTGGGGAATATTGTTTCAAAGGATAGGGTTTAGATTGATCCTACAAGAGTGGCTTCTATTGACAAAATTACATAGGCAAGAAATGTAAAGGGTATCCAATATTTCTTTGGAAAAATAAACTTTCTAAAAAGGTTTGTCACAAATTTTGTTGAGACTATCCACCCAATATCTAAGATGCTGAAAAAGGGAGAAAAGATAGAATGGATAGGGGAGCCATCCAAATCCTTCTAGGATATCAAAGATGCTATCAAGCAAGCCCCTATTCTTAAGTCACCTAATTACTCAAAACCTTTTCATTTTTATACTTTTGCCTCTTTTCACACTATGGCCTAAGTGTTATTGCAGAAAAAAATTGATGGTTTTGAGTAGCCAATTGCAGTCTTTAGTAAATCATTGTACGCTGCGGAATTAAAATATGATATATTAGAAAAGCAAGCATATGCTCTTGTAAAAGTAGTTAAAAATTTCAAGCCATACCTGATGGGAGTAGTTGTTGTTGCATATGTACCAACAGCTACAGTTAAAGATATTTTCACCCAACAAGAGACTACATGAAGGAGATGTAGATGGATAAATAGAATCCAAGAGTTTAATATTGACATACAAATCACCAAGATCGTAAGGGGTTAGGGTTTAGCCAAATTAATGGTTGAAGCAAATCTGGAGGCAAATCAAATAAACCAGATAGAGAAAAAGAACATTGCACCTATCTGTGATATGCAAACTTGTGGTTGGTACAAGAGGACTGTTGAATATTTACAAACAATACAGTGTCCTGAAGGTATGCCCCTTAATGAGAAAAGAACCCTTAAATTATGAGAAATTAGATATGTTATTATTGATGGTGAGCTCTAGTGGAGGAACCCTAAAGGTATTATACTCAGATGTGTGGATGGAGATCAAGTTGAGGATTTAATGATAGAAATGCATAAAGGAGATTGTGGAGGCCATTACATGGCTAAGACAATGGCTCAAAAAACTTTAAGAGAGAGATATTGGTAGCCTACTGTATTCAAGGATGCTCACAGGTATGTTGAAAAATGTGACACTTGTCAAAGGTTTGCCAGGAAGTTAAAATTTTCTAGTAATCTGTCGTTGAGACCTGTGTCTGTTTCGGCTCCTTTCTAGCAATGGGGTATTGACTTCATAGGAGAAATATCTTAAAAATATAGTGGACATGTGTGGATATTGGTGGCAACTAATTACTGTACTAAATGGATTGAAGCAATCGCAACCAGAAGGGCCACAAGTAAAGTTATTGATATTTTGATTGATAATATTTTAAGTCGATTCGGGGTACCTAAAAGAATTGTTTCAGATAATGCAATATGTTTCAGATCAGAGGAATTTGTTAATTTTTGTAATCATTATGGTATAACTGTTTCATACTCTTCTCCTTATCATCCCCAAGGAAATGGACAAGAAGATTCTAGTAATAAGAGCCTGATGAGGATTATCAAGTGGATGATCAAGAAAAATAAGAAGGCTTGGGATTCAAAATTGAAACTAGCACTATGGGCTGACATAACAACTATCAAGAAGTAAATTGGTCATTCGAATTTTAACTTAGTTTATGGGATGGAATCACATATACCACAAAAAAACCTATTGAGGATGTACGAGTTTGTCCAAGAATATGATGATGATGTGTGTGATAAAATGCAATACAGAATGGAAGAATGGAATCAACTAGATGAAACTAGAAGAGAGGCCCATAAGAGAAATGAAAGATTGCAGCTTCAAGTGAAGCACCTCTATGATAAAAAGGTAGTTGAGAAAAAAATTGATATATGAGCAATGGTGTTGCTTTGGAATGGAAGATTAGAGGATAAAGGCAAACATGGAAATTTTGATCCCGTTTGGCTAAGCCCATATATAATTATGGATACACATGGAGAAGATTCATATTTCTCATAGTCACTTGTAGGTGAAGTTCTTGAACTACCAGTACATGGCCATTTCTTGAAATACTATTTCTCTTGAAATATCTCTTTTTCCATGTACGGTGTACAGTCTTGTAAACAGTGTATATGACTGTGTTTGTTTTTGTTTTTTTCTTTTGTTTGCTTGTCTTATTTGGACAAGTCCTTGGTTTTGGCTCTCTTTGTATCTGGTATGTGAAACCAGAGATTATGGAATCTTGCTATGCCCAAAGGGGGCATACATTGCCAGTCGGAGCCATTGGTGGAGCTTTTAAATTTTCCCCCCCTTGTGAGTTTGTTTTATTTTGTCCTTGGCTTTAATTGGTTGGGTTTTGGGTTTTACAAACGAGTCTAGGTCATAGGTGTTCTATTCAAGCGATGACTTATTGTTAACTATGGTCATTCATTTAAGTATGGTATTAACCCCTTTGGTTGTGCCATTACCGGCCCCTCTTTACCTGTCCTCTCGATCTTTTGTGTCCTAACTATATTTTATTTTTCCTTAGTGTCAGGTTGGTAAAATGTTTTAGATTAATCTCTAAAAAATATTTTCGGCCTCGAGGTTCATTTCCCTGTCCACCTAGTCAGTCCCCTTTTTATAAATAACCTTTCCACATGTGCAGATTGCGTAGCTGTCAGATGGAGTGATCTGCATCTAGATCGTTCCTCGCAGACCTAGCAAGGTTTCATGTTGACGTTATAAAGTGGTGCGAGGTGTGCGAGATGCTGCCACCTATCGCATATGATTGTGGGGACCAATTTTTGTTTGCCGACCAATGAAGGATGCTAATGTTGATAGTTGTTTCTTTATTGACACATCATGGCCGTTCCTCGCTGACCTCGTGCAATTAAAACACTAGTTTTAATAATGTTGTGAGGTGTACGAATTATTGACGAGTGGATGCCGATGTTGTATGAGGGATGATCAAGGTGGGGCCCATTTTGTACTGAGGTGGTGTCCGATAGGTTATTTTTGGTTTTCCTAAACACTAATGAAAGGATGTGGCATTTTCAAACCGTTTTGACTCAATCTGAGTCGTTCTTCTAGCCTACATTGTTTTGGATCAACGTATGGCATTTGAAATAGGATGGTGTTGTACTATAATCATTTTATCTCGTGCGAGTGAATAGTAATGGTCAATTTTGACTATGCTCTCATAATTAAATGCTAAAAGATCAATGAGTTGTTATTTTTGTGTGTATCTCTACGCTGAAGAAGAATTGCTTGGTGCTGAGTGAAGCAAGCTGTCTTTGAAAAATTTCAGCCTCACTATCACTAACGTTCTTCAATTGAAACCATAACTAACACATATACCATTTCTTGTGTTTTCAGAAGGTTTTATGGTTTCTTGAAGAACAATTATCGATTGCTTCTTGTTTCGTTCTTGAAGGATTGTTCGAGTAGATTTGCTTTAAATTATCTTAAAGCTTTTCTTGATAATTGTTGTGGCTTCTAGAATTGTGAAGCATTTTCTATTTAAAGCTATAGGGTCCAAGTTATAATTTTTTAGCATTTAAAAACCCTAGCTCGATCTATTATTTGTCCTATGTAAATGGCACCCAATGCCCAAAGCTCTAGCTCTAAAACGACTACTAGGTCCTTTTCCCAGGATATTATACACTTATTAAAACCCTCTACTAGCAAGAAGTAGGAGGGAAAGGATTTATTCTATGGGCCCATACTCCTGGAAGGGTTAACTAATAAGAAGTGTGCAATTTAGGATGCTGAATTACCATATACCAGATGGAAATTGTTCTCAAATTGGTTTGGGAACAATAATTTGTGTGTTCCTTTGTCTAAGCCATGGAGTTTCGATCTAGGTAAGCTAGTGGCTCCTAATATCTACTTGGATGTAGATTTGTTAAAATATGTGGTTTCAAGGTATGACCCTATAACCAAAGTTGTCAGAACACACTCTAGCATAGAAATGGTAAAGATAACCAAGGAGGAAATCACAAAAATATTTGGTCTACATGAATGGAGTTAGGATATGTTTGATATTAACCTTGAGGCTTTTAGAGAAGAATACAAAAATACCAATGGTTTGTTTAGAACATCTCTTTTGATACCTCATTTGGCAACCTCAGGAAGAGGGACACACACAAAGTAGGTAGTCATTGGTAAGAATGAGCCAGAACCTTTTCCTATGGACTATTTCTCTAACTATTTCAAGAAGACCATTTGTGCTTTGTGCCAAGTTTTGGGAATTAGTTTGAAGACTACTCTGCCCACTGATATCATGTACATGGATATCAAAATCCAACATCTAGGTTTTAGTGTGGTATATGATTTTTCCACTTACTTAGCAGAGAAAATGCATGGGTGTCTAGTGGCCCTAAAGGAAGGAAAGAATTCAGTTGGTTTCGGGTGGTTTTCCCTGTTAATCCACATGTTTTTATATAGGGAACAAGTAGTGTTCGGGAAGGATATGGAATTGAAGAAGAAGGAGGGTAATGTTGAAATTCCTGTCCAATATTGGACTAGGATCCTTGATATGCATGATCACAAGTATGATTATGTAACATTCCAAAATTTCTTTGGATCCAAGTTGAAAAGAGCTCTAGTTCATGATCCCCCCAGGATTCCTAAAGAGATCCATGATTTCTTAAGGCCAATGAAGAGAAGGCCTGAATTAAATTTGACACACAACTGAGGAGATATTATCACTTATCATAACACAACAATTTTTAGAGTATTTGGCACCAATGTCAACCCGAATGTTATACCTAGGGATGTTCCTCTAAGAATTGGATTTTTGGAAGTCATGAGACAGTTGGGGTGTGCTCAAGAAGTACATTTTCTAGTGGAACAAAAGAAAGGATCTTTCTTCCCTGAGTATACAATGTTTGCTGATTTTGTTATGGCAAAGGGAGGATGGAAGGATTTATACTCATTTCTTAGACCTTATAGATTAAAGAATGTACACCCTAGGAATCATGATCCTGAGGGTTTTATTTTTCAAATGAAGGCCAAGCATCGGACTGGAACTTTTTTCCCCAATTTCTATTTTCCTAAAGACATTATCAGGAACATTTTTTATCTAGAGATACAAGAAGAGAGAAAGGAAATGTACATTTCCTTTACCAAGATGGTGAAAAAGAAACAAGAAAGGATACTTGCTTTCAATCCCATACCAAATATCAATGGTGAGTTGAACAAGACTATGTATTCCATTGACAATTTTGAGATTTTGGTGGGGATTCTGAAGGATGAGGGGGTTATGGAAGAAAGGAGAAAGTCACAAAATATTGAGGAGTACCCTGAAGTAAGGTTGGATGAGAGGCCTACTTATCAGCCCTTGAATAAGATAAAGGTTTTTTCTAGGAAAAGGGGAAGCAGGGCTGAATAAGTTGCTATAAATGTTGCATTATCTTCTTCACGGTAGTCATTGCCAAATATTGTTGATCTAGATTCCCCTCTAAGGATTTCTGACCAGACTAGTCCATTGTCACCAAAGAGATAGAAAGTTGAAAGAACAAAGGTTTTTGATTGTGATGATGATGAGGATGAAGATATTATTGTGATTCCTCATGAAATGCATTAGGGAATTCAATCTTTCTCACTTGACACTGCATCAAGTTTTGGGGCAGCTGCTTTTGAGGTTGGGAAAAGATGAAATAAGGGGAATAACCAATAATGATGACCTAAGAATGGAGGTCTGCAAAGAGTTCATGATGGATGAATCTTTTATCCACTCCAATTCTTTTAAATATTTTGTATGGAGGGCACATATCTCATTATATGTTGAGAGGGTGGCTCAAGAAAGAATTTTGCACCTTGAGCTCCCGGAGCAAGTAATCCAGTCTAAAGTTCGGTTGTAGATGAATGAAAGATTCAAAGAAATAACACTAGAGCAGGTCTGAGCATTGGTACAAAAGAGTGGAGTACTGTTACTTCCTGAATGGGATATTGTTGATGTTGTGGTGTTCGATACAATAAGAAGTGCCAATAGGACACTTCTTGCAACTGATGAAGAAGGTGCATTGGCACTTAAAGGATCAACCTTTAGTGAAGAGTGGGATACTTTGTTAATCTGGTCTTTGTCCACTAGATCTAAGAAACCAATAGTTGCAGAACCATCTAATTTTAGTGGTCACATAGTTGTAAGAAGAGTTGTTGCTACCCCAACATTGGAGGCTGTTGATATGGTAGTAAATGTTGCCAAGTTCAGCAGGGCAACTATTGAGGAATTAAATAAGGACCGAGACACTCTGAGAGGCCAATACAATGGCATTATTATTGAATATAATAAGATTCAACAAAGGGTTTTAGAGTTAGAAACTAAAATGGCATTATTAAAGAAGCAAATGGATACATTGAGGTCTCAAGGGTAGGCCAGTTCTAGCCGCACTATCTCTGACTCACCAGTGGAGAAATCTCAACCCTTTTCACAAGGATAGTCCTTAGCTATTGTTCCATATAATATAGGATAGGTTCCTATTACAATTGAGAGGGCTAATAGCCCAGGAGAAGGACTCTCTAGGGAGAAATTAATTTTTCAAGTTGAGGAGTATAAGGAGATGGTGCAACAAATCTGGGAATCAATAGGGAGGAGCAATTCGGTGATTGTGGACACTATTTTGAAACACTTAAACAAGAAGTTCTAGAGTAAATTAAATAATGTTCATGCAAATTATGCTCTAATGTTGCAAGCACTTAGGATGTTCCCAAGAGATAGAGAGTCAGACACCTGATTGTCGAATAGATGGAGCCCCAAAATTGAGAAACTGAGATTTATGGCAGTGGGGGCAAAACAACAAGGGGATAAGTATCCTATGGTTATATCAACTTATTAGTTTGTCAAGGGAGTCATGGAGAAAAAGTTTCAGGGGTATGTTGCCCCTATGGAGTTAAATATTAAATGGTTAAAGGTCATATATGATCGAAAGGACATAACCCCATTGCCACACATTCTGCAAAGTCAAGACGAGGTGAACCCTTTGTAGGTTTGCAAAGATTAGATGAATAATATAATGATTTCTAAGACACATGAGATATGCAAAAATGCTGACATTGGCATGTTGGAGAATACACTGGAAAAAATGTCTTTTGTCATTAGTTTCTTAGAAAACTTTGATAAAAAGGCCACTCTAGTAATGGTGAAATATGCACCCTATCGAGATAAGGTTGATTAGGTTGTGGATTTTGAGTTCCATCTAAGGAATATTTTTAATTATGGAGAAAGGTGGTCACTGATGAGTTTTAATTATGAGTTTTATAGTTGAGAGATGCAACTTGGTCATGTATAATATAGGTCTGGCCTCATAATTTATATTTGAGAACATGCGTTTTCTTTTCGACTTCAAATGCAAGGTGTTGAGGTGGAATAAAGTACTATACTGGTTAAAGATGCCTTTAGTGTGAAATGAGTAGCCCTTTGAGCAACGGTTTCTTTTCTTCCATATCAACTAATGATTATTCTTGTCTTATGCATTTCCTTTTCATTCACATGATGTAAATGTCACTGATTTAGGGGATTAGCAGTCCAATGAAAAATGGACATGTGTACTCTCCAGCCTGAAGCTTGTTTGCTCCCTTGTTTTATAAAAGGGAATTTTGGGCCATGAAAGAGGTCTGTTGAAATATTCGAGATATAAGAAATAGTTGTTTGGTGATATAGAGAGTATAAATGTAAGTCCACGTTTTAAGGTTTTAAGTTAGATAAGAGAACTTCATCAATTATGGGGTTCTTAGTTATGTTTGTGTTAAACATGTGAATGTCTGAGTTTGTTTTCTCTCCTATTGTGATACTTTGCACGGATTATTAATGAAATATTGGTCCAAGATGATTTTCATTGATCTTCATTTTTTCTTTACTATGAATTATGTTTAACAATAGCTCTAGTTCAAAGGATTGGTTAAATGCTTCAGTTAATCAATAAGTTCATGCAAACTAAAAATAGGATTCATAAAGAAGTGATAGACTTAGATATAGATATATGGATTGTAATGTGATTCATATGGATCATAAGTGTTTAAGATGAAATTTTCCCTCTAGTTCAGTTTTCTCATTTGACTTTGTGCTTTAGGATATGGCACTGGATCTTTGATCACGGTTTTATTCTCTCATGTTTTGTGCTATGACTTCAAGATATTTTATTCAAATATTTCCTATCAATCTACTTTAGGCGTGTTTGTGATACTCTGCTAACTGGACTTGAGCCTTTTCAAGGAATAGCCAATTTCTTGAAGTTTTTCATCCTTTAGTGTAAATGGGGAATCTATTTGTTGTTTATCAAATGTGAAAATGAATTGTTTAATATTGTGTATTAAGAGCATATTTTAAGAAATACCCTCCTAGGTCTTACAAAGCCCGAAGTGTAGGAGAATTAGGCATATCACTTTTTCTCATCGAGTTGGCCAAATGCTTACTAGACTTTTATCATTGAATGTGGAAAGTTCATAGAAGCTCTTGGGAAGTCCACTTGGGTTGTAGTGAAAAAAACCAACACACCCCCCCTCTCAATTTTCTACCCTTGTGTTTCCAACAATTGGTATCACAGTAGGTTCCTTGGAAGAATTTTAACAGTTTGAGGTGATTCAGGATGACAACATACAAGAAGGATAGTTTGAGATTTGATGGAACAAATTATTTTATGTGGAAGAATCGAATGGAGTGTCATCTAAGATGCATTGGTGAATCCTACTGGAACATTACAAGTAATAGGTATGTTTTTCATCAGAATGGTCTTACTACTATTGCTGAGATTAGGGATTTTGAATATAATATCAAAACTAAGGAAGCATTGTTGAGTGCTTTGACTAATTTTGAGATGAAAAATGTTATGGAACTAAGGACTGCTTATGAGATATGGAAAATTTTGGAAACCTTGTATGAAGATGATGTAAATGTAAAGATTGATAGGCTACAAAGTCTGAAAGGGAAATATGAAATGTAGAAAATGGGTGATGATGAAAATATTGTTTCTTTCATGCAAAGAGTGAATGAACTTGTGTGTGGCATCAAATGTGTTGGTGGATAGTTAGATGAATTAGAAAATTTTGTAAAGTGCTTAGATCCCTACCTATTTCATACAAAGTTAAAGCTATAGTTATTGATGAGCTATGTACTGTGATAAATGTAAGCAGAGATATGTTGGTTGGTAAACTTACTGCCTTTGAGTTAAGTGAATTTGGTGATGCCCTTCCTAAGACATAATCTGCATTCAAAGCTACTAATTCTAGGAGAGATAAGCAAAGATATGATTTGGGTAAAATTTCTTCTAGAAAGGTATTTAGATATGAGGAAGAAATGAGATAGATTGAAGAAGAAGAAAGAGAACTAAATGATCTTGAAGTAGTTATTGTCAAAAGGGAAGCTAGAGGAGAAGGTAAGTATAAATGAAAGTTGCCTATAAAATATTTTTCTTGCAATAAGATAGGTCATTTTGCATCAAGGTGTCCAGAAATATTTCCTAAGCCAAGACCTTACAAGCCTGAATTTCAAAAGAAGTGTTATTATGTTGCTGATGAAGGTGTAACAAATGATGAATTTGACAAAGGGAATGTAAGTGAAGATGAGTTTGTGTTTATTTATATCAAGGAAAATAATCATATGTCTACTGAATCTCCTAGTTGTACAAAAGTGGTGAAAGCCCTGGCTGCTCAATTTGAAGAAAAAGATGAATGGATAATTGATAGTGGATGTTCTCATCACATGACAAGTGATAAAAGAAAAATTTTAAGCTTGAAAAAGTATGATGGTGGTGTTAGGTCTCAAAAATGCATGTTTTAACCATGAGAGGTTGCCAAGCTCTCACAATGTTTTTGGCTAATGAACAAGGACAAATAATGAATTTGAACCTTCTACTCTTTAGGCTATGATAAACCTAGGCAAGTAAACCTATATGTATAAAGCAAATTTGAACTGTGTGTTTCCTGAAAACAATCTATCCACAATGGAAATTTGTAAGTGGAAATATACAAACCTATTTGGTATAAAATGTATACATGTAATTCAATATGTTCAGTTAATAGATGTGGAATTCTGAAAAAATGATTTAATGAAACTAAGTGAATTAAAAATGGGTGAGACCAGTGCCCTATTGGGTATATGGAGTCCAATTAAGACTTAGAAAATGTGACCTATAATGGAAATAATTCACACTACTTGGCACACTGATAAGGGTTTATAAGTCAATGAGTTTGACTCGAAAACTACACAGTTGAATCCTAATAGAAATATCATAAGGGTTTATAACTTATATAAACATGCAAAATTAATAGTTGACAAACTCTACTTGAGACAAATTGCCAACCCTAATTGTATGGTTCTTCTTATTTATCTAATTAACACTTCCAAATTACTATGATTGACTAGAAGTATTTAATCTTTACTTGCAAGAACCAATTAATCACATCACATGAATATAGAAAATGTGCATCAACAAACTAAATATATACTTGATATATCAATTTGAATAACAGAGAAGCATTAAAATGGAGACAACCACACAATTGAATGATTATAACAAATAGTCGATACCAAAATTAGGCTACAAAATCAGATATCTACATTATCCTCTTCAAATTTTATACATGCATGCTGGTCTACCCTGTTCTAAAGAAAAAACCATCTCTTCTAAAGAAAAGAAAACCTCATTCCAAATTTTCCACCAATCTTCCTTTTATATTCTGCTTCTGAAAAAATCCCACGCCTTTTGATTTGCGCCTTTTCACATTCTCATCTGAGGCCGCCAACCTCCGATCAACAGTCGTGTCATTTCATAATAATACAGGAGATTACATAAAATGCAACTGAAAGGTGGTAAGAATAATTAATACATTAATCTCCACTGCTAGCAATTTCCTGAGAGCTTTCCATGTGGCGTCCCATCGTGACTTTTCCTTTGCTTCATTTCTTTCTTTCCCTCTAGACGCCTATTGCTTGACATGTGGAGTCATCTCATGATCTTGTGACCCATAAAGCAGACCCATATTTTGATTGTGACAAGGCGGGGAATAGTGGTGATCATTTTTCATGCTTCAATCGACATCATTAATCCCTAGGTTCTAGGCATTGGGGTAAAACATAGTTGGTTGGCCCGTCCTTAGTACTGGTGCCCACATGTTGGCATTCTGCACACCGCTCAACTATCCTAGGAAAGTCACATAAGGTCAACCTAGAATTGAGCCAAATTCGATTGATTCAAATTGATTTGAAGGTCCAAAGCCTGCACGTGAAAAATTGTTATCCATAAAAGGTGGACCAACTAGACGAATAGGGAAATAACCCTCAAGGAAAAGATTATAACACTTATCAACCCACCACAAGGAAAAAAAAACATGAGTGAGATAAAACTGATAGGGTAGGTTAAAAGGGGCCGGTAATGAATGTGTGATGGTGGCACAAGAGCTAACTAATATGACCGACAACCGAGACATCTAGTCAATGCAAAAAATAGAATGCTCAAGGAGATTGAAAAACCCTAAAGCCCGAGACTAGAGTGAGCAAAAAAATGGAATATTACAAAAGTTCTAACAATGGCTCCTATTGGGGATGTATACCCCCCATGGGCATAACAATAATTTAGACTTCTGGATGAGCAGACCAAGACCACAAAGGATATGCAAGTGAAATAATGGACACCAGAGGCAAAAAATTGGAAGATATGGAAGAGAACCTACACTACTGTCCATTTAAAATATTATTAGCAAAGAGGGAAACTTTGGATTGTCCATGTACTAGCAAGTCCCAGTCCCTAATGAACTCCTAGGCTACTATGTATGGAAAAGAATTTTTAAAGAGGTTTTTCAAGAATTGTCCATGCACTAGAAATCCTCAATCCTCTGGTACCCCTCAAGAGAAGAAATGATTTAGGAACTGCCCATGTACTGGAAACTCCTGCTCCTCTCTAGACATATTCTCCAAATAATAAGAATCCTCCCCTCCTTTGTCAATGATCACAAAATGACCCAACCACAAAGCTCTGAACTCTCCATGCTTCCCTTTTCCTACCAAGAATTGATATGGTCTTGAAAAATTTACACCACAACTGATGGCACAAGGCCACCAAAAGAAAGGCCTATACTTTCCTCTATCATAAATTTTATTTTGATTAGAGCTCAGTGAACTCCCCTCAAAAGTATTCATGTCATCTTTATTTCCATTCTTGCTATCATTAAGATGTTTTCTACTCCTTCCGCCATTCTGATCTAGGTCATGCATCACAAAATGATATTCTTTCTCATTGTTTATCATATAGCGTAAATTGATTTGCATAAAAAATTTGTAATCATTGTGAGGCCATTTATGTAACCAAGAAATACAAATTTCATGTACATGGGAAAAGAAACAATCATGATCATTTATGTCACTCATCTCAACATTTGAATGCTTCTCACACAAATTAGATAACTCTGTCATATCAACACCCCTTGAGATAAAAAAATCTAAAATATTTTGCACCTCTTACATATCACCACCTAGAGGTGACATCAATTTTTTATTCATACTTCATTATCATTCATATCTAAATCAATCAAAGTTAGACTCCTATCATCCATGGTATGCAAATGAATGTCTCCTATACATGAGCCCAAAACTTCCAAATCGCATACCTCTTCTTGATTAGATTCTTGATCAGCTTCAAAGGTTTCTCCATCACTTTGAGAAATAGAAATGGAGCCATATGAATCATCACACAAATTAATTTCATTGTCAAAGAAATTATAGGCTAGGCACAAAAATTTATAATCATCCTTGTGTGCACATTTCTAGTATTAAAGGGTCAACAAATCTCAAATTTGCTCACTACTGAGTGAACATATTTCTTCTTCCATATTTTCTACCTTTTCTCCCTCTTCTACTCCATGAGAGCTACAAGAATCACCCTGTTGTAGATCAAAATCCATAGGTTCATCTTCACAATATGAGCATTCAATGGATCCCATATAACATGCACTATCACAATTTGTTATGTAGGATATACCTTATGTATCTTCATCCTCCTCATGCAGGTTGTCAAAGGAATTATTTTCAATTGCACACATCTCATCTTCTAATTGTATTGCTTGATCAGTTTCTCCATACTCATCTGTGATTTCCCTATTGGATTCAGCATTGATAGTGTCCTCATACCTTTTCTTATCTATGATTCCAGTCCATTCATCTATTTGATTGAAAGCAACTGGTATCCATGATTCTGGCCAATAAATTAGATTAGGCTCATATACTTTCATGAACTATTGAATGATCTCAGACCTACTAGGTGGGAAATTAATAGGTATTTGCCTACAAATGTCTACCATTCTTCTAAACAATGAGCACCCAGTTTCTCATTTATATCTCCTTATATCAAGAAAGGCATCCAAAAGACTTTTTCTTCTTTCTTGAATACACAAACATTCATCATTTTTCTCCACAGATTGTTGATTATGATACATACCTTACTATAGATTTTGACAGATATTTCCAAGAAAGTTGGGATCATGTTGCACCTGTTGTAAATAAAGTACATTACCTCCATTGTGAATATTTCCAATTTTTTTATCAACCACTTGTGGAGTCCAATGCCTACTATCATTTATGTATTCATTCTCACTGCAGGATAGCCCATTTTGTACTGCATTTGGAGCACGTTTGAATCCCAATTGCAGCAGTTGTTGGTTCAATTGTAGTGTTTTTTTTTCTCAATTCCTTCAACTCTCTTATTGACTACTACCTTTTTACTTATTCAAACATCATGAAAAGAAAATTGAAAAAGTACCTCTTGTTCCACAATGTTTATACATTTTTTATCAATTTAAAACAGAGTTTCCACCTACCTATTTTAAAAGGTAGGAAAATGATTCTTTTGAAATTATCTTTGATTTTCCCCAACAGAATCTCCCTTGGTTGAAGACCAATTTTGAAACTTTGTTGACTCTTTTAATGGATAGGCTGGAACCAAAATTTTTGGATGTTTGTCCCTAGTGGAGTTGCCAAACTGTTAGGTGTGTGAATTGGATGGGGAGTGCAAATGACACAATTATGAACCTTTGATTAGAGATGAATTTTGAAACTTTATTGACTCTATAAATGGATAGGCTAGAACCAAATTTTCTGAAACTTGTCCCCAGCAGAGTTGCCAAACTGTTAGGTCTCAAAAACGTAGGTTTTAACCACAAGAGATTTCCAAGCTCTCAAAACGTTTGTGGCTAACGTACAAGGCCAAATAATGAATTTGAACCTTCTACTCTTTAGGCTCTGCTAAACCTAGGCAGGTAAACCTATATGCATGAAGCAGATTTGAACTGTGCATTTCCTCAAAACAATCTATTCACAATGGCAATTTGGAAGTGGAAAGATACAAACCTATTTGGTATAAAATGTATACATGTAATTCAATATGTTCAGTTAATAGATGTGGAATTCTAAAAAAATGATTTAATGAAACTAAGTGAATTAAAAATGGGTGAGAATAGTGCCCTATTGGGTATATGGAGTCCAATGAAGACTTATAAAATGTGACCCATAATGGCAATAATTCAAACTTCTTGGCACATTGATAAGGGTTTATAACTTACATAAACATGAAAAATTAATAGTTGACAAACTCTACTTCAAACAATTTGCCAACCCTAATTGTATTGTTCTTCTTATTTATCTAATTAACACTTCCA
This sequence comes from Sequoiadendron giganteum, assembly GCA_007115665.2. Classification (NCBI taxonomy): domain Eukaryota; kingdom Viridiplantae; phylum Streptophyta; class Pinopsida; order Cupressales; family Cupressaceae; genus Sequoiadendron; species Sequoiadendron giganteum. Next base: position 182,990,044 of record CM021100.1, read on the forward strand.
AATTATTGTGATTGACTAGAAGGATTTAATCTTTACTTGAAAGATCCAATTAATCAAATCACATGAATACAAAAAATTTGCATCAACAAACTGAATATATACTTGATATATCAATTTGAATAACAAAGAAGCATTAAAATGGAGACAACCACACAATTGAATGATTATAACAAACAGTTGATACCAAGATTAGGCTGCAAAATTAGATATCTCCATTATCCTCTTCAAATTTTATACATGCATGTTGGTATACCCTGTTCTAAATAAAAAAACCATCTCTTCTAAAGAAAAAAAAACCCATCCCAAATTCGCCACCAATCTTCCTTTTATATTTTTCTTCTGAAAAAATCCTGAGCCTTTTGATTTGCGCCTTTTCGCATCCTCATCTGAGGCCAGCAACCTCCGATCAATAGTCACGTCATTTGATAACAATGCAAGATATTACATAAAATGCAACTAAAAGGTGGTAACAATAATTAATACATTAATCTCTACTGCTAGAAATTTCTCGAGAGCTTTCCATGTGGCATCTCGTCGAGACTTTTTCTCTGCTTCATTTCTTTCTTTTTCTCTAGGCTCTGGCCACTTGACACATGGTGTCATCTTGCGATATCACAACCCATAAATTAGGCCCATCTTTTGATTGTGACAAGGCAATGAATAGTTGTGATCATTTTTCATGCTTCAATCGGCACCATTAATCCTTGGGTTCTAGGTGTTGGGGTAAAATTGAGTTGGTGGGCCCTTCCTTGGCACTAGCGCCCACACGTCAGAATTCCGCACACCACTTAGCTATTCTGGGAAATTCACACAAGGTCAACCTAGAATTGAGCCAAATTCAATCATTTCAAATCCATCCGACATTCCAAAGCCTACATGCATAAAATTGTTATCCATAAAAGGTGGATCAACTAGGTCGACGGGGAAATAAAACTCAAGGCAAAGATTAGAACATTTATCAACCCACCACAAGGAAAAAAAAACATGAGTGAGATAAAACTGACGGGGCAGGTTAAAAGGGGCTGGTAATGAATGCATGAGGGTGGCACAAGAGCTAACTAACATGACCGACAATGGGACATCCGTTCAATGCAAAAAATAGAATGCTCAAGGAGATCGGAAAACCCTAAACCCCAAGACTAGAATGAGCAGAATAATGGAAGATTGCAAAAGTTCTAATAGGTGGTGTTGTAAGATTTGGTGATAACAATGGTGGTATAATCTATGGCAGAGGATGTATTTCTTTTGATGGTAAGCATAATACTAATGATGTTCTTTATGTTGAAGGATTGAAGCATAATATTTTGAGTGTTGGACATATGGTTGATAAGGGATACAATCTTCAATTCAAGGATGGAAAGTGTAGCATATTGGGAAGTTTTAGAAATGTGATTGCATCAGGTACTAAAACAAAAGGTAACATCTTTCATCTAAATGCTTCTAGTAAAAGTTGTTTGATTGCTCAAGTTGATTAAAGTTGGCTGTGGAATAGAAGAATGTGTCATGTTAAATTTGACAATATTATCAAGATAAGTTCCTCACACACTATGAGAGATCTTCCTTAGTTGGTGAAGCCTACTAATGTCATATGCAAGGACTGTCAGTTAGGAAAAAAAAATAGAATTTCATTTCAGAGAAAACAACATTGTTTAAATGAATTATTGGAGCTTGTGCATACTGACTTGTGTGGTCCTGCTAGAATCAGAAGTCGACAAGGTTACAGGTATTTCATGTTGCTTATTGATGATTACTCTAGGATGATGTGGGTCACTTTATTAAGGGAGAAATCTGAAGCTCTATAGAAGTTCAAGATCTTTAAGGTTATGGTTGAGATAGAGATAGGTCTAAATATTAAGTTTATGAGATCAGATAGAGCTGGTGAATTCACTTATGGTGAGTTTGATTCCTTTTGTGAATAACATGGGATAAAGAGACAACTATCTATACCATGGACCCCTCAATAAACTGGAGTTGTGGAAAGGAAGAACATGACAATTCTAGATGCTACTAGGACTATGATTTTGGAAGGAAATGTACCTCATGTCTATTGTAGAGAACTCTGTAGTACTACTGTTTATATCCTCAATCGGGTTCAAATAAAAGGTAATACTGGTAAGACTCCTTTTGAACTATGGTTTGGTCACAAGCCTACTATTAAATATTTCAAAATATTTGGGAGTAAATGCTATATCATAAGAGATAAAGATATAGGAAATTTTGATTCTATAAGTGATGAAGGAATATTTCTTGGTTATTTTACTAAGAGTAAGTCCTATCGGTGCTACAACAAGAGATTGAAGAAAATGGTTGAAAGTGCTAATGTTAAGGTTGATGAAGACATTGCTAGATCCTCTAGAGCCTATGGATATGACTCTGATGATCAAAATGATAGTACAAACAAGAGTTAGACTTCAAACCAAGTTTAAATCATTCTGGTGAATCAAGAAGATCAAGAAGAAGGAGAGACTAAGGAAAGAACATAAGAGAGATCACAAGAGCCTAAAATTCAAGAACACTCTAAGACTCCAAGGTATGTAAGATTAAATCATTCAAAAAATCAGATTATAGGAGATAAGAACAAACTTGTCTAGACTAGGAGAAGAATTATAGAAGAATACTATTTGATTTCAAAGATTGAGCCAAGTAATGTCAATGAAGCATGCAAAGATGAACATTGGATTGAAGCAATAAAAGAAGAACTACAACAAATTGAGAAGAATAATACATGGATTCTTGTTCCTAGACCTAAAGACAAAAATTTAATTGGAACTAAATGGGTTCTTAGAAACAAACTAAATGAAAAAGGTGAAGTTATCATAAACAAAGCAAGATTGGTGTGCAAAGGATACTCTTAGATGGAAGGAATTTACTTTAAATAAAAAAATTCTCATGTTGCTAGAATTGAAGCTGTGAGACTGTTTCTTTCTTATGTTGCTTACAAAAACTACAAAGTTTATCAAATGGATGTCAAGTCAACATTTCTAAATGGTGAATTAGAAGAAGAGATGTATATTGAACAACTTGATGGATTTCAATTAACTGATCAGGTAGATATGGTATGTCAGTTGAAGAAAGCATTGTATGGACTCAAGAAAGCCCTTAGAGCTTGGTATGCTAGATTGGATAAATATTTGTTGAAGCCTGGATTTAAAAAAGGTACTGCTAATAGTAATCTATATTTCAAAATTGATGATGATATCATTTTTGGAGGAGATGATGGTTTGTGCACGAACTTTGCTAATGAGATGCAAAATGGGTTTGAGATGTCAATGATTGGAAAATTGAAATTCTTTCTGGGATTGCAAATTACTTAGTTAGATAAAGGAATATTTATATCTCAGTCCAAGTATGTGAGAGAACTATTAAAGAAGTATTGTATGGAAGACTTAAAGCTAGTCAGTACACCCATGGTGACCGAATGCAAGTTAACACAAGATGATAATTCTCTAAAGACAAATCAAACTAGATACAGATCAATGATTGGTGGATTGCTTTATTTGAATCAAACTAAACCTGACATCATGAATGTTGTATGCATTGTTTCTATATTTTAAGCCGATCCTAAGGAATCTCATGTGACTATTGTGAAGATAAGTTTTTAGATACTTGAAGGGAACAGTTGATTTTGGCCTATGGTATCCTAAAGATGATGATCTTACTTTAAGTGCCTTTACTGATGCTAATTGGGCAGGAGATGTGAATGACAGGAAAAGGAATAGTGGTGGCACAATTTTCTTGGGAAAGAAGTTGATTTCATGGCTAAGTAAAAATTAGAATGTCATTTCTTTGTCTATTGTAGAGGAAAAATACATTGTTATTGCTAACAATTGTACTCAAGTACTATGGATGAAGAAAATGTTGAAAGATATCAAAGTTGTGTATGATGAACCTATTGCCATATTCTATGATAATTCAAGTGCTATAAAAATTTCTAATAGTCCAGTGTTGCATTCAAAGACAAAGCATATATCTATAAAGTACCACTTTTTGAGAGACAAAGTGAGTGATAAGGAAGTTAGACTAGAGTATGTGCCTACTAAGGAATAGATTAAAAACATATTTGCTAATCCTTTTCCCAAGGATGCTTTTGAGTATCTTAGAGGGAAGCTATGGGTGATTACCCCTCCTAATTAGAACTAAGATGCATAGTCTTTGCGTCAGTTCGTGCACTTCATAGTCATATCTTGATTCAGATTGATGTTGTGGTGGTTTCTACTCAGGGGGTGTAGTCAGATGATTTATATATATGGTTTAGAGCTTGTGTACCTTTTCCATTGATGTCAAAGGGGGATAAGAGTAATGTGAAAAAATTTGGAAGAGCTAAAAAGAAAGGGGAAGAAGAACAGTGTGAAAAACTATAGAAAGAACTAAAGGAGAGAAGAGAAAGGGGAGATTGTTGGTTGTGTTCCCATCAATGCCAAAGGGGGATATTGTTCAATGTTGTGGTTGTATTGATGGTATGTGGTTGTCATTGATGTCAACACTATTAGCATTAATGTCTTTAAGACTGTATGTGTCAAGGATAATAAGAAAATTGTAATAAATATGTTGTAGGTTGTCTGTGAAGCAGTGAAGATCAATGTGTTGAAAATATTAGTATGTTGACAATGAGAAGTTGTGTATTAAAGGGTTTGTTTTCAGAAATATCTAGTTTATACTCTATAAGTTTTAGAGGTGTGCATGAAGAAGATAATGTGTTTCTAGTAATCTAAGTTTTTGCGTATGTTCCTTAAGTATTTTTGGATGTTTCTAGATCATGTTCTATCTGTGTTGTACATCTGCATTGATCATTGTGCTCATGATCCAAGATTTTCTCTTGCATGTTCATGGTCAACAAGGTGATTGAAGCATGTTGTGGATCTTCGAGGAAGAATCTTTGAAGGTGTTTTGTGTTCAAGGACATTATTTTAGGTCTCTACTATGTTTTGATTGACCTTGGTTGATGCGCTTTGATAATCTTCATTGTTTTGGGTTGACACTTTGCATTCATTCTATTGTTTTGTTGAAGCCGACATGAAGAAATATAATTTCTTGTTGTGGATATATATAAGTAATTGTTTTCTTCATTGGAGAAGAGGGTGTGAGTGTGTAATGTGAAGAGTGTGAGTTCTATGTGCGAATAAGGTTCAAATTATTCAAAAGTAGAGAAGAGTGTGAGGGAGAGTGAAGAATAATGAATAAGTGTTCATGTGCTTAACCGAAACTGTACCTAGGGATTAATAGATGCTAATTTATCAGTTCAAGTTCTTCAGATGGATTTAATCTAAATGTTTTATGTAAGACAATGAGTCTTCCTTTGAGCAGTGATCTCTAGGTGGTGTTCATGAATGCATGTGCATTCCTCATTTTATCTTCTTATACTTTTAATAGGGTATGACTTGTGGATTAACCTCCACCGTGGTTTTTCCCTTAACAGGGTTTCCACACAAAAATTCTTGGTGTTATGTGTGTTTATGATGTGTTTTTGATCCATGCTTTGACTTTTATTAATTAGATCTCAGAATAAAGGTTAAATAAGATTAATAAGTTTGAAATTTTGTGACAACTAATTCACCCCCCTCTTAGTTGTTTGCCCTTGTGTTGCCAATAGGAAAGAGATAGAGGGAGTGAGTGACTGGGAGAGAGAGACCTAAGAGAGGGAGAGGGGATAAGATGGAGAGACTTGAGAGAGAGAGAGAGAGAGGGAGGGAGTGGGAGATAGATAGAGGGAAGGAAGGTTAAGGGTAGATGGAAGAGGGTTTAAGGGTTTAGTGTTTAAGGGTTTAGGGTTTAGGGCTAAGGGTAGAGGGGTGAGAGATAGAGGGGGTGACTAAGAGAGAGAGACCTAAGAGAGGGAGAGAGGGTAGGAGGGAGAGATTTTAGAGAGAGAGGGAGTGGGAGAGAGAAAGAGGGTAGAGGTTTAAGAGTACAAGGTAGATGGTTTGAGGGTTTAAGGGTTAACAGTAGAGGGTTAAGGGTTGAGGGTAGAGGGGAGAGAGATAAGAGTTAGTGAGAAAGAGAGACCTAAGAGATGGATAGGGGGTAGGAGGGAGAGAATTGAGAGAGAGAGATAGAGAGAGAGATGGAGTGGGAGAGCGATAGAGAATAGAGGGTATAGGGTTTACGAGTTAAGGGTTTAGGATTTAGGGTTAAGGGTAGAGGGGAGAGATAGAGGGAGTGAGTGAGAGAGAGGGAGGGAGGGAGTGTAAGAGAGATAGAGGGTAGAGGGTTAAGGGTAGAGGGGAGAGAGATAGGAGGAGGAGTGAGAGAGATACTGAGAGAGAGAGGAGGAGGGAGTTGGAGACATAGAGGGTAGATATTTTAAGGGTATAGGGGAGAAAGATAGAGGGAGTGAGTGAGAGAGAGACCTGAGAGGAGAGGGTAGGAGGAGAGAGGGAGAGGGAGTGGATAGAGATAGACGGTAGAGGCTAATGGTAGAAGGTAGAGTGTTTAATGGTTTAGGATTTAAGGGTTAAGGGTTAAGGGTTTAGGGTTTAGGGTTAAGGGTATAGGGGATAGAGATAGAGGGAGTGAGTGAGAGAGAGAGAGAGGGAGGGAGTGGGAGAGAGATAGAGGGTACATGGTTAAGGGTAGAGGGTAGAGGGTAAAGGGTATAGGGTAGAGGGCAGAGGGTTAAGGGTAGAGGGGAGTGAGATAAAATGAGTTAGTGAGTGGGAGAGAGAATTGAGAGAGGGAGAGGGGTAGGAAGGAGAGACTTGAGAGAGAGATAGGGAGTGAGGGAGTGGGAGACAAATAAAGGGTAGAGGGTTAAGGGTAGATGGTAGTGTAGACATTGAAAATTGTCCTAAGTCTGTGAGAAACATTTTTCCTTAGTTGTCATCCTCTAGTAATTAAATAATTTTAATTATTCTTGATCATACTCCTTTATTAATTAAATATATATTTTAATTATTTAATTAATTCAATTTTTAATCTCTATTCTATCCTGATCAATTAAAATAAATTAATTTCTTCACTAATACCCCCTTTCTTCAATAATTAAATAAATCATTATTTATTTAATTATTTATCTTTCATCACCTATCTATAGTCAGATAATAATCTTTATTTGACCTTTTATTCTTCTATAATCAAATAATTGACAAAATTATTTAATTGTGTGTCATTCTTCTCTTTTAAATGATTGATCCAAATCAATTATCCATATTTAATTTCTATCTCCTCCTTTAATTAAATTTATGAATTTAATTAAATATCCTTTTTCATTTCCTCCAAATAAATTATTTATTTGCCACTTGTCCTTCTCCTCCTTTTTCAAATAAATAATTTAAAATAAATTAGTTATCCCTCCATTTTGGTCAAAGATCGCCTGTCATTAGTTCATGTCATAGCCTGCATGTCCTACACATCTGTTATAGCCATCGAGCGTCATATTCGTCAGTGTCATATCTTTTCCATTCATGGCATATTATGGTTGCATCAATTTTCAACCGTAGATCTTGGCATCTTTCTAGAAACTCGATCTTGGCCATCCATTTCATAACCTCCCTCTCATGAATCCTCATCTATTGATCTTAGAATCTTTCTAGAAGATCAATCTCATATGTCCATTCAAATGGTTGTCTATAAAAGAAACCTTTCTCCTCCAGTTTTGATTTAACAACCATTTGTCTGCAACTTTCTACTTACAATTTGTAGGTGTTTGCACAAGTCTACTTCAAAATCTAAGGGAAAATTTGCATAAGGATAAATAGGAGAGCAAGACAAGTGATTCAAGATCAAGCATGGGGAGTATTATTATTTGATGTTTTCATTTTGCTTATGATTTCATTGTATTCTCTTGTTTAGATTGGGATTTTAGCCTAGATTTGTGTTGGTTGTCACTTAGTCTATGCTATTTGATTTTTCCCCATCTTACAGGTAGAGGGTTTAAGGGTGTGGGGTTTAAGGGATAAGATTTTAGGGTTTAAAATTAAGGGTAGAGGAGAGAGAGATAGAGGGAGTGAGTGAGTGAGAGAGACCTGAGAGAGGGAGAGGAGGTAGGAGGGAGAGTCTTGAGAGAGAGAAGGGGTTATGCGGGAGAGTCTCTATATCTCCCATCCCCTTCTCTCTCTCAAGTCTCTCCCTCATACCCACTCTCCCTCTCTCAAGTTTCTCTCTCTCTCACTCACTCACTCCTTTTATCTCTCTCGCCTCTACTCTTAACCCTTTACCCTCTACCCTTAACCCTTAAACCCTCTACCCTCTACCATGTATCTCTTGCCCTCTCCCTCCCTCTCTCTCTCTCTTAAGGTCTCTCCCTCCTACCCCATCTCCCTCTCTCAAGTCTCTCTCTCTCTCTCTCTCACTCACTCCTTCTATCCCACTCCCCTCTACCCCTAACCCTTTACTCTCTACCCTTAACCCTTAAACCCTCTACCCTAGCTTGCAAATTTGGTGAGATTGGAAATGTAGTGGCCTATTTGAAAAAATGGGTCCACGAAATGGGGTCTCCTGATGATGTAAATCATCGGGAGACCCATTTCGTGGACCCATTTTTTCAAAAAGACCAAGTTAGATTGCCAATTTCACTGAATTGGCAAGCTAGTGGGCCCTCTACCCTCTAATATTAACACTCTAACATCTATCTCTCTCCCACTCACTCTCTCTCTCTCTCTCTCTCTCTCAAGTATCTACCTCCCACTCCCTCTCCCTCTCTATTTCTCTGTCTCTCAAGTATCTACCTCTCACTCCCTCTCCATCTCTCAAGTCTCTCTCTCTCACTCACTCCCTCTATCTCTCTTCCCTCTACCCTCTATTTCTATCAAGTCTCTCACTCACTCACTCCTATCTCTCTTCCATCTACCCTTAACCGTCTACACTCTACCCTTAGCCCTTAAAACCTTAAAACCTCTACCATCTACCCTTGAGCTCTCTCCCACTCCCTCCCTACCTCTCTTTCTCTCAAGTCTCTCCCTCCTACCCTCTCTCCATCTCTCAATTCTCTCTCTCTCACTCACTCACTCCTTATATCTCTCTTCCCTCTACCCTAGCTTGTCAATTCAGTGAAATGGGGAATGTAGTGTCCTATTTTAAAAAATGGGTCCAAGAAATGGGGTTTCCTAGTGATTTACATCACTGAGAGACACCTTTTCTTAGACCCATTTTTTCAAACAACCAAGTTAGGTTGCCAATTTCACTAAATTTCCAAGCTAGAGCGCCACTGGCTTTCCAATTTGGTGAAGTTGGCAATGTAGTTCCCTATTTGAAAAAATGGGTCCAAGAAATGGGGTCACCTGATGATGTAAATCACTAGGAGATCCCATTTCTTAGACCCATATTTTAAAATAGGCCAAGTGATGGAGAGGTAGTAAGACAGAGATAGAGAGAGAGATAGATAGAGGGAGTGAGAGAGAGTTGTAGGGATTTATTGAGCAAGAGGTATGTAGAAAGAGGGAGAGGGTAGATAGAGACAATTAAAGAGGCTAGGAGAGGAGGGTGAGAGAGGTGAGATGTATAGATAGAGAGAAAAGGATATGGTTTGAGGGTATAACATTGAGGGATTAGGTTGAACCTATAGGGTTGATTATTTAGAGTATTGGGTTGAGGGTATAGGGTTTAGGGATTAGGGTTGAGGTTAGAGAGTATTGGGTTGAGGGTAAAGGGTAGAAGGTGTAAGGGTATATGGTTTAAGGATTAGGTTGAGGGTCCAATGTATAGGGTAGATGGTATAGAGGTTAAGGGTTAAGGGTTTAAGGGTTGAGAGTTGAGGGATTAAGGGTTGAGGATTGAGGGTTTAAGGTTGAGGGTAGAGGATTGAGGGTCTAATGTATAGAGTAGAGGGTATATGGGTTGAGTGATTATGGTTTAAGGGGTTAGAGTTGAGGGTTGAGGGTTGAGAGATTAAGGTTTGAAGGATTAATGGTTTAGGGTTGAGGGTTTAGGGTGAGGGGAGATGATTTAGGGTTTAGGGTATAGGTTTGAGGGTATATGGTTGAGGGATTAGGGTTGAGGGTCCAATGTATATGGTAAAGGGTATAGGGGTTCAGGGTTAAGGGTTTAAGGGTTGAGGGTTGGGGGATTAAGGGATGAGGGTTGGGAATTGAGGGTTGAGGGTTTAATGTATAGGGTAGAGGGTTTAAGGGTTTAAGGGTTGAGGGTATAGGGTTGGAGGATTAGGGTTGAGGGTCCATTGTATAGGGTTGAGGGTTTAATGTATAGGTTAGAGTGTAAAGGGTTTAAGGGTTGAGGGTTTAAGGTAGAGGGTAGAGGATTGAGGTTATAGGGTTGAGGGATTAGGTTTGAGGTTCCAATGTATAGGGTAGAGCATATAGGGGTTGAGGGTTGAGAGTTGAGGGCTAAGGGTTTAAGGGTTGATGGATTAAGGGTTGATGGTTGAGGGATTAGGGTACAGAGTTTACTTGGGTAGATATTTTACATTACCACAAGACCCCAAGCTAGTGGACCCACTTTTTCAAACAAGCCAAGTTAGGATACCAATTTCAATGAATTGACAAGCCAGCGCACCCACTAGCTTGTCAATTTGGTGAAATTGGCAACCTAATTTGGTTTGTTTGAAAAAATGGGTTCAATAATTAGGTCTCTTAGTGATCAAACAAGCCAATTTAGATTTCCAATTTCATCAAATTGGCAAGCTAGTGGGTGCACTAGCTTGCTAATTCGGTGAAATTGGCAATGTAGTGGCTTGTTTGAAAAAATGGGTCCAAGAAATGGGGTCTCCCAGTGATGTAAATCACTGAAAGATCCCATTTCTTGGACCCATTTATTCAACCAAGTTATGTTAGTTTTCCAATTTCATTGAATTGGCGAGATAGTGAGCGCACTAGCTTTCTAATTTCATCGATTGGCAAGATAGTGAGCCCACTAGCTTGCCAATTCAGTGAAATTGGCAATGTAGTGGCCTGTTTAAAAAAGTGGGTCCAAGAATTACATCATTGGGAGACCGCATTTCTTGGACCCATTTTTAAAAAAAGGGAAATTTAGGTTGCCAATTTCATTGAATTGGAAAGCTAGTGGGCCCACTAGCTTGCCAATTCAATGAAATTGACAATGTAGTGGCCTTTTTTGAAAAAATGGGTCCAAGAAATGGCGGCCATCTCTCTGTCTCTCTTTGTCTCTCTCATGTCTCTCCCTCCTATCCCCTCCCCATCTCTCAAGTCTTTCCCTCCCATCCTGACTAGATAATACTCTATCTCTCATGTCTCTCCCTCACACCCCCTCACCCTCTCTCAGGTCTCTCTCTCTCCTAAACCCTAATCCCTATACCCTATAAACTTAACCTTAAACCTTCAACCCTATACCTAATATCCTAAAACCTAATCCCTATACCCTATAAACTTAACCTTATAGCTTCACCCCTATACCTTAAACCATAAACCCTACACCCTTAACCCTTGTCCCTATACCCTATACCCTAAACCCTAAACATTATCCCTAAAACCTTAACCCTATAATTAAATGCTAAATCCTACATTAAACCTTGAACCCTAAACCCTAAGCCCTAAACCCAATACCCTCTACCCTATACCAAATATCCTAAACCCTAATACCTATACCCTATACACTGAACCCTACACCCCCAAACTTGAACACTATACCTCAACCCTCAACCCTATACCTTAAATCATAAACCCTATACCTTCAACCCTCATCCCTATACCCTATACCCTCAAACTTATAACCTAATCCCTAAACATCACACCTCAACCCTATATTTAAACCCTAAACCCTACATTCAACCTTGTACTCTAAACCCTAAACCCTAAATATCAATCCTAAACCCAATACCCTCAACCCTATACCCATTATTCTCAACCCTAATCCCTATACCCTATACACTTATCCCTATACCATAAACCTTGAACACTATCCCTCAACCCTCAACCCTATACCTTAAACCCTAAACCCTACACCCGCAAACCTCATCTCTACACCCTACATCCTCAACCCTATACTTAAATGGAAAACCCTACACTCTCAAGCCTTAACCCTATACCTTATACCCTTAACACTACACCATAAACCATAATCCCTATACCATATACACTTAACCTCAAATCCTCAACCCTGAACATTATACCTCAACCCTCAACCCTCAAAATTATACATAAATTCTAAACCCTAAACCTAATATCCTCAACCCAATACCCTTAACTATATGCCAAATATCCTAAACCATAATCCATATACCCTATGTATAGTTAACCTTATACTCTGAACCCTAAACACTATCCCTCAAACCTCAACCCTATACCTTAAACCCTAAACCCTAAACCCCTCATCCTAGGTCCTCGTCCCACAGCACCCTATGCCCTGGAAGCTTGCCCCTGTGTCATAAGAGCCCCTGATCCCTAGTCCTATGCATGGCCTATGAAGCCTCAGCCTCATGTGGGAGGAAAGGGAGATTAGGGAGGTTGAGGAAAAGAGGGGGTGGGAAGGATTAGGGAGAGAGAGAGAGGTTGGGAGGGAAAGAGGAGATAAATATAAGTAGAGATGGAAGGAGAGGTAGAGATACATGAGAGATAAAGAGTAGATAAGGAAGGATAGATGGAGGGAGAGGTATGGATGGAGAGAGAGGGAGGTGAGTGAGAGGTGAGATAGAGAGCAATAAAGAGAGTGTGGTAGGGAGTGATAGAGGGATATGTGGGTAGAGAGGAATAGGTGAGATAAATAGAATTAGAGAGAGATAGAGGTAAGGAGGGAGGGTGGGCGAGAGAGGGGAGGAAGGGAGAGGTAAAGAGGGATAGGTGAGATAAAGATAAGAAGAGAGAGAATGGTGACATATAGAGAAGGAGAGAGATGTAGAGAGGGAAAGAGGGAATGGTGAGATAGAGAGGAGAGAGTGAGAGAGAAAGAGGGTGAGGGAGGAGTGAGAGAGAGCAAGAGAGAGAGGTAGAGGGAGGGAGAGGAGAGATAGAGAGTAGATAGGGGAAATGGTAGGGAGGGAGACATCTAGTGAGCGAGAGTGAGATGGCCAAGGGAGATAAAGATAATCAGACAAAGAAGGAGAGGTAGAGAGAAGTAGAGAGAGAATAAGGGGGGCAGATAAGCTAGATAGAGAGGTGTAGAGAGAGTTGTAGGGAGTGATGGATGGAGAGGTAGGTAGAGAGGGATTAGGGAGATAGAGAGTATAGAGGGAAGGATAGGGAGAGGTATTGAGGGAGAGAGAGGGAGGTGAAAGAGAGGTGAGATAGAGAGCAATAGAGAGAGTGTGGTAGGAAGTGATGGAGGGATATGCGGGTAGAGAGGGATAGGTGAGATAGAGATAGAGGGAAGTAGGGAGGGTGGGTGAGAGAGGGGAGGAAGGGTGTGGTAAAGAGGGATAGATGAGATAAAGATATGTAGAGAGAGAATGGTGACATATAGAGAAGGAGAGAGTTACAAAGAGGGAAAGAGAGAATGGTGAGATAGAGAGGAGAGAGTGAGAGAGAAAGAGGGTGAGGTAGCAATGAGAGAGAAAGAGAGAGAGGTAGAGAGAGGGAGAGGAGAAATAGAGAGTAGATAGGGGAAAAGGTAGGGATGGAGACATCTAGTGAGAGAGAGAGAGAGGGATAGGGGAGATAAAGATAATTAGAGAGGGAAGGAGAGGTAGAGAGAGAGAGAAGTAGAGAGGGAATGAGGGAGGGAGGGAGAGAAGCAAGATATAGAGGTGTAGAGAGAGTGTTAGGGAGTGATGGATGGAGAGGTAGGTAGAGAGGGATTAGGGAGATAAATAGTAGAGAGGGAAGGAGAGGGAGAGGTATGGATGGAAAGAGTGGGAAATGAGATAGAGAGTAATAGGGAGAGAGTGGTAGGTTGTGATGGATTGAGATATAGGTAGAGAGGGAGAGGGGAGATATAGATTATTCAAGAGGGAGGGAGATGTAGTGAGGGAGAGAGAGGTGAGATAGAGAGAAATAGAGACTAGTGGAAGGAGAGGTAGGTAGAGAGAGGGAGAGAGGAGATAAATATAAGTAGAGATGGAAGGAGAGGGAGAGAGAGAGGAGAGATAGAGAGAAGTAGAGATGGAATGAGGTAGGAAGGGAGAGAAAGGTGAGATAAAGAGATGTAGAGAGAGATTGGTAAGGTTTTATGGATGCAAAGGTAGGTAGAGAGAGGGATTGAGAGATAGAGAGTAGATAGGGAAAAAGAGAGGGAGAGAGAGAGGGAGGTGAGAGAGAGGTGACATAGAGAGAAATAGAGAGAGTGGTAGGGAGTGATGGAGGGAGAGGTAGGTAGGTAGAGAGAGAGAGATAGAGATATGTAGAGAGGGAAGAAGGGACGGAGGGAGAGAGAAGCAAGGTAGAGAGAATTAGATGGAAAAGGAGAGAGACAAAGACAAAGACAAAGACTGAGAGACAAAGAGACAGAGTATTTAGATCAAGGGAGAGAGATTCAGATAAAGGGATGAAGATAGTGAGAGGGAGGTTTAGAGTGTAAGGGATAAAAATGAGTGAGATAGAGAGAGAGAGAGAAATAATACAACTTACTGATTACTGAAATTTGACCTCTTGATTATTGAAATTTGACTATCTAAAATTTGTGAGATCTTCCAAAAACTAGAAGAGAGAGAGGGGAGAGAGGGAGGAAGGGAGAGAGAGGGAGTGGAGAGATAAAGAGTAGAGAGAAGGAGAGAGAGAGAGAGAAAGATGATAAAACTTGCTGACTACTAAAATTTGACCTCTTGATTACTAAAATTTGACATATTGATTACTAAAATTTGACTATCTAAAAATTTTAAGATCTTCCAAAAACTAGAATTTGCATTATAACTCATCAAGATCTGAAACCACTCTCAAACATCCTTCCTATATACATGAAATATAACGTAAAGTATAAGAAAGTAAATGTATCTATGTAAATGCCAAGTTATACTTAAATGTTTATTTCATGTATATAGTTTCCATCAAATATAATGAGAAGAAAAAAAAAAGAGAAGAAAAATAAATTCGATGTAGATCAAAATGCAAGCACGTTATAACATAGTCATGTTTTGTCAATTCATTCACAAAATAAAAAATCCATGTCAAAACTAAGATATAACATGAGCGCGTTATAATGTGCTCACGTTATATCTTGCTTTGGGAATTTGTTAGTGTAATTAAATGTGTTGCACCTTGTTTTAGGTCATAATTACACCTTTGTTAAGTTTACTTAGGGACCACATAGGAGGTAGTTGGAGCATTTCCACCTATAGTGGACTTATCATGTTATTACTTTATCACTTCCACCTTTCGTGGACATATCATGTGATTACCTCTCCACCTTTTGTGAGTGATCCACCATTTGTAGTGATTATCACATTATCACTTTTCCACTTTAGGTGGAGTGATAGTTTTTCATAGTTCTCTCATGTCATAAGATTACGAAACTTTTCATAATCTTATGCACTCCTATGTAATCACCTTGGCTATATAACCAAGGGGTCTCTCATTGTAAAATCATCTCAAATCATCTCATATCATTGAATCATATTGATGAGAATACAGTTTATTCTTGTCACATTATTCTCTCTTCTTGTACTTTCCATTTAGTCTCAAAATCTTGGTAGCCATAGTCAATTCTAACATGGTATCAAAGCATGTTTGATTCTAACATGGTATCAGAGTTGGTTGGGTGCCATTAGAGAGTCTTTTTCTAAAGAAACATACTAGATTTGGGGAGGTTCCATTTTTGGCTTTTTATTGCAAGTTCATATCAAAACTTTCTAGTGCAAATTTGAGCTCACCATTGCATCCAAGAGGCCCGAGAAAGTCAGATTTGGCTTTTGTTCCACTCAATTTGGTCACCATTTACATTTTTGGCAAACAAGGGTTTGTTGCAAGCCATTTTTTATTAGAGCCATCATCATTTTTGCTTCAAAAATCCAGTTTTCGCTCATTTGCAGGAAAAATGATTTTGAGTTTTGTAGCAAGGATCAAAATCTGAACTGGGTATCTTTTATATTTTTGCAAATCTTGCACAGATTTGAAAGAAATTGTTGTACAAAAAGCGACGCGCATCATTTTTTTCTTGGTTGAAGGTTAAAAAAAACTATTTTCTCATCTTCTGCTTGTTGGATCAAAAAATGATTTATGGGTTTTATTTTTAGCATTAAAATATTTTTGGGTTCATGTTTTTGTCTACTAACAGTGAGTAGATTTTTCAGAAATCAAATAAAAAATAAACTTTTTTTGCTAGAAAATTCATTTCCTATAGGTTAAATTCAGTTTTCTTTTTTAAATCATAATTTTTTACCACGGTGTCTATTTTTTGCAAACGAGATATCAACGGAAAGCTATTTTTGAGCACTTCATAGTGGTGTAGACCATTTTTTCAGATTTTTTCATCTACACAAATTTGAAGTTAATTTTCATCATGGAGGCAAATGTGAACATTGGTTTGTGCATGCACTCTTTTTTGTTTCCATGCAGTAGGTTTGCATTTTGTCTTTAATTTATGCATGTTTTCCATTTTCTCCTTTTACAATCATGGGGTATTGTAATAAATGAACTTACATAAAGTTCCATTGGGGGGATTTTTTCATAATAATCCGATTACAGTGTAGTTGCACTTTGATCTCATCTTTGTATTGATGACAAATCACATTAATTGTATCTAGATTATGTTGTTTCTTTTGGTCACATCTTTCTCATAGCTTGGCACATTTTGGTTCGCATTGGTTCACATATTAGATTGAGAGCCTATGGTTAATGATCCTAAATCACATCAAATTCACATTGGGTCACATCTCAGTTTGAGGGCCATTCATTTTATGGTTAATGTTCTAGAATCTTCATGGTACTTGGTCCTATGGATCATTTTTAGTCATAGTTTGGCATCGGCATTGACATACACATAGATTCCAAATTTTTTCATCATATCATTCCCTCTTATGGGGGGCATCATTTATTCATCTACTCTTGCTTCATGGATTCCAGGGTTTGTCCAGTTTGTGAGTTTTCCAGTGTTCCTTGGCATCGAGTTTGTTGTTGCTTTATCATGATTCTACCTTGAGTCAATCAATGACTCGCATATGGTTTCAGTAGAAAACATAAGTATCTTTCCTTTCTTGCCAGATTGAGAATTCCAGTGTTACTCCACAATGTACTTCTAGTGCTTTTATTGTAGCGGGTTATCTCATTATGGGGGGGGATTGAATGGTCTCTCTTGTCATTCTTTGTGTGGATGGACATTGATTGGATTTATGATGGATATCATTATTGTATCTTTTATCTCTCTTTTGGGGAGGAGTTTTGTCCCACTAAGTTTTCTCATTTTCTTTGTTTGTGAGAGATTGCATTGCATTTGTACACGGGTACCTAACATGACCTCGTTGTCAGGACCCATCTTGCATTGTTTTCTTTTGTGTACATTCTCCCTAAGTTGCACTTAAGGGGGGGTGTTGGTGTAATTAAATGTGTTGTAACTTGTCTTAGGTTATAATTACACCTTAGTTAAGTTTACTTAGGGACCACATAGGAGGTAGTTGGAGCATTTCCACCTTTGATGGACTTATCATGTTATTACTTTATCACTTCCACCTTTCGTGGACATATCATGTGATTACCTTTCCACCTTTTGTGGGTGATCCACCATTTGTGGTGATTATCACATTATCACTTTTCCACTTTAGGTGGAGTGATAGTTTTTCATAGTTTTCTCATGTCATAAGATTATGACACTTGTCATAATCTTATGCACTCCTATGTACTCACCTTGGCTATATAACTAAGGGGTCTCTCATTGTAAAATAATCTCAAATCATCTCATATCATTGAATCATATTGATGACAATACAATTTATTCTTGTCACATTATTCTCTCTTCTAGTGCTTTCCATTTGGTCTCAAGATCTTGGTAGCCATAACAAATTCTAACATGGTATCAGAGCATGTTTGATTCTAACAGAATCCCCAAGTCTTGGGATTGGTATTTTCCTTGGAATACCAACCCAAAGGCTTGGAGGGCATTCTCAATGACAAAGACGTGATTTTGCAAATTCTACAATATTTCACATAATTGAGTTTGTGCTCACTATTAGGATTGCATGTGGTTCAATATCAAACAAATCAAACATCTGGGTAATGTTAGGTTCTCTCTTAGCTATCCAATGATGTAATTTTTTTCACTTTCTGACAATGTTAAACCTTTCATCCATAATTTTTTTTGTTTGTATGTCTCTTTTTTGGTAAAAACCAATGTTTTGTGTTTTTTCATTATAAATTAACCATTCATCAAAATTTCAAATAAACTACACTCCATTCTACAATTTTTTTTAAAAAATTATTCAATTATTTTCCAAAATTTGTAGGGGTAGCATGGCCAAAATTCTATTTTTCAAGAAGTTTCCACTTTGAAAATTAGTAAAAAATCAAATATTCATTAAAAAATTATCATAAAAATCATGCATCAACTACATATTGTTAGCTAACTTCTAATTGTTGTGATTTTAAAAATATTAAAATGAAGTTCACCATACAAGAGTCATACAAGAGTTGCTATGTTATGTTTTTCTAACCAAAAAAAAACCAATTTGTGTGCATCCCTCTTTTGAACCCCTTAATCTCAACCATTTTAAAAATAACTTAGTAGTTTAGAAACTAGACTCAGAGCACTTCGATCCTTTTTTTGGTTTCATCTCAAAATTTTGAGTGTAACTATTCTCAATTTCCTGTTTAAGGTCAGTATTTCCTTATTTCAGAATAAAAGTGGCCACTTAAGCCCCCTTTTCGAGACCCACCTTTCTACACTTACCCCTTAACTTAATAGAAACACTAGTGGTCTTGATTGTTATCATTTACAAGAAATAAATAAATATTCACTTAATGTCGATTTCATCACACAAAATACTAATGATTCAAATTCATGAGATTTTACACCCTCTAATAAAGGAGAGAACAAAATATTGCATTCTAAAGAGTCTTGTGTAAGTATGACATCTTGTACTCAAAAAATGATATCTTTTTTGCACAATAGCAAAAATTCGCCTACTTTTGATCAAGAGAGTATCTTGTTGAGACTCCTCCAAGATTGTCCAATCTCTCTCCCTCCAAGAACATGAAATAAATTTTACTACAAGAATTCATTTTGTGCATATCATAGAATTCATTGACATTATACTAATGAATGTAAGGCTCTGAGTAGTAAAATTTAACATCTTAAGGATTTTTATGCTCTTCCTTATGTGGGGCACCTAATTCCTCTAATCTATACTAATTTTTACTCTAGCATGTTTCTCATCAATCATTTCAGCTCACCCTTGTCTTGCACTAAGTGGGGGCAAGGGGTTAGGAAGCGTTGTCCTCATATGTCACTTGTCATTGTCTCTTTTGGATAGTTGACCATCTTTCATGTACAAATAAGAGCAAGCTTGGTATGTGGACGTCATGCCTTAAGTTGTCTCACATGTGAGATACTACCTCTTTTATGATGTAGCTTATTGGAAACATATGACTTGGCATAGGGCTTTACAAACAAGCTCTCATGTCCTCTTCTATTTTAAAGAAATTTCTCACAACAATGGTGTTAGTAACCACTTTAAAGCAAGAGCATACATCGAAACTCATGTTTCATTATGTGGTTTTCTTTTTTCTTGTGATGCATCATTTTCTTGGTGGTTTCATTGTGTTTGATTTCCTCCGAGAGCGTGATATTTCTTTGACTTTTCCTCTCTTGGAGACGTTAAGCACACTGTCCCCTAAGATGACACCTTGTATGAACTAAGAAAAATCCCTTTACACATCTCTCTTTCTTGTTGTGTTGCATTTTTTATGCCTTATTAAAGTCATGGAGGTATAGCTTTGATATGGTCCCTTGGGGCTCACTTAGTGAACACCTAGCTTCACTAGCCCTTGTGAGCATGTATTTTCATTTTGTCCTTATTAAATTCATAGAGGTATGACTTTGATATGGACTTCTTGGGGCTCACCTAGTGAGCACCTAGCTTCACTAGCCCTTGTGAGTGTCCATTTTAATTTTGTACCTTATTAAAGTCAAGGAGGTATTACTTTAATATGGTCCCCTGGGACTCACCTAGTGGACAACTAGCTTCCACTAGCCCTTGTGAGCATGTGTTTTGTTTGCATAGTGGACAACATGTTCCACTTGTAAACCTCTTCTAGCCTAGACCCGATCCACCACATTAAATGGCCAGTTGAAGCTTGATCCATTTCATTTTTCCTTTTTCCTTTTGCCTTCTTTTCCATATTTGATGGTGTGTGTTTACGACCTGATTATGGATTTATATATCATCCCTCTCAATTTCTTTCATCCTATCTTACTAGCATTTGTACATTGGAACCCCTCTTGATTGTGTGGTTGACTAATTTAGTGTGATTTTGAAGCAAGTTCATCCTCTCACTAAAGTGGGGGCTAAATTTAGTCTAGTAAAATGCATACCCTAGCAGTTTCACATGTGTTTGGGCCCACCTTGCTTTATTTATGCTTCTTTATGGCTTAATTAACCCTATTTTGCATCCAAAAGCCTAATAAACTATATATTTTTATGGAAAATATCACAAAACCTCAAAAGATAAATGAGCATTTCATGTTTTTGTCTATGTGTCATTGATTCGTGGATTGGGACTAAAATGCCACCTAGGGCATCTTTGTCCTCCATGGGACTTGGGACCCTGATAATGAAAGCACCTAGATAGGTCCCTTTCTGGAGTTTATGCCCTGAGATTTGAGCCTTGGGACTAAGATGCCACCCAGGGCATCTTAGTCCTCCTTGGCTTATTTTCGAGATTCAATTTCAAATTTAGGTGAGATTTAGCCTCCTTTAATTAATAACTTCATATGTCAGCTTATTTTGTTGTAATTTTGGGATGTTAAGCATGAAAAATTATAAATAAAAGGTTCCCTATCTCATTTTCTCATAACAAGATAACAAGCATTCAAGTCTTCATTCCTAAGGAAAGTTTATGCATTCAAGAGAAATTCATCAAGTTCAAGCATCATGTCAAGGGTTTAGTGTATCCATTCATGTTGTTGAGCCAAGGTTGTGGATGTAGAATTGAAGATCTATTCACAACCATTGTTCACATCATATTCCATGATCCAAGATCTACATTATTCATGGCCACTACATGGTAGATTGCATATTTTCTTCACAAGACATCATTCAACATGATATCATTTACATATTTCATATGCCTTCATTCATTTCATCATTTGGTTTAATTACCAATAAGGGGTTTGACTAAGGCAAACCCCCATTCACTAACAGTCAACAATTATTTCCCCTCTTGTGTGTTTGTATTTGGAGATCTAGGTTGAAGACTTTAAGATCCTTTAAAGTGCAAAGTTTTCAAAGTTGCAAAGTTGCATTTCCAAAGTTGCCATCTTCACAGAAACTCGGCTACAGGCCAGATCTGGACATTTTAGGACCTCATATCCAGGGAGAAGCAAGTGCAGACCTTGGAGCCTAATACCACATTCATATATTCTAGAAATTTAGAATGGGACTAATATGCCACCTTGCGCATCTTAGTCCTCCACAAGTTAGTTTTTAGAGATTCTTCAGGATTCTATTCTTGCATTCGAAGACTCTGTATTTGCCTTGAAAAATAGCAATGGGACTAATACACCACTTTAGGTGTCTCAGTCCTCCATAGAACTTTTTGAAATCTTCTTTGCATTTCCAAAATCCTTGTTACACCTCCAAACTTCTTGGGTACACATACCCTAACTTGTTTTAGTTTAATTTCATCATTTTTATGTCCCATTTGGCTTACATGCTTAGATTTTCTAGGGTTTGTAGGTTAAATGTTTATTTGTCTTTTCCTAGGACCCTCCTAATTGTGAAATTAACTCACCTTGTGAGGTTGTTAGTCAATACAATTGGGACTCCTAGGACAATCCTTGAATGATAATAGGATAATAGTGGTGTTCTATAACCTAGGTTATAAAGAACCTATTTTTCTATTGTTCAACAACACATGATACTACCTACTCTACCTGAGAGGTAGCCACCAACATCAATCTAAAAAAGAGATAGATCCATAGATCCACTAGATTGATGCATATTCATATGCATCTAGTTCAAGAAAGGAGGGGAATTAACCCCCAACTTCTCCTAGAGATACTCAAAAGTATCTTTAGGAAGAGCCTCAATAAATATATTAGCAATCTGATCCTTTATAGGAACAAACTCAAGGTTAACTTCATTCTCCATAACCTTCTCTCTCAAATAGTGACACCTAATAGATATATGCTTTGTCCTTGAGTACATCAAAAAGTGAAAACTTTGATATCCTTCAATTTTTTTCCCATTCATAACACCTGTGTACAACATGATGTTGTTGCAATAAACTCAACCTTTATAGTAGATAGGGAAATTGAGTCCTTCTTTCTCAATGATGACATAAATCTACATCTAAGAAAGAATGCACCACCACTAGTACTTCTCCTATCAACACAACCAATCCAATCTACATATGTATAATCACTTAATCTGAAAGTAGTATCCTTAGGATACCACAAGCCATAATCTAGAGTGCCTCTTAAATATCTGAAAATTCTCTTCACTTATTGAACATGTGTTTTGTAAGAATATTCTTGAAATATAGCCACAAGACAAACAACATGCATGATATTTGGTCTAGTAGGAGTTAGATATAGTAGTCCACCAATCATAGATCTATATTTTCTCTAAACAAACTTAGGTGAATCATCATCTTTGCTCAATTTACAAGCAGTTACCATAGGAGTGTATACTAGTTTGGAATCATCCATTCCAAACTTCTTCAACATCTCTTTGACATACTTAGACTATGAAATAAAAATACCTTTATTTTTTTGATTGATTTGTAGCCCAAGGAAGAAATTAATCTCCCCATGCATTGAAATTTCAAACTCTTTCTACATTTCCTCTACAAAATTCTTACACATAGCTTCATTTCCACCAAAGATAATATCATCCACTTACACAAATACTATCAAGATCTTATCTTCCTCAATTTTAAAGTAAAGATTACTATATGTGGTGCCCTTACTGAACCCTTGTTGTATAAGGTACTTTTCCAATCTTGCATACCAAGCTTTGGGAGATTGCTTCAACCCATATAGAACCTTCTTCAACTTACATACCATATTTGGTTGATCTAACAACTGAAATCCTTCTAGTTGTTCCATGTAAACTTATTCTTCCAATTCCTTATTCCAAAAATCAAACTTTGCATCCATCTGATAAACTTTAATGTCCTTATGTGCTGCAAATACCAAAAACATTTTGATAGCTTCCATCCTAGCCATAGGAGAAAAATTTCCCTCAAAGTCTGTTCCTTCCACTTGTGAGTAACCCTTACAGACAAGTCTTGCCTTCTTCCTTACTAATCCATCCTCATTCAACTTTCTTATGAATACCCACTTAGTTCCAATTATGTTCTTGTTTGCCAATCTAGGAATAGATTCCCAAGTAGAATTCTTTTCTATCCACGTAAATTCTTCTTCCATTGCCTTCATCCAATGTTATCCTTGCATGCTTCGCTCATTGTTTTAGGTTCAACTTTAGAAAGTAAACACAAATTTATCTCAACTTCAAAAACTTTTCTTCTGGTCAATACACCTTTCGTTTTGTCTCCAATGATTTTATCTTTAGAATGATTATTTTGAACATAGTTAAGGGTCTTAGGGTTTTTCTCTAGAGCTTCTCCCTCTTCATCCTGGACTTATTTTTCATCAACTTTTTCTTCTTCTATTCTTCAATCAAGTTCATCTCACACATATCCATCCACTACAATTGAGTTCAAGAAGTTTTCATCAACCTTAACATTTTCACTTTCAACAATCCCTCTCAGCCTTCTTTTGTAACATTTGTAAGATTTTATTTTAGAACTATATCCAAGGAAGATACGTTCATCAAACCTTGCATCAAACTTTCCTAAGTTTTCTTCTTTTCTTTTGATATAATTTTTTCTTCCAAATACTCTTAAGTACTTCACAGTGGGAATCCTTCCATGCCATAACTCATAGGGAGTCTTTGTGCTGTTAGCTTTAGCTTGAAATCTATTAAGTATGGAAACAATAATATGAATAGCTTCTCTCTAGTAGACATCTAGTAGATTTTTCTCTTTAATCACAATCCTGGTAGCCTCTTGAACAGTTTGGTTTTTCCTTTAAACAACTCCATTCTATTGAGAATTTCTAGGGGTAGAAAAATGCCTCTTTATTCCATGAACTTCACAAAAAATGTTAAACTCATTGGAGGTGAATTCACCACCTCTATTGGACCTCAAACATTTGATTTTCAAATCCATTTCATTCTCAACCATAGCTTTAAATGCCCTGAATTTATCTAATACATCAAAATTTTCTCTAAGAAAAGTAACCTATGTCATTCAAGAATAATCATCAATCAAAATCATAAATTACCTATCACCTTGTAGACTTCTCACCCTTATAGGACCATAAAGATTTGTATGAACTAATTCCAGCAATTTGGTTGCAGATTGTTCCTTTCCCTTGAAACTACTACTTGTTTTTTTTCCAAATTGACAACTCTCACAAACAAAATTGATAGACTTTTTGATTCTTCGTAGGTCTCTCACTACATGAAGTAAACTAATACTTTCCAGATTATCGAAATTCATGTGACACATCCTCCGGTGCCATAACCAACTATTACTAATCTAAGACATAAAGAAATGTCCATCAACACCCTAAAGCTAATAAATTTTTCCATTTGTTCTCTTGCTAGTAGTAATCAAGGTTTTGGACCCTACACTGATCTCACATGTTTCGTTCTTAAACATAAGATTATATCCTTTGCTACAAATTTTTTATACACTTAAAAGGTTATGTATTAAACCCTTAACATAGTAAACATTATTAGTGTTATGATTTCCATAAAAACTGATTGTTCACCTATTCCACATATCTTAGCTCTTGAATCATCTTCAAATTTAACTATTCCTCCAACATATTTTTCAATTTTAACAAACTTACTCTTGTCTCCAATCATGTGATTGGAGCAACCATTGTCAATAACCCAATAATTCTTATCTTCTTTAACATGAAAAGAAGATACCAAAGTACCTTCAATTTTATCCTTCTTCTTCAAAACACTTTCCTTGACACAAATTTTAGGGTTAGTAGAACCAAACTTTTATTTTATAGCCAAAAAAAAGAATTCATTATCATCAAAGTCTCCATAGTCATATTCATCATAAAAAATGCTAGCATCTTATCTAACATAGTAAGCTCTTTTAATCCTGTTTCTTTTGTTCTCCTTATTCTTATTGTTTATAGCTCTTTTTGGACATCTTGAAGCATAATGACCTATATCACCACAACTAAAAAAATTGAAAGGTAGTTTACCTTTCTACTTATTGGTGCCCTTCTTCATTCTTCTTACAAAGTTATTTTCCACATCATAAAGATATTCATATGTGTAGGTGAATTCCTAGTCTAAAATTGCAAAAAAAAGAGAATGCAAACAAGGAAAACACAAACAAAACCTCAACGGTTAGCCTAGTTAAGCTTGAACAAAACAAAAGATAAAGAGAGTACTTTACCTTATCCAAGTTGATGAGTTGGTTTTCCCTATTGATATTCTGATTTGTGTGCTCCTTTTGATGGCAAATAACATGAAACCTAGCTTTAAATGATCATAAGTGGATGGAGAATGTAATGATGCAAGTGGGTAGTGCAATGGATGCGCAATGTGGATGCAAAAGGTGTTGCAACAATGGTGGTTTTTGTGATGCTTGAATGCTTGAAGACTTGATTGTTTGATTGTGTGATTGATTGTATGAATGAATGAAAATGAGGGTAAATTCCTCTAATTTTAGGGTAAGTTCCACTAAACAATGGAGGGTCAAGATGAAGCCACCACGGACAAGATCAAGGGCCAAGGTGAGTTGAGAACTCACAAGCCCTCACATCTTGCCATGTATCAGGTGAGGTGTCACAAGGGAGATGAGATGGAGGTACCTTATGGTACCTAGGGATTGGGACAACATCTCCTCATAAAGGAGGTCCTTGTCCACATATGAGTGATGTGATGTATTAGGAATTAAAAATTCCTTAAAAGGCCTAGGGAGAATAAACGTGAATTTAAAATTCAAATGGGGAAGAGGTTGCCTTCTCCAAAAGGAGAAATAAAATAATGAAGGTTGGCTTGGGGGTATGCCATAAATGGAATAAGGATTAGGTTGACCTAATCAGGTAATTAAAGTTGTGTAAACAAGGGATTAGACAAATTAATGATGAATTAAGGCAAGTGGAGAGTTATGGAGGATGTGGCACTAATCTTGATTAGAGGTGTGCACATCCTAATCATAGGTTAATTAAATTAATCTAGATTAGAGGAGAATTATGGAGGATGGGACAAGGAGAGAGAAATAATGAATTTGAAAATTAATTTAAATTCATAAAGACAAATGACTAAATTAAATAAATTATAATATTTATTTAATTTAGTGAGGAAAGGGAAATAAAGGATAAAGTATTTAATTATTTAATTAAATACCTTAGGAACATTAGAAAAAGGGGGATATTAATTAAATAATACATTATTTAATTAACACAAATGAGGGATGCAGGATAGAGGAATAAAAGGGGATGAATTTGACCATATGGGGGTGGTCAAATTATAATGTCTACATTTTTCCCCTCTTTGAAATACTATTAGAATAATAGTGTTTTGAAGAAAAATAAAATACAAATGACTCAATAGAAGAGCGAACTAAAAAGTGATGCCCCAACGCGAGAAAAGTTGTGTAAAATGTCTAATCGTAAAAAACAAAGGAAGATGCCCCAATTTCACTGGAAAATAGACAAGATGAAGGAATTAAGGAAAATAATAGGGTACACCCCCTTGAGAGGGTAGATGGGGAAGAAAAAGGTGCCCCAACTGACTTCTCGATATGGAAAAATTAAGGGTACCACGTGATAGAGCACGAAAATCCATGACGAATGGATTTTGAATGGAGGAAAATAGATAAATGAGGTTAGAATGGTGGCCTGTAGAAGAAAAGGGATGAAGGAATTAAAAAGAGGTTAAATAAAGGGTAGCAATTACCCAAAAATTAAAAGGTTAAAAAGGTGCAAAATTTAGAAATTATAAAAAGTAAATTTCAAAATTACTATTTACCATTTTGCACACTTGGTAGTTGACTCAGCAAGAGAGAGAGAGAGAGAGAGAGAGAGAGAGAGAGAGAAGGATGGCTGACTAGTCAAGCGAGGATGAGGGATTCGTAGATGATGAGCTCATCCACTAAGGTGAGGATTTGCACTAGTACTACCAAAAGCGTGTGGCACCCCTCTAGGTAGGATTCAAAATTTGACTCCATGATTTTAATTTTGGATTTTGGAAGCCCTAAGGTACGAATTTGTGGTGGTTGGGTGAATTCACATGTCCATACATCGAGGTCATCTGTCAAAGGGGGTGACTGGGGAAAGAGACGAACTCACCCTATGCAGGGGTGAACTTGTCAGGGAAATAGAAAATTTTGAAATCACCCCAAATGGGAGGGGCAAATTTGAGTTCACTAAACAAGGAGAAAAATTCACCCATTAGAGGGCAAAAACACACAGTGGTGGCAACACAGTCGCCCTAGACATAATAAGGGAAATTCACCTAAACAATAGGTGAATTCACATGATGGCGAGAAAATGGGAAAATTCACCATTGGAAAAGGAAAAATTGCACATTGACGAAGAGAGGGGAAAAGTCGTGGACAAAATAGAAAGAGGCGAATTCACCAATTAAACAGGCGAATTCGTATACAAACAAGAAGATGGGAAAATTTTCCCAAATGAGAGGCGATTTTATGGACATGGGGAAAAGAGGAAATAGGAGGATTCATGGACTAAGGGGAAAGGGGTGAATTTTCCAATGAAATAGGTGAATTCGCAAGAAGACTAGAATAGGAGCAAATTCGTCTAACACAAGGGTGAATTCACCAAAAATCTGGGGTAGGGAAAAAATGATAGAAAAAGATGAAATTTATGAAAGACTGACATACTATGCTATGTGGATGTAGAACTTTGAGATGTTGAGGACTTGGGAGAGGAATCCAACAGTGCTGGGGGAAACCATCAAGGTGTTGAACACCCATTACCATGTAGCGTTGGCACAGGTAGGCCTACTACACATGTTGGGGTATCCCAACTTTATAGCACATCAGGCATTGTTGATAGAATTGATGGAGAGGTGCAGCTCAGAGACCTCAACATTCAATCTCTCGATAGGGGAGATCATTGTGAGACTAGAGGATGTGTGGAGGATATTGCGGCTACCCATCAGAGGGCACCTAGTTAGCTAGACATAGAGCCATGGGAGAGAGCGAGACAAGAGATTATAGATGATCTTTGGATGGGTAGATCTCCCTATCTAGGTGGGAGTTAGACTTGGATGGGTGCTTGGGGTTGGAGGTGCCTGCACTTCCATTATACCTTTGTAGCATGATTAGTGGGATTCTACTGCCAAATAGGAGCAGACAATTTTGTAGCCTCAAGATCATTGAGGTTGTTAGGCATATTGTGGAGAGGAGACAGGGAGAGTTTTCATGGGGTGCATGCATGCTGGTGCAGCTATATCAAGACATACATGTGGTCTGCTACAAGAGAGACCTCAGTATCACACATGTGAATTTGCTCTAGGTATTGGGTTGGGAGCATATTAGCATGGTGAGGCCAGGAGTTTTGGTAGTAGGGACACAAGGTGAGACACTATCAGTATCATACTAGTATGGTATAGAGTAGGGATGGTGACTGCACTACTTGGATGTGATTGATTTGGAGGGGTGGGGGAGGAGGTTGGATGACCTATAGGGAGATCAGATTATATGGAGACCCTATCAATGGTGATGATTTGTTGAGTGGAGAGGGGATGAGAGGAGGCATAGGGACTACTTCTTCATAGTGTTCTACTTGATCAGGTGAGACCCACACATCGTTGAGCTCCATAGATCAGATAAATTGATGAGACAGTTCTAGGTGTAGTAGGATATCCCACCGAGGCCTTAGAGATTTCATCGGATTAGCTGAGAGCACCTATGGGGTGATCTAATCATGAAAGAATTTTTGAGCCAAATGTGGGAGGATGTATAGTTGGTACCATATCTAGGGAGAGGAGGGGTGGGAGATGCAGGGATGATAGTGTAGAACTCTGCATGGTGGATAGAGCATAGGCTAGGGAAAATCATGATGGTGCACTCGATTGTAGGGGAACTAGGCTATGACTCAGATGGCAATAGGAGGATAGCAGGGCAATGGTAGAGGGCTAGGAGAGGAGGCCAATAGTGGAGAGGAGGTGGGGAGGGTGTAGAGATTTAACTAAATACAAAAATCCTGGGAAAATGCATAGGCACTACGATTTAGAGGCGGGACTGACTAAAACATCTACACCTTACAATTATCTGGATTCATTAATATTATGCAAGAACTTAGAAAAGACCATGGCACGGTGGGTTGATTCAGGTTTCCATTCCTCCCTCAAAGTCTTCCGATTCCACCCGCTTCTTGTATGCAATGTAATCTAAAATCACCGGGCAATCTACTCTATAGTTCTAGTGAGCCGACCCCTTCGATTTCTCCTCTGGTTCCCTGGAATCGATTGGTATCCATTCTTCCCTGGAGCCTAAGTCCCAGTCGATGTTGTCTCTCGATGCTAACTCCTCTGGTAGCCCTTCGTTTTGCACATATCACATTACCAAGCCACAAGGTTGGTTGGTGGTTAGCTTGGCTTCTCTAAGCAAAAAGGTGATGCTTCGGTCCCTTTCATCCCATCATTTTTCAAACTCTTCTAGGTCAATTGTCCTGACCAGAGGGAATTTCATGATCTCCCTTCCTCGTATGCTCAACATGTAGTAGTTCTAGGGCATTGGGATGAGATTATTTTCATCCACATTATCCAAGGCTGCATCAATATCTCCCAGCCATGTGTGAATGAAGACCATCTAGGTCAGTTTATTTGTGATTTCCTTTGGCACACCCATGTGGAGGAGCACCGCTAGAAACATTGCTGGTATTTCTACATTGGACCGAAACTTGTGATATGCTTTCAAGAACTTTGGGCCTACAATCTTCTTGGTTGCCTAGAGTATTAGTGGGTGGGACAAGGCTAGTACCTCATTCAACCTTTTGTCTGTCACTTCTCATTAGAATGCTTGTATTTGCTTGTCAGTGTCCAGGGCCAGAGGAGTCTCCATCCCTTTATCACCTACTTTTATCACCAAGTAAAAATCCCAAGCTTCTGCACGCACACACTATTCCTGCAAAGACACTATTTTAAATGACCCAGGCTGGCCTTTTTTAACTATGGTGGCTATTAGTCTTCATGATTAATTTTCTATGATCCTAGCGGTTGGAGCATGTAAACTTGCGGGTGCTCTGCTAGAGGTACCCGACGTGATTAATGCAAAGTATTTTGAGATCCACTCAATCTTTCCTTTTCCTTGGAAACTGTTCAATTTATTTTCATCTTGCCCTCTACTATTGAGCCCTATCACATCCGATTAGACCCCAAGTTTGTCTTTTCTTGTTAATATAGTAAGTTTATTTTTTACCTTTTTATTTAATTATTTTTAATAATATTTAGATTTTGATATATTTTGACTTTACATTTAGTTTATTATATTTTAATTTTTAATTTAGATTTAAGTTTTAAATTTTTTTAAGTTTTAATAATTACAAATAATTATTAAAATAAATTCAATTTACAATTATTTGTCTTATTAAACTTGTAATTATTGTCCCTTTAATAATTTTTTTTTTTGCAAGGAATTATTTTTTAATGATCGTCGATCATTCATCAGTTGATTCTAACCATTCCCCGCAATCATATGATGACCTCACCACTAAGTTTCAACTGATTGCGATATCACAAGTGAGAGCCACGTGTCTCAGTCGGCAGTGTCGAAGGAATAATCAAAGTGATTTAATATTTATGTCAAGTTTTAATACATTATATGGCAGGTTACTAAAGTGGTTGCGAGATGCACGTGCTCAAAATCGATGGTGATGTTATAATCTTGATGAAAATTTTCTCGATAGTTATGTTCGGTGTTGGTGACTGCTATGGATGAACATAATTGCCGATGGTGGAGATCAATGGTTGCTTTCCATCACATGATCCAAAGATGCAAGGTGTTTATTGATTGTGATATCACAGGTGAGTGCCACCTATCTTTCCTTGGCGATGCATAATGTGGTGGGCCCTTGGTGCTGAGATGGAGATTACATCAGCCTTTTGAAGGCAGTCGTTCGATGATCTAATGAAATCAAAGGATCAATGGTTAGAAATTAAATGGTGGCACACAAGTGAGCTTTAATGGCGGATGAGATGTTTACTGGCTCAATTTGATCAACATAAAGTATTTTTCCTTTGTCTTATTTCACCACAAAGTATTCAAGTTGGATGAGACAAATGCACTCGGGCTGACTCAGGGATCTTACTCCGATGGTGTTGGTTTGGCCCATACAACTCCTTGTGCTTTCATTGGTGAGACAAGATAGGTTTCTTTCCGATGGAACTTCATCAGTGAGACCTATATGCTTGGTATGACCTTTTCATTTCACCCCGATGGAACTTGTCTTGCTGATGATATGGGTTATTTGAATACTAGATTTTGGAGGTTTTTCATGATATCAAATGGTCAAGAATGATGTGATCATATGTGATTATGATGGATTATACTCAACATAAGGTTTTCTTTAGGGAATCAACAAGTGCAAAATCATTGTAAAGTCTAGCTGCTTTGTGATGAATGTTCTATTGTGGACCTCTAGCCTATCCTAGGTCTTTGTATTAGTTCTTTTTGTTCTTTGTTATAGTTTTTCAATGTTCTATACAATGGCCAAGTTTCTATTTGCAATCTGCTTTAATTTGGTCATTAAAAAGAGATATATGGTTTGTTTCCTTATAGAAATAATGCATTTATAACATTCACGTGTTTTTCATTTAAAATAATGGCATTTGGTAATAATAAGAAGGAAGTGTGAAGTTTGAAAAGTCATATTTTCAAATTTATTTTTTTGTCTTTTTTGAAACAATTAAATAAGTTGTTTAGAAGAATAAAATGGTGTCAATGTTTGTGATGAGGAAAAATGAATTGGAGAGTGGTTCAAAACTTGTTACAAGGTTTGAAAGTGATGTTTAAGTTGTACTTTTTAGAGTGATAAGGTTGACATTAAACTTTTCAAATATTTTTAGTTCATATTTTTAAGGTAAATATTTTTTTAAACAAAAAAAATTATTTTAAATTTCATACTTGGTAAACAAAAATTCAAATGCAATAAATGAATAATAGAGAATCATGCATGGGAACAAAACACCACCTACAAATGCAAATAACTTATTGGAATGACATAAAACAGATGATAAAGTCAAATATATTATTGGTCTTTCCCTTTCTGACATTAAATTTTATTATATATATTTAGATAAATCATGAGAGGAAATTTGGGATAATTTCAATAAAATATTTGGAGCAAAAATAGTTAATGTGAATTTTTTCCTAAAACTTCAACTATTTAGATTCAAAATGAGAGATATAATCACTATGTCTAATCACATAAGAAATTTGAGATCTCTCATTAAACAACTGGTAGAAGTCAAGGCTCTATTAGATGATGAAGATGCTAAGGATATTTTGTTAAATTGCTTGAAAATACAACAATGGTATTTCTATGCTTAGTCCAATAACTTTTCAAACACAAGATGTGATTTTGGCCCTATTAGGACAAGAAAAAAGAACAATGGAAAAGATCTAAAAGTTGATTCTCAACATGAGAATGTATTATACTCATGAGGTAATAATAATTAAAAAATAAAAATGAATGTTATTATTGTAAGAAAAAGGATCACATAGTGTGGACTTGTATAACTTGAGCCAATGATGTTCTTGAGGGAGAACTTAAAGAAAAATAAAATGACGTTAGCTTAGCCTATATGTATTTGTTTGTTTCAATCAACATATTTTGTTGTGAGGAATGTAAAACTTAAGGGAGGGTGTTGGAATATTAAGATTAACATTAATAAATTCACCTTACTAATTTGTTTATTTTTGTTATTAAATAATTAGTTATATTCTTATAAGATAGTAGTTCAAATGGGAAGGTATATTTGAAAGGCTTTGTAAAAGCCATATTGTAATATATTCCCAAATGAACTGTATGATATAATTATTATTTTGAGTGTGTTTATGTGTAGCTATAAGTTCTCTTGAATTTTCCAATATATTTTGTATGCTCTATTAGCCATGATTTCATGATTAATTTTCCACTTTCGACACTACTTCTTACTAACTTTTCCATCCAAATTTGGCTCTTAGACTAAATATTTCATAAGGTGCATTTTAATTTTCTTACTATCACCTTTGGCTGAATGTTTAAATTGGTTCAACCATGCAAAAAGTGTGGTTACTTTTAATTATTTCCACTTAAATGTGGGTTACAATTTTCTAATTTTCTTTCCATTTAGCTAGTCACAATTTCATACTAGCATTAAACCTTGAAAATGGCAGTTTACTTCTACTTAAAACTTGTGGTAATTTCATTAATCTCTTGCTACCTCTAGCGTTGAATTGGACTAGTTATGTCATCTAGGATTTGTTCCTCAATTGTCTTTTACTTTTTTCAAAAAAAAATTATGATGGTTATACTTGTATTACCATGAATGGACATAAATTTGAGGATTTTGGGTGCTTTCATTCAATTTTTCATGTTTTCCCCTTAGCTCCTACTTTATGTGTGTTTTTATGGAAGCCTTTGGATATCTTTTGGCTAATAGTATTTCATGGAACCTTATTAAAGGTGCTACTTTTCCTAACTCTGTAGCCCAATTATTCAATGGTCATTTTTCTAATCACTCCTTTCTCACTCTCTTGGAGGACAAGCGTGACATTATTTAGTATATTCAATGCCTAGATATTTCTTGTAAAGCTTTAAGGTCAAATATATAGTGGCATAAAACTAAATTTTATAGGAAATCCTTCTTAGCCAAGCCCAATTGGTTCAATTCCTATGGATAGAAGGGGGTTGATCATAAGGAAGTGTTGAGATTCCTAATCATCTCTTTTACCTTTTAGGTTTCTCCTTTATCTTTAAGGAAACATATCATTTCTAGAGCTGAGAAAAATTATTATATTAAATTATGAAGCCCCTTTCTTTGGCAAGGAGATTCCATGTGTGTTTAAAAATTCTTGTTGCACACATTTCCATTACTCATGTTGCTAAGAACCTTGCAAATCCTCATATTTGAAGATTGAAAAAATCCAAAGGTATATTTTATGGCCTCCCTTTAACCAAGGAAAATGGTTTCACAAAGTATCCTAGGAGTTTTATTATTTACCTCATGACTATAATAGGATTCGCTTGCTTTATATTCACTACTCTAAATGGCGCCATAATTTTAAATTTAATTAACATACTCTAAAACCTAACAAAACCAAGTTTTAGCTTATCAAATTGGAGAAGTGAAAGGTCAATACCAACACTGAGGAAGAGTTTGGAGGAGTGAAAACAAGGTCAATACCAGCGTCGAGGAAGAGTTTGGATTTAAAACAAGGTCAATACCAGCGTCGAGGATGAGGTTGAGGGCACTCAGGGAAAATCAATGACCAAGGGACAATGAGTACTATAAGTTTGGCACCCCCATTCTATTTAACCTGCAATTTCACGCCTAGTTTCCAAAGATCTTCTCGTACATTGGCACCCCCATTCTCATAAAATGGTATAAGATAAGACACAAAATATAAATTAGCTTAGTCTTTCACATTTTTATAGTGATTACTAGAGGCACATAGACCAATTATTCATAATAGAATAATTTGATCATACTTTTCCAATGACGGCATGATGAGAAAACCTTAGGTTAAATGAATAATTCCTAGCTAAGTTCTTTAAATCATGTCCAACCGTATAAGAGAAGACCGTTGCTATGTGTACTTGGATACCATGGAGAAAGGCTCTTTGGGCTCTTTCATCAATCAAGGTATTGTTAAATTTTAACACCTAAAAGTGAGAATGAAGAATCTTTCCTAGGATGGTGGCCAATTATGCTTCTCAGCACCTAGATTACAAAATCCTTGTCAATATCATTTCCATCACAATTAAACCTATTGCTTGAGATATAGTCATAGAGGTAAACAAATTGGCTTTCTTGATAGTAGATACATTTTAGAAAATTCAATCCTTGCATCAGAGATTGTTGAATGGGCCCAACAAACTACTCATGATGCCCTTACTATTAAGTTAAAATTTTGAAAAGGAATATGATTGCATCAAATGTCCTTTCATTTATAAAAGGCTCAAATGGATTTATTTTTAACCCTAAATTATTATCACACATTTAAAATTAAAAAATACTAGTTGAATGAAGAACCTTCATTCAAAAATGATGCCATGTCAAGACTTTCAAATGAAGGTATTTTTTATTTTAAATATTTCATGTCCAAAATGCTTTATAAAAGGAACCTTGGCATGAAGGACCTTCAAATGAAGACCTTAATTCAAAGGTCCTTCATTAGAAGATTCTTCATATAAAGGTTCCTTTAATGCCATCCCATTATAGCTCTTAGAGTTGTTAGAGATATTTTTGTTTCAAAGTAGAGATTGGACCATCAAATAGTTTCACCATGACTCTACCAAGATATCCATCAAATTGATAAACCCTGACTTAACAACCACAAATTCACAAGAAAATTGCTCCTGTCAACCCTAGGGCATCAATTCAATGCCATGTTTCTTGCTTTAACAGACCCCTAAATGCAATGAACCTCTATCATACCATGATGCACACCAATCCACCAAGTTATAGTTCTAAGATAGTGGGTGGATTGGTGAATGTCATTTCTATTTAGCCCTCAAACCCTTACATAGGCAAAATAGAGCAGTCATTGTATTTGATTGTTTTCTCCCACAAAACAGTGATTGAGCACTTCAAAACAAATGCAAATGAAAGGTAACACATATATTTATCTACACCAATGATCTTAGAGAATTTCAAGCTTGTACAAATCTGTTGGTTGTTTTTACTGTAACCAAGTTTATCTTCTAATCTACCTATGGAATTACCAATTCCAATCAGGGGCAGCTCGAAGGACGTGGACCAACTGACGAGGTTTTTAATAAACCTCCTACTCTTTGGGCTCTGCAAAACTTCAGAGGGTGATCCCCTTAATACGTTTATACCCTCTACACCAAACTTATAAAAAACATCAATAATAACGAATCATCTCATTTAATAGCTCAACATAACAGGATAATACTAAAATGAATTGGTTGTTCATCAATAATATCAACTATTTGGAGCATGAGATACTACAACATTACACAAATTAATATAGTCATTGATTTGCAATTTTGTAGCAAGCTCTAAGCAAAGAAAAATGAATACAGAACCTCACAAACAAGTACAATTTAGACCAGTGCCATATACCATTGGAGGAGTCAAATTCATAAGCACTTAAGGGTTCATGATAGATTTAGACACATAACATATAAAATCTCAGATAATATTGCCCTACAATATCATCAATTTTTATTCTAACCCAATACTACTTATAAGATCCTTACATAAACATATCCACCTATAATCTCACTCAAGCATTTTAATTAATTCCTTGAATTAAAGCCAAAATGAGAATCATACACACCCAAACAGTGAGATGAACAAAATAATCCTTGATCATTTTATTCAAGATAATTATGTTCATAAAATGGAGAGACATGAGCTCAAAATGAGTAATTTCCATTCAAATGCTAGTACTATCTTGAAACATTAAACATTCATGAGTTTAAAACCTAGTACACAAATGAAAAAAAACCTAAAACAACATTTTCAGTATGACATCAAATTCTTTACAATTCACTCTGCAACCTCACTTAGACTCGACCTAAAATTGTCTAACTTGCTAACTCATATTTCTGGCCTTGAAATCCTTCTTATAGATAATGAAGGAGCAAACAAGAATTGGGCCAAAAATACACATGTCACCTATCATTTGGACCGCCTTATGACATTTCAACAATTTATTACACAACTGAGTCCCTGGAGAATCTTCTTGTTTATCCCATCTACTTGGAAAATAGTTGTTGCATTGGCCAAACCTCAAATACCTGCACCAAAACTGCCATCAAGACATAACCAAAATATGTTATAACTAAAACTTTTGAGCTGTGAAATGTCGGTAGTAGACTCTGTCCTATTCTTCTTCAGTTAAATATT
Source organism: Sequoiadendron giganteum (assembly GCA_007115665.2). Classification (NCBI taxonomy): domain Eukaryota; kingdom Viridiplantae; phylum Streptophyta; class Pinopsida; order Cupressales; family Cupressaceae; genus Sequoiadendron; species Sequoiadendron giganteum. The sequence goes on from CM021100.1 coordinate 183,027,119, forward strand.
TGTCTACCCATCTCTGATATTCCTCATCTATTGGCCAATCAAAATTTACCACTTCATTCACCTTAGCACTATAAGGTGTGTACTTGACTGCTACCTGATTCACCTCTCTTTCAAAAGACTCCAAAAATGTGTTGGCATTAATGATTTTATCCATACAACCCGTCAACATATCATAATCAAAATGTTTTTGTTTTAAATGACTATGAGCACTAACTTTCACTATTTGAAGATTTTGAAACCTTGTCATAGAGAATTAGAACATTGATTCAACCACTCATCCTACCTTAAAACATACCAAAATTCTCCTAAAAATTAGACATAGGAATATTTAAGATGACTTAAACAATATTTATTGCCAAAACATAAACTTATGATGACTTTACCAAGCCTAGTACACACTCCCTCCCCATTAACCACTTAGACATATGAAAATTAAATGTAAATTTGTTGCTATTTTTAGTCATGAAGGTTTCCAATAAACCACTTGCTAGAGTTTCCCTTCAAGTTTATTTACTTGAATGAAGAGAAAAATTTCTTTGATTACAATTAGAGAATACATTTCAGGCCTTGGTTGTGTAACTTCTGGACCATAGTCACATTTAACACTTGTTACAAAGTTTGGGAGTTAAAATGTTAAGTAGATTTGATTTGTGATGGACACATTTGGACAGTAGTAATAATAACTTGCAATCTATCAAGACTTGATTACCTTATAACCTATCAAATTCTATCGATAAAATGATAGATTAATCAAAATGTCACCTTTGGATCTCATCACCATGAAAGAACTTCATCCAACATCCTTATGAGTACAAGTACCACCAAATAGGTATTTGTCAGATTTGTCTTCCTTGAGCGAGGGAAATTCAAGAAGATAAGAGGAAAGTGAGACATGTAGTAGGTCGAAAAGAGGGAGATCAACTAGAGGTCAAAATATTAGAAGAAAATTTCGTAAACGCATAGAATTTTTTCTTGTTGAAGGGGGGTCATGTTCTTATGATGATGAGAGCATAGGTGACATTGAGGCTCCCTTGAGGTATAAACATCTACGAAAACAATGGATACCCAAGGAACTTCCTCCAATAAACACTAATCTTTGTGTCAATGAGAGGATATATCACATAGCACCATTGTCATTACATGGTTTGGTCCTATTTTGCATGGATGACATAAAAGGTCTGTTACAAAAAAGTTACTGAGTTGATGGATTATGTTGGACCCTGTTATAGTTACGAAGATTGGATGTAGCTGGTTCGATATACATGAAGTATGCATAGGTATGCACTATCAGAAAATTATATACAACTAAAAGATAAGGATCAAAATAGAGTGGCTAGGTACATTGACAGGAGGCCAAAAGCATCAAGGAATATTGCAGGGTTTATAAATAGTACATGACTTGGGTCAACAAATAAGCAACCCAATTGCATATTCAAGGCACGAGAGGGAAACCATGTATTCATATGTGCGATAAAATCAATAACTATAGGGGAAGAATTGCTAATAGATTACAATTTGAATCACTTAGATACAAACACAATTGCTATGGGGGTTCTATGTACTATATACCATTTTACCCAACCTCCAATTAATGACTCCAATATACCATTTTATTATTATTTTTCGTAAGTCTATTGGTTTCATTTCAGTTATTTTTTTTATATTTAATTTTTGTCACAGCAAGACATTGATCATACAAGGAAGGCTTCGTCCTAGAACATAGATAACAATCCATATTCAGGCACTTCTACCTGACAGGTTTACCTCATTGTAATTGTACAAATTAGATACGAGCAAAATGTTTTATTATTATTTTTTTTCATTAGTTTATTGGGTTAATTTTGATAATGTTTTTAATATTCTTGTTGCAGTCGGTTGATCAGATAAAGGCACCAGAAGTACAAGAGAGCATCCATATGGAGGTGCAGTCACTATTATGTGATGATGACATTGCATTTTCCGCAAAACCTATGGATATGATGAGGAAGGCCAAAAAAAATGCAATGAAGAAATCCTTTAGTTGGTATTCATAGTGCCTCAAACAGATGAGATAAAAGAAAGGGTTAAAATATTATCTGAGAGAGCACAAAACTTACGATTAAGTTGTCATGAGATCTTTAATTATAACATAAGTTCATTCATGGTTTTATATTTTGTACTCTTTTATGTCATGAACTAAAATATGTGTTTTTGTTACAAGATTATTTGCGTCTTCATCATGTTGATGGCCATGATCAAGGTACTGCAAGTGTTTCCTGAGAAGTAGGGGTCAGTACAAGTGTCAATCTTGATCTTCTTGTGCATACAACACATCATCTGACCCCATCATCTGTGCCTATATTGTCAACTGAAATGTCGGCAACACATACCATGCAGGCATTTGGTAGTGCACCCTCTGGCAGCGAACACATGCCACTACATGTGTTAGTACCTGAGGATGCAAAGGCCACTAGTACTGGTGATGTTTTAGTAGCATTTCCTTGATCTTCCTGTATTACTAGTACAGGAACATTGCCAGTCACATTTGTGGTGACTGAGGATTTCATTCCCATAAAGATAGAGAAGGTCCCAAGTACTTTAAAATGTTTTAATCATTATTATATATAATCCAATTGAAATTTACTTATTGATCACTCTTTATAGACTAATGATCCCATGATCATTTTGTAGGAAATGATGTTTTTTATAAACATCTAAGTGATATTACATTGGAGCTCTTCGGGCCCACCATGTGTACACAGTGGAATTCCCAAAATTAAGATTAAAAAGATGAGTTCATTAACCGTTTAGTTGTGTTGTTCGGTGATAAAACATTCAACCGAACCAAGGTCCTTAAGAAAGCTAGTAACTATCTAAAGTATGTGAGGGACCAATATAGGTCACATTTAGAGAAGAACAGAAAGTATGAGCGTCCCCCCATGATTCCAAAGAGGGAGTGGAAGGACTTGGTGTCAGATGGAAAGGAGAAGGCTAAAAATAAAAAAGGAAAGACACCACCGGGCCAAGGAAGGTATGTGATACTATCAACAATGTATTTATATACTGATTACTCTTTCTTTTTTAATAATCTAATGTTTTTCAAAATTTTCATAGGTTTTTTGAAACATCAAAGGCAACAAAGGCAAGACTAGAAAAAAATGAGTAGCACAAACTTGGATCTAGTGGTTATATGAAATTGGCCACACGATTTATAAGTATCAATAAATGAAATATTGCATCTAAATAATAAATTGCAAACAATTTTGGTTTGATCACACCATAGAAGAAAAATTCATCATCTTATGCAAAAATGCAGGGCTCTGATTTCAACAGAGTTCCCACAGAAGAGGACTTGAAGATTGCCTTCCAGCAAGGCTATGGAGCCCTGACTAAACACCTAAGAGTCTCGACTAGGCAAAAACAATCTTCCACTGCATCCAACACGCAGGTAAATAAACACAATAAAGTTTATTTAAAATCGAATACTTGTGCAATCTATTCAATATTAATTTCCACCATAATAATGTGCCTATTTGTTTTGCATAGATAAACAATGATAATACTGCACATGACATTGGAATGTAGCCTGGTGAGGGTGGAGCACAACTTGTAGATGAAGGCCATGGTGTGCATCCCAGTACTGGATGTATTCATGTGCTATACAAAACGCAGTATGGATTAATACAATTAAACATCTTTAATTGCATTTGGTGTATTAATCAATGTAACCTTTCATGTTTCAACTTTAGAGCATGTAGAGCATGGTCAACATGTTGAGAATGATCAGGCTAGACAAGATCAGGAACATGATGTGGCTCCATCAAGTAAAGATGACCACTCTATTGTTCTTTTAAACATATTTAATTGCAATTGGTGTATTAATTAATGTAATCTTTCATGTTTCAACTCTAGATCATAATTTAGAGGGTGTTCAACATGTTGAGCATGAGGCTATAAGACAATATTAGGAACATGATGTGACCCAATCAGGTAAAGAGCACCACTCTGATGTTCTTTTAATTAATGAAATACATGTAACAATAATAATAAAACATATCAATTCAACATTTCTTTGCTACTGTAGCAGACCCCCCTTGCAGTGGCATCCACATTGTGAGTACATGACTAGGCATACATTAAGATCACGAGCAGAGCTCAAAACAACTGAAGGGGGGACAAATGATTTTGAAAATAATACTCCACTTCATCTTTTTATAGCTGCAAAAAAGAAAAAAGAAAAAAAAAAGTGATTGTAATCATATTATGACAACCATATTTTTGATAATATGTAAAAACTAAAAAAATGAATGTTATATGTTAATGAATGAAAGTGAATATATTAATGACTAAATTTTATATGTTAATGAATGAATGTTATATGTTATTAATGGATGAATGAATGAACGTGAGTATGTTAATGAATGAATGTTATATGTTATTAATGCAAGATGAATGAATGAATGTTATATGTTATTAGTGGATGAATGAATGATTAATGTTATATGATCAGGTATGAGGAATTGAGAGTGATGTGAGGGGGGGGAGGGGCCAAATGAGCCTCCACCTTCACGTGTTTGGCCCTATTAAGTAGAGAATATTAAACTATTCTCAAAACAAAGAGAAGCTCAATAAGGTAAGTAATGCACTTTTCAATATAAGAAATGCATCGTTTGAAGCATCAAACCAGTATGCAAAGATGAAAGAAAGTGCTAAATTTTCACTATGAACATTGTGTTTTGTGTGGATTTGGTTTCAAAGCTCTATTTTTTATTTTTATTTTAGTGGTCTCTAAAATTTGACTTTTGTGCATAACAGGTTAGTGGAAAATTTGATAGCTCTGAAGGGTTTAGAGGCTCAATTGAGATAGACACATAGATATTTGGATCTTGTTGTTGATGGGAGGCTTCCACTTAACCATGAAATTTTGTACCATCTGTAGGTATGCTAAAATATATCTACTTACATTCATTCAACTTACTATAATATAATATCTGACAAAAATCTCCTTTTCATTATACTTAGATGGATTTTCACGCCCTCTTCCAAAGCACATGTTTTCAAATAGGCAAGAAGGATGCTGGAAAGGGTTAAGGAATTTGGCTTTACACCTGCCAATTGCATAGTTTACTTCATTCATCCAACATATTTCCAATGCGTTTCACAATTGTTGGAATCATATCCTATAATTACAAAACTAGTAAAATTAAAATATGTAAGTTTCAAATATGGAATTACATATCTTTCTATAAATTTTTGAAAGAAAATATCAAAATAGAGAAGTATTAACAAAATAATCTGCATAATTTCTAAGAGATCTGGGAATTTTTTTGTAGAGTTATCTTGAATATATTTAAGACAAAAGTAACTTATAGAGATTGAAGTAGAATATCGGTAGTCTAAAATCACCAGTCAACACATCTTAGTAGTATCTCAATTCAAGAGAACTAGGTCCACTATCCATTACCTAGTAAAACAAATAAAATCAATTCATAAGATTATTTTGTTCTAATAGGGTTGACCGGTTGTTTGTTTCTTTTTTATTGTCAAGAAGTCATCAATATACACTTGGTTTTCCCACCTTCTCTTGCCTCATGGCCAGAGTTTCTACAGAAGGCATCAAAGTAACCTTCAAGATTGACAATCGCAATGAGTACAAGTTCAGTATAACTTAATGGTAATTGGGTATGATTTTATTTGTTCAAGACCAATTTCGATTCATCTTCTGCTCACACTACTTTTATTTACATTTATTTTTCACTAATATCCATTTTCCTTTACATTCATATTCTTCTATACATATTTTGTTTATAATAATGTTTTCCTTAATTTAATCTAGGGGAGAGGACCCAGTACCTGAGCAACTTTCAATGTCATGTTGTTAGGATTTACTGTGAAGCTAATCCAAAGTTTTTCATTGCTGCTCAAAGCCATATTGCAGTGCCTTCTCTAGGAATCCCACATGATCCCCATTAGGTATATTATTTTTGTAGTCTCTAAATTCTTAAAAGAAATTAACAACCAGTTTCTCTAAATGTGGCTCCTTGTTTACACATTAATATCTCTTTTGGCAACAATGGATCAAAGTGGATTCATAAGGTCTTAAAGAGAAGGCTCTCAAACATGGAGATCAAGAGTGGGACCAGGTAAAACCATTCATAATCATGCTCATATTGTTTTATTGACTATCTAAGAGCTAAGCATCCAAGATAGCATTCTGTATTTTTCTATTGAATTTCCAGAGTGAATAATTTTGGGTTTGTAATCCTATTTTTTAGTACACTAGCTAAGTATCCAAGATGCACTGCAGGTACTTTTCCTCACCAAATTGCTCATTTTCCACAAAATTAGATTCTAGTGTGTAGTTTAATATTCACTAGTTTGATTTTTTCTTTTTTAGCAAAATTAGAATCCAGTTCGTAGGTTGTGCTTGTTGTCCATGACAGTCCCCTTGATCTCATGACTCATCATAGGTTTTATATTTTTCTCCAATTGTTGATCAACATCAAATGTGGCCATCATAATATCATCCATAGCCTCCATATTCTACAATTATTCATTTCTCATTTCTCATACATAGTAACCAAATAATGCAGGCCTAGAGCTTGGACTACAGATGTATGCAAAAAATGATAAATCCCTGCCTCTATAAGCCTAATTAAACACAATTGACATGTTGTTTGATATTTTAAACAATCATATGACTATCCTTTTTCTACCTTGTAAACACTTACTCAATGCATACAATAATTTATTGAAATGCAAAGTTGAATGGTCTCTTAACTCTTGACACTAATGTCATTGCATTTGTCAAAACAGGGTTAATCATATTGTGATCTAAATTTTCATAATGAAGTCTTCCAATCTTTCCTTTATATATGAGGATTGATGACAATCCATCTTGTCTTTTACTACCCCTATTAAATGCTCATGGTCTTGGCACATCAACTTTCTCTCTTTGATTGACCTATCCTTATGTCCTATCATTATCCCTATGGATGGACTTTTGAGCCTCCTACTACTTTTAAATGTCACTCAGAGTCACCCCGATAAGCATTTTGATCCATCTGTATCTTCATTGACAAGAGATCATGTACCGCTAGGATATTATGTAGTTTCCTTGACGTGGTGAGTCTCCCTGATGATTATTCTTTTGATCTCAACTATGTCACCAAGATTCCTGCCGATGTAATGTTATCGACATCACATAGTGGGTCAGGTAGAAATTCATAACTTACTCCAATGGTATATGTATTGCCGATATGCTTCCCTCATCCTTCATCGATGAGACAAGATGAGTATCTCATCGATGAAAATTCATCGTTGAGACCATAGGCCAGTCCTCCAAATATATCTTCTCAGGCAAGTTTCATCATTGTAACAATCTTGATCTTTCATCGATATGCCTACATTTGAATGAATAGTTTGTTTTTTAAATTGCATTGTTCTGTCGAATTTTCGACGGACCTCCAAAAGCATCTGATGAATTTGAAATATATCCAATGAACTTTCGTCGTAATGACTTGCCTATTTCATTACAATTTTGACAAAATTCTATGGTTATTTTGATCTGAAGTATGTTGCCAAGACTCTTGCTGATGTAATCTTATCGGCATCACATAGCGGGTTGGGTAGACATTCAAAACTTACTTTGATGGTATATGTCTTGCTAATATGTTTCCCTCATGCTTCATCGATGAGACAAGATGTGTATCTTGTCGATGAAACTTCATCACTGAGACCACAGGCCAATCCTCCCAATATATCTTCTCAAGCAATTTTGATCATTGTAACAACCTTGATTTTTCACCAATATGCCTACATTTGAACGAATAGTTTTTTTTTTTTTAAATTGCATTGTTCCGTTGAATTTGCGACGAAACTCCAAAAGCATCCGATGAATTTGCAATGTATTCGACGAACTTTTGTTGTAATGACTTGCCTATTTCGTCGCGAGTTCAATGAACTTCTGTCGCTATTTCAATCTGAAGTATGTCGCCAAGACTCCTTCCAATGTATTCTTATCGGCATCACATAGCAGGTCGGGTAGACATTCATAACTTACTTTGATGGTATATGTCTTGCCGATATGCATCCCTCGTGCTTTGTCGATGAGACAAGATGTGTATCTTGTTGATGAAACTTCATCATTGAGACCACAAGCCAATCCTCCTAATATATCTTCTCAGGAAATTTTGATCGTTGTAACAGTCTTGACCTCTCACCGATATTTGTAATACGTCAAAACTTTCATCGTAATGGCGACGAACTTTTGTTGTTAATCCAACACTTTGGTAAAGATATGTTGCTTTTGTTTTGGATACTGTTCGTCGCTAGATCGACAAAACTATCATTGCGGTGCCGACGAACTTATGTCACTACTCTGATGCTTTGGCAAAGGTATGTCGTCTATGCTCTTGCTATTGTTCATCGCTCAATCGACAAAGTTTACGTCGCGGTTCTGACGAACTTGCATCGTGAGTTCGATGTTTTATAGTTTGTCAGAATATAGATTAAAAATGAGTGATGACACTAATTTATGTGATTCATCGGTCTGTCGACAATAGATCGTCGAAAGTCCGATGAATGGTTATCGTAAATTGGAGTCAAATTTAGTAGTGTATGGATTGTACTAATAGTTGTAGGTAGTGTGTTGTCGAGATGCATACAAAGGATATTGTGGATTAGGCTGCTGATAGGAAGTGTTTTTCTATGGTTGTGAAGGGGTAGCATAAGATGGTTTTTGTTGGGATTGTTGTGGATTGTGGTAGGCATAACTTGGATTCAGATTGGATAAAACAGGTTGTGTGTAGTAAGTGCTTTGTGGGTGGTATAAGTACTGAGCAATGTGGCAGGGAATTGACTAGTGGGATTTTTGAGGTTGTGTTAGGATTTTTGGTTGCTGAAGGGGTTGTTGGTGAGGCAGGGGTTGTTGGTGATGAGGTTCAGTTGGGATTTGAGGCTGCTGGGTGACTTGCAATTGTTGGAAGGGTGGATTTTGCTATGATATTTGTTGATGCGGAGGACCTTGTGGCTGATGAGGAGGTTGCAATGGATTACCCTACTACTAATGTGGGATTAGTTGTTGTTGTTGTGAAGGAATCAAGATATTTTTATGTGGAGGTTGTTGTTGAAGCGGTTCATACAAAATTAGAGTGTGTTGAGGGGTTTGTTGTGGCATTTTTTGTGGGTTGCCTTATAGTGGCTACGAAGATGGAATGTTTCTTTGAGGTGGTTGTTGAGAGGTAAATGGAGGTGGAAGTAAATTGGAAGTGGGCGTTTATCCTGAAGGTGTTAGTAACACAGCAAAAGGATTCCCCCCAGTATTCAGTGGTGGTTGACCCAGTTGATTAGGTGGGAGAAGCAGTGCAAATGGTATGGGGGTCAAACCTTGTGTTATTTTCGAAGGTGGCAAAGGAGGTAGATTATGTGGCATACCATAAGCAAGGGGATCATTTGGATCAGGTGGTGCTCCCATGACTAAAATCAAAACCCGAGGGGGGTGTGTGACTTCATAAAGAATGACATTACCGTACCTAGGTTGATACCAATTATCCATAGGTGGAACCTCTGAGATGTAAGAATTTCTTGGATCGTTCTATGAATTTTGGGGATCTTGAGACATGAGATGCACGAGAGGTGTTGTATTAATATATTTGGATAACTCAAATCCCGAAAATGGTTTGATGCCTTTCATGATCAATGTGGCGAGGATTTTATCCCCATGCTCATTAAGGAGGTGATCTATCATCTGGAGATTGGTGGGATTATTGAGATATTCATTAACAGTGACCTCAAGTTGATTGACCATGCTCTCATCAACAAAAGGCAATGTGGTGTGAACCTCAGTATTGGATTGTGATGAACCACTATTACTGGGATCCTAAGGGATGTTAGATTGGGTACCTTGAGCTTATTGTTTTTCCATTAGTTTCTTTGTTTGTGATCGAGTAATGGGCATGAAAATGAAAAAATACCAAGTGAATAGGATGACCTAAGTGAGGATTAGAGGATTGATTGTATATGATTATGAATTGATTGACATTTTGATTGATTGGACTCAATTAGATTGATTGATGGGATGAGATGATTAATAGGATTGGATGATTGATTGGATTGGGTTGATGAAGCTGATTCTAAACAAAGTTCAGAGGTTTGACTAGATTATGCAAGGTGTTGATTGATCGGATTGAACTGCAAAAGGGATGATTACGACACCGAATCTACTTCAAGATGGAAGTAGATGGATTGGGCTGAAGATGATTTACTGACTCATGACGGATGCCACTCCTAGGAAGATGTGGATGATGACGATCAGAGTCAAAAACCTAAGCCAACTTAGATAAAAAACCTCTAAAATGAAGTCTAGGGGATTGGGATTGATGAACCAATGATGAAAATGCAACCTAGGAATGTTCTAAGATGCAACTATGTGATTTAATTTGTGAATCGATGAATTTTGGAAAGTGGAGATGGACTAAAGTGACAATTATGGGAGGATGGATAATGATAAAAAAAATTGATCATGACAAAGGACTCAAAAGATGACAGGCTTTCAATGGCTAGAAGCATTCACTCTCTAGAAATTGTATGGGTAGTGGATACGCCTCTATGCAGTGAAAATTTTCCTCTTCAGGTCACGACTCCGCCTATTTAGGGAATACATATTCACCTCTATGTTGAGAAAACTTGCCTATCTAGAGGACTAAAATTTGCCTATGTCCAAAGGACCCACAAGAAATAGGCAAACCTGGTTTACAAATTAACCTATAATTGAGGGAACACAAGGAATAGGTGAACCTAGGATACAAATTTTCCTAAATCTAAGGGACACACAAGGAACCGGTGAACCTGTGATGCAAATTTTCCTATATCAATGAAGGTTCACCTAAAATTCGACAAAATTACCTCTAAGTAAAGTAGGATTTCCTAAAAACTCAGAAGACCACAAAGGAAAAAGTAAACTCAATTTATAGAATTGCCTAACAGGGATGGAATTTTTTCTTATTTCTTGATCTATATGGATGGGGAACATACTTGCCTAAAATGGGATCACCTATTGGACAAATAGATTCACCTAAATATTAACTTGTATAGACAGAGGGGCATAGGAGGAAACATATTCACCACTGTGGACAAAAATTTCACCTATCTAAAGGGATGTATGGATGGGAGGACTCAGACCAAAAATGGGATCATTCCTATGGACAACAGGTTTGCCCCAAAAGATGAAAAAATCACCTATGCTTTGGAAATGGGTATATTTGATGGATGAAGATGGATGAAAACTCACCTAAAGGATGGGAAGACTCACCTATTCTAGGGAATGGGAAAAAATTGGGTCACCTTAGAAGGTAACCACAAGAAAATTCACCTCTGACAAAGGAAAACTTGCCTAAAGGGATGACCTAAACTTCAGCTAGACACAAAATTGCCCTTTTACAAGGAAAATCACCTGTCCTTAGTGAAAATTCACCTCTATATGAAGAAAATTCACCTCTGAGAGTAGTGGATGATTGTGGAAAAGTACAATAAACATGAAAAACAATAGATAAAAAGGCCAGACTGACTCAACTGAAAATAAAAGCACTGGTATCACGCAATAAAGACACACTAGGAAACACAGTCCAAAAATTAGTGATATAGGTTTACAAACTTGATGTAGGCCCACCACCTTGAGTGGAAAACCCAAGGTTAATACTCCCTAATATCAAGGTGGTTCTCTGGATCACCCTTTCTCAGGAATCTAGATAGCTAGTGTTCTAGTTGCATAGGGTCATCAATAGATGCCACAGGCTCACCTTCACACTCTCGCTAATAGTTAGAGATGAGATTGATGATTTGGCACTTTAAGTTGTTTGATACAAGTTTAGTTAAAGGGATTTCACTTGCAAAAGCCAATTTATCCAAGTTTAAACTGATTTTGTAATGAGGAATGATCTCTACTTTGAAAAGGGGCCCTAAATATGGTTTGAGTTATCTGGCAAACATTCAATTTAGCTCTATGTTTGTGTATCAAGTAAATGCGCTAAAATAGGTTGCAAATGCACTTAAAGATGGGGTAAATGCACTAGAATAGGAATTTTATGTGCTATAATATCACTTAAATGTGCTAAAATAGAAGGATGATGCACTGGAAGATTAATTGAATGCTCTAAAACATGTTTCAGATGCGCTAAAAGATGGGTTAAATGTGCTAGAATAAGAATTTTATGCGCTAAACTGGAAATGGTTAGTGTTTTGAAAGTTTTCTTGGTTTTCTTGTTTTTGAATTAGTGAATTTGAGTGTTTCTTGGATGGATGATCTTCTAAACAAATGATTTCAAACACAAAAGCAATTAGTCAAACATTTGTTTCATCCTACGATCTAAACATCAAGTGTATGTTCAAGGATTTGGTCTGATCCCTTTTGATTTCCACTAGTATTGAAAAGTAGCAAACAAATCATTCAGACTCTCTTAATGTCAAAGGTCATTAATAACATCACAACCCACATATTAGAACTATGTCAGCTCACATAGTCGTGTCACCCCCTAGAGGGTACCCATGTTTTTTCCCTTTTCGAGTCTTAACCAAAAGTCAATTCCTTCACTTTTGGCCAAAAATCCTTGGTATTTATATGGTGAGTATCTTGGGGGAAGATTCTTCCCTCCCCTTGCACTATGAATATCATAATGTTTGGGAACTAACTTAGCTAGCTACTACACTTAAATTTCTTAGTAAGGGTTTTTGTTTGGTGCAGAAAATGATAAAATCCCTCAGGAGGCCTCCCAACCTTTAGAACAAAGGCTTTGGGGATGGCTATCAATGCACACTACCATTGAATGTGACTTTCATCACAATCACGTTTGATTATAGTGGGTTGTAATGCTTGGATTTAGCAGTTCCCACTTAGGTCATTCCCATAGGGTGAGTACTTTTTCCCACTACGACAGGCCTTCTACAAGTGCTATTGCAATAAAATGAAAAAGTGAGTCTCTCATTTTGGTCACCCAGTAAAGGGGAGAGCATAGGCCTATCACTTTGCAAACAAACACAACATACATGGTGTTCATTAACCTTGTAATTAAACTAGATGCCTAATTTAATCAAAGGAAAATAAATCCAGCCCCTACAAACATTATTAGTAGTCTCAGATAGTGTCTTTGACAGTGTATAAAGCACCTGCAAAATAGAAAGATATAGATTAGTCTCCAAAATTTTGATTTTTTGTAAATAAAAATGTATGCGCTAAAACATAGAGCATATGCACTAAAAGATTCAGTATATGTGCTATTTAACACCCTAAATATGCTATTCAGAAAAGAAAGAAAAGAAAACCAAAGTCCTATATATGTGTCAAAAGAGAAGGTAGATGTGCTGAAATAGGCTTCGGGTGTGCTACATCGAAATCCACGAATGAATCTATTCACAAAATAATTACCAAAAACTGTTAAAAATAAGGCTGAGCCCCACGGTGGGCACCAATTTATGTGTGGTGTATAAAATGTATCATGAGTAAGCAAAGTAAACTATACCACACACTAATGAAAAATTATATCAAGGAATTCAAATGAATAATCAAATTAAAAGAAATAATTCCTCAATGTCATCCCATTGTCCTCTATCTCCAAGGATTCTTTAAGTCATTTTTCTCTTAGATTTTTTTGTGCACATGACTTTCCAAATGGCAACCTAAAGAATGCGAGATGTTGGAAATGCAAGAGATATCTCCTACACTATATGATTGCTAATCTAGCCGTAAATGACAATGCAAAGATTAATGATACTACTATGATGTTGCTAATGGAAATGATATGATGAAAATTTTGTAATTATGATGTTGCTAATGCAAATGAAATGATAAAACTAATTGATTCTACAATGCTAAAATGTTAATGCTAAGATGATAATTGTGATGAAAATTTTGCAGAGTGTAATTAGGCTCAGCTCTCTCTCCATTTTGTTGTAAATGAAAGTCTATTTATAGATTTTTCAAGGCATCAACCTATGTGGCAGGATTCAATGGTCTGGATTTGATCTAGAGAATGGACGGTTGGAGATGAAGAGGTTAGAGATAAAAGCGGGAGTGTGCCCCCTTTAGAAGAACAAACTACCAAGTGTGAAGAGAAATTAAATGGAGATGAAAGCCAAGTGTCTCAAATTTGTTAGAATTTGTTGAGGATGAATGCTAATTTAATTATAAAAATATTTAATTTCATGAGATACATGATGAGGTGGAAGGTGGGAAGTTAGTAGAAATGTGCTCAAATTTGAATTTAAAATTCAAATTTAATGAGAGGAGGTTAATTAAATAAAACAAACTAATTAAATTTGTTCATTTGATTAAGATGTAAAGAGAATGATTTAGAATAAGAAGAATTAGATAAAATGAACTATATAAATAAAAATTTTAATTTATTTATAAGTAGAAGAATTAAAGACTATTAATTAAATAACTTGTATTTAATTAATTCCTCCAGACCAAATTTGAGTGTAACAATAATATAGAAATAATGATTTAAATAAAATAATAAGACAATACATGCAATGTGAAAAGAAAACAATATGCTAACAATAAGAACAATAATGCAAAGCATTACCCTCCCTACTACAAGCTTGGTGGAGCTGAGAGAAAGTGTGGTGCTTTGAAGATGTGAGACAATCATGTAAGAGTGTGGTGTTTTGTAGAGAGCTTGTGACTTGCAAGAAGAGATGTAGAATGGTAGGAAGAAGAATGAAAGTGTTAAGAAGTGAAATTGATAGAGATAAATTTGTAAGAATGAAATTGAATTTCAAGAATGAACGAGAATTGGGAAAAGTGGGAAAGAAATGGTCAAATTGCATGCCAAAGAGTTGTTCTTTGGTGCACCTACGATTGTAGAAGCGTTACACTTCATGGGTAGGCAACAATGTAACATCCTAATGACCACAATAGTAGGAATCTTGGTAGGATTTTCATGTGGTGCGTAGACATCTGTGTGGAACAAAAGCGTCCTAGACAAAAATTCTCCCATCGATAAAAAATGGCAAGACATGGACAAGAATGAACGTTTAGAAGGTGAGCTTTTGCATTATCAACTTATTAAGTTAAAACAAAGGTTGATGTTGTGGTAAATTACATAAGGGTTCAATTTTATGTCATAACACCTCCATTACAACTATGGAATGAGACCCAAAAAATATGAGTATTTTTTTAATTTGATTTTGAAAGAAAAATAGATTAAAAAGAGAATATTTTGGTGCTTAAGTGATAGGTTCAACAAAATGTAATAGGGTACTTGAAAGCATAGAATCTAGGTGAAGGTACATTGGGTTCACCAAAATATAAATAATAATCTAATCAAACTTTAAGTATGAAATCAAACTAAATTTATTACAAGGGTATGTGCATGATCATCATGGAAAAAATAGGCCCTTAAATGATGATGAAAATTCAGAAAATAAGAGTTAGGTAACTTTACGTAAAAATTTGAATAAGTTGTCTATATTATTTCAAAAATATGTAAGAATAGAATCTATAAAAAATTGAATGTAGTTTCTAAACAACTAGGATTTTTTTTTTAAAAATCTATTTGGTGAAAATTTGAAATTTCAATGCAGTAGTACTTAAATTTTAGGGAAAAATAAAGAAGTAGGTATCTGTTTGACCACCATAACCACAATAAAATGATAATTTTTTTTTTATAATATTTTATATATAAGTAGAGGACTCATGTTTCGATGTGATGCATATTTTTTTGTAATTTTTTTCCAAGTAAATAATTAATTATGAAATTTTTATTACAAATTGAAAAAATATAAAAACTCGTATGCCTGGTCAAAACTTCATGATTTTTTTTTTTTTTTTAATCCTATAGTATGTAAAGCATAGAATGTGACACATGTTTCAGATTCAAAAAATGTATTACCATTTGAAAGCTATAGATGTTTTTCAATCAACCTATCAATCGAGACTTTAGTCGTAATTCAAATAGAAAATGAATAATAATTATTTATTAACTTCAAATTAAAACATAATTTATATTGGTGCAAAGTTGAGAATCTCCTTTAAAAACCCTTTTCATTACATTAATTTTGGGTAAAAAAAAGTCATCAGCCACATGAGCCATCATATCACTTACAAATCACCACTTTTTGGTCCATCATGATCTTGCACATACCCACAATATTTTAATGTTCTAATTAGAAAAAATAGAGTTGAAATCATTAATCAGTTTTATATTTTAAGAAGGATAAATTATCATTTGTTATAATAAATGAGGAATCTAGTGACTTAACTATTGACAAAGTGTTAAAATGGTCATTACTAGTGTTTAAGTAAAATTTTACAACTAAGATTACGGCATTAGGTGAGTAATCTAGAAGGTATGAAATCACAATTGCTAGAACCTAGTGGGATTTTGTTGTTGTCCTCTATTTGCACTACTGTCATCTACTTTTTATATCATTCAGAGTCAACAAAAAAATTAGAAGGGTTGATCAAAATTCAGATATATGACCATATATTATTTATTTCACATTCAAAAATGACTTTTTTACTTCTATCTAGTTCTTAAATTAAAGCTAGATCAGATTTTTCTTTTTCTTTCACTTGATGAATATATTTTTGTTCTATGCTTCCTAAAGATCTGAAGATTGTAGTATTTAAAAATGCCTTAAAGGGTTGTCATTTTGTCACAAGGAACAAGTTCTCTTAGGTCAATCTTAGAAATTATACAAGATTAAATATAACAAACAATGACCTTAGTTCTTATCTTTTTATTGCACCACATCCCAATGTTTTGCTATTGATTTCTCTTTAATGTTTGAGAGATGAGAGATGTGAAATAAATGCAATTAAATGTCTTTGAATACTTTCAAATATGATGAAATCATGCAAATGTATAATTTGTTGATTCAACCTAGGAAAATAAAGGGGGTTAGTCTATGATTGAGGGATCAACCTCACAAACATGATAATGGCTCTAACTCAGAAAATTGTGAAATCTTAATGGCTAATTACTATGTGACAGTACATGTATAGATAAATGTAATAAATTTAAGATATAGACTAATATATTTGAATACGTGCATATAAAAATAATTAGAAATTAAATATATAGATATGTACATGTATCGAAATAAATAGAAATTAAGAAAATAAACCTGATTGTACATTAAGATTATACAATTTATTATTATATATATTAAAAAAATAATGTAAATTGGAGAATGCAAAGAAAATAAGATGAGAATAAAGAAAAAAGAGTAAAGCAACACCAAGCACTAGGAAATGAATATTGGGTTTGAGTTAAAGTATAAATGAACAAACAAGGTCGGTTATATAAAATTTGATTGGGTAAATCACTATTAAAAGTTTCATAGCTTATTTCTAAGATTATTCCACCAGTGGGGGATAGCCAATGATGTTGGGAATCTTGGACAGTAGGCAATGGGCTTCGATTTGAAAAGTTTGTGAAATGACAAAGAAAGAATAAATAAATAGTAAAGAAGAAAGAAACAAGAACAAAGAGTAAAGCAACACACAAAGCTAGCAAAATAAAGTTGGTTTTGTTAAAATAGGCGCTTAGAAAAGGTCAGTTATATAAAGTCTGATTGTATCTACCATTATTAAATATTTCCAGACAACGTGGAATGTTATCTCATAGGACCATGAATGACAGATGCCACACTAATCTCTCACTAAAGTAACATCTTGTGCATGCGTGGAATTTTTTTCTTGTGCCTTTAATTTAATGATTGCACAAATTTGTTCAATGTCAAATGTGTATATTTGTGAACAAAAATGTCACTTGGTGAACCCAGAAAAACCGTTAACTTTTCTTAGTTTTAATTTACACTTGTCAAATAAAATGTATATATAATAATTGAATGTTTTATAAATATAGATATAGGAAATATAAATACTAGCGTGTATATATATATATATATATATATATATATATATATATATATATATATATATATATATATATATATATATATATATATATATATGTCAAGAGATATTCTTTTCAAGACATCTAGTAACAATCACAGTGAAACATGGAAGCCAAAATTATGATGGATAGGGTTATGATAAGGGTTAGGGTTAGGGTTAAGGTTTGTGTTAAGGTTTGGGATAGGATTGGGGTTAACATTATGAATAGGGTTAGGGTTTTTATTAAAGTTTAAAATAGGGTTAGGGTTAGGTTTGGAGATTATGTTTGGGATTAGGGTTAGGATTAGAGATAAATTAAGGATTATGATTGGATTAGCCTTAATAATAAGATTAGGGTTAGGGTTATGATTATAATTAGAGGTAGAATTATAATTTGGATTGGGTAATTATCATAATTAGTGTTAGGGTTAAAGCTAGGTTTAGGATTAGGGTAAGGATTTTAGTTAGGGATAGGGTGGGTTAGAGATAGATGTAGGGTTAGGGTTATGATTAGATATTGAATTATGGTTAAGGTTAAGGTTAAGACTAGGATTAAGGTTTTAGATACTATTAGAGATATAGTTAGGGTTATGGTTACAATTATGATTATGTTTTAGGTTAGGTTTAGGGTTATAGTTAGACATAGACTTAGGGTTAGGATTAGGGCCAGGGTTTGGTTTTTGGTTTAACGTTAGGGTTAGGTTTTGAGTTAGAGTTTGGTTATGGTTTGGTTTAGGGTTTAGGGGTAAGGTTAGGTTTATGGTTAGGTTTGGGTTAGGGTTAGGGTTTGAGTTAATGTTTTGGAACTATAATTAGGGTTACAATTAAGGTTAAGGTTAGGATTAGGATTAGAGTGAGTATTATGATAAGAGACATAATTAGGATTAGGGCTAGGGTTGCAATTATAATTAGTGTTAGTTTTAGAATTAGGGTGGGTTAGAAATATTGTTAAAGCTAGAGTTAGGGATAGAGTTCGGGTTAGGATTAGGGTTAGGGTTAAAATTTGAGTTAGAATTAGGGTTAGGGTTGTAATTATAATTAGTGTTAGTCATAGATTTAAGGTGATTAAAAAATAGTGGTAGTTTTAATGTTAAAATGATTAGAATTATAATCTTATCCCTTGCCCTACTTGTAATGCTAATCCAAATTATAACCTTAACAATAATTTTAGCCCTATTCATAATCATACTTATAATAAATAACTTAATTATAATTGTAACCCTAATTAAAACCTAACCCTAACCCTAAATTAAGTCTAACCCCAACCTAACTTTAATTATAATTGAATACTAATCCTAACACCATTTGAACCCTTACCCTAATTGAATCTTAACCCTTATTGTAATTGTAACACTAACCCTAATCCTAGTTGAATTATAACTCCAACCCTAACATAAAAATTTATCCTAGAACCCTAACTCTAATTAAACATCAATTGAACCTAACCCTAATTGAATCTTAACCATTATTAAACCCTAACCTTAATAGTAATTAATCTCCAACCCTAACCCTAACCCTTACTCTAACATTGACCCTAATCTTAACTTATAACTCCTAACTCTAACCTTAATATAAATATAACCCTAACTCTAACTTATAACTCCTAACCATAAACCTAATAGATACCTAATCCTAATTGAACATAAATCATAACCTTAGGATCTATCTTAGAATCCTAACCATAACAATAACCCTTATCTTGTTGAAATTCAACCCTAATTGAACCTAAACACTAATCCTAACTTTAAGTCTAACTATAACCCTAACCTTAAGTCTGTAGACACGTAAAATATACATGCACCTGATTCTCATCCTACTAATATCGTTTCATCTTGAATCATACTCTCAGCTTATCAACACCTTTCATCCCTTAATTAAATAAATCATTATTGATTACATTAGCTCTTTCTCCTCTAGTGATTAAATTAATCAATTTAATTTAATTAATCATCTTTCTCTGTTCATTTAAATAATTTATTTTATTTAAATTAATTATCTAAAGTCCTCTTATTAAATTGAATAAATTAAAATATTATTTAATTTAAATCTAACATATTCCTCCTTAGTTAAATAAATCAAAATCATTTATTTAATTAATCCCTTCCTCTCAATTTGATTTAAATCAATTCATAAGTTTAAGTCTAAATTGTCACATCTCCTAATTCCTCATTAAATTAATAAAATCCTTGATTAAGTTAATCCCTATCACTAAAATCCTCTAGAGAATGCAAATTGCACAATAAATCAATTACTTTGATTTATTAATTGCCTATTTTCTCTCAACATGGCATCAAAAAGGAATATTCCCTCAATTTGAATTCAAAGTCAAATGGGTTTGGTCCTTCCAACAAGGAATTCAATGCCTCTTACATGTCCTTGTGCATTGAGCCAAGTGACATTAACTCCATTCTTCTCTCCCCCCAACATGTCACATTCAAAATTAAAATTTGAATCCAATGACATTTATCATGCACATTGACCAAAATGTACTCCTTCCTCAACCATTCACATCTTGACAAGTGGCACTTGGCCATTGGATGTTGAATGATCCCACATTGCTCAATTTCATTCATTCTTCCAAATTTGAAATCTATAAATGAGAGACTCTTCCTCTTATTCAAACATCCACACTTTGAGTAAACTTACTATACTCAACTTCTTCCTCAAGGATATCTAGTTTCATCCATTTCTTCACATTCTTAGCTAGGTTATGCAGATTTTTATTATGAAGCTTGATTGAATCTTCATAAAGGTGGATCACTCATCAAACCATCAACAAAGCTTACAAAGGAGTTGGGAAAGGGTTGATTTCGACATACCAATTGGCACCAACTCCCCCATGGGATCAAGAGTTTGCTTTGCTTAGATAGATTTTATTTAGTTTTTGCATTGTTCTTCATTTTCATTTCTATTTGAGCATTGTAAATGGATTTCATGGGGAATCCTTCTTTTAACCTTGCATATTGATCTAACATTGTGCTTGTTTGCTATGTTTGTGCAAGTATGAAATTGGGGTTCACAAAGTCTAATTGTAACCCTAATTAAACCCTAAACTTAAGCCTAAATGAACCCTAACTATAACCTTACTTTAACCCTAATTATAATTAAATATTAATCCTAACCTTAGTTAAACCCTAACCCTAATGGAATATTAACCTTAACCATATCCCTAATTAATTCGTACTTGAATCTTACCCCTTACCATAAATGTAACCCAAACCCTAATCCTAATTGAATTTTAACCCCAATCCTAAGCCTTACCCAAAACTTTATCCTAGAACCTTTACCCTAATTGAACAACAATTGAACCTTAACCCACCCTAATTGATTATTAGTCCTAATTAAATCCTAACCCTCACACTAATTAATCATCTAACACTAACCCTAACACTAATCTTAATTAGTAACTCCTAACTCTAAACCTATTATAAATCTAACCCTAAGTCTAAACCTAATTGAATGCAAACCCTTTAACCCTAGGATTTATATTAAAACCCTAACCCTAACCCTATTAAAATTCAACCTTAATTAAGCTCGATCCCTAATTCTAAGCCTAACCTATTGAATCTTAACCCCTAATTGAACCCAAACCATAATCCAAACCCTAATTGAACCCTAACCTTAATGCTAAACCCAAGCTTTATTTTAGAACCCTAACCCTAACTAAACCTTAGCCCATCTTTAATCCTAATTATAATCCTAATTGACCTCTAATTGAATCCTAATTGAAGCTTAATCCTAACTGATCCCTAACCTTATTCCTATCCATAATTCAACCCTAATCCTAATTAATCCTTAACCCTAACCCTAATTGTGATCTTGATCTATCTTCAATCACCTAAACCGTCCAAGATTTATCTTAGAATTTTTATTGAAACCTAACCTAATTTAATCCTAATCCTAATAATATCCATCTCTCTTTATATACATATATCTCTCTGTCTCTCCTCTAGGGATATATATATCCCTCTCTCTCTATATATATATTTATATATATCCATCTCTTTTATACATATATATCATAATTTAATACATTTGTACCTCTCTTTGTATATATATATATATATAACTTCCTATATATTTATATCCCTCCATAGATATCCCTCTATCTCCATATCCATCTTCATCTCTTACTTTATATTCCTTTCTACCTCTCCCCTATCTCTATCTCCTTACCTCTCCCTGCATATCTCTCACTCTTTCCCCTATATCTTTTCTAATCTCTCTCTCTATCACTCTCACTTTCTATATCTCTCCACTTCTCTATTCTCTCTCTATTTATCCCCCCTCTCTCTCTCCCTATATATATCCCTCTCTATCTATATCTCAATATCTCTCCCTCTCACACACACACTCCCTATTTCTCCCTCCCTATATTTATCTCTATATATTTCTCTCACTCTCACACAAAAAATCCCTATTTTCCCCTCCCTATATCTGCCTCTCTCCCCTCTATCTCTCTCTCTCTCCCCCTCTATCTCTATTGCTTATCTCTATCACCTCCTTTATCTGTCACTCTCCCCCCTCTATCTCTATCTTCCAATCTCTCCTTCTCCCTCACTATTTATATCTCATAATCTCTATCTCTCACTTATTCACTCAATGTCTCCCTCCATCTCTCCTACTCTCTTTATATCCCTCTCTACCTCTCTCTATTTATCACTTCTTACTTCTTTATCTTGCTCTCTCCAACTCCCCCTCTTTCATTGTCTCCCTCTTTTTGTCTCTATTTATCCCTTTCCATCTTTTTCTCTCCTTCTATCTCTCCATCTATATATTTATTGCTCTATCTTTGTCTTTGACTCTCTATATCTCACCCCCTCCATATTTCCCAAGTTGTATCTCTCTCCATCTCTCCTTTATATCCATATCTCTATGTCTTTGTATCTCTATCTCTCCCTCTCTCCCCCTTTCTCCCTATCACTCCTTTCTATATCTTTATACTTCTCTCTCCTATCTCTATTTTTATCCTTCCTCTCACTCCCTCTCTATATTTATACATAACTATCTCCCTATCTCTTTCTTATGCATTCAAACACACACACTCCGTGTTTCTCCCTCCCTATCTCTACCTCTATCTCTATATCTATCTATCTATCTCTCTATCTCCATCTCTCCATATTTATCCTTTCATCAATACCTCTATCTCTATCTTATTATCTATACATGTCTCTCTACCCCTATATCTTTCCATCTCTACCTCTTATATATCACTCCCTATATCTTTGTATTTTTATCCCCCCTCATTCTCTCCCTATCTCTCCCTATCTCTCTATCTCTATATATTTACGTCTTCCATCTCTATCTATCACTATATCCTCTCTCTATATTTATCTCCCTCTCCTCTCCATATCCCTATCCTCCATCTCCATCTCCATTTCCATTTTCATTTGCATTTCCATCTCTATCTAAAAGGTATAATTTGTAATCACAATTGTTAGATTTTAGTGGGATTTTGTTGTTTTCCTCTATTTGCACTAGTGTCCCTTACCTTTTCTATCATTTAGAGTAAAAAAAATAGAAGGGTTGTTCAAAATTAAAATATATGACCATATAATATATATTTCACATTCAAAATTGTGTTTTTGACTTCTATCTAATTCTTAAATTGAAGTTAGATCAAATTGTTTTGTGTCTTTCACTTGATGAATATTTTTTTATTCTAGACTTCCTAAAGATCTTGATATTGTAGTATTTAAAAATACCTTAAAGGGTTGTGATTTTGTCACAAGGAAAAGTTCTCCTAGGTCAATCTTGAAAATTTTACAAAGATCAAATATAGAAAACAATTGCCTTAGTTCTTTACTGTTTTTATTACACTAAATCCAAGTGTTTTGCTATTGATTTCTCTTTAATGCTTGAAAGATAAGAGATGTGAAATGAAAGTAATTAAATTCCTTTGAATACTTGAAAATAGGAACAAATCATGTGCAAATTTATACTTAGTAGACTCAAGCTAGGAAAATAAAAGGAGTAGTCTAAGACTAGGTATCAACCTCAGAAACATGATAATGGCTCTAGATTACAAAATTGTGAAATCTTAATGGCCATTTACTATGTGATGGTAGATGTATAGATAAATGTAATAAATGCAGGATATAAACTAATACATTTGAATATGTGCATAAAAAATAAAATAAAATTTAAATATACAGACATATATGTATATTGAAATAGACAACAATTAAAAAAATAAACCTGATTTTACATAAGATTACTATATATAAACAACACTATAAATTGAAGAATGGAAAGAAAACAAGATAATGTTGTTTTAACTTATAAAAATTGACTTAGAAAGAAAGAAGAATAAAGAAAAAAGAGAAAAAAGTAAAGCAGCACTGAGCACTAGGAAAAGAATATTGGATTTGAGTTCAAGTATAAATGAATAGACAAGGTCGGTTATATAAGTTTGATTGGGTGAAGCACTATTAAAAGTTGTGACTTCCATCTAAGATTATTCCACTGATGGTGGGCATCTTGGAAAGTAGGCACTAAGCTTCGAATATTTGAACAGTCTGCAAAATGACAAAGAAAGAATAAATAAAGAAGAAACAAGAAAGAAACAAGAATAAAGAGTAAAGTAAAAGAAGGTTGAATTGAAGTTATGAATAGAGAAGATCAGTTATATAAAGCCTAATTCTGTCTACTACTATTTAAAAAAATTCAAACAGGTGTGGAATGTTATCCCGTAGGGCTTCTCTCTAAGACTATTCTGCCCGTGGGGGACCACGAATGACAGACGCCACTTTAATCTCTCACTAAAGTAACATCTTGTGCAAGCGTGGAATTTTTTTTCTTGTGCCTTTAATTTAATGCTTGCACAAATTTGGTCAATGTCAAATGTTTATATTTGTGAAGAAAAATGTCACTTGGTGAACTCAACAAAACCATTTAACTTTTCTTAGTTTTAATTTGCACTTATGAAACCAAATGTATATAATGATTGAATGTTTTATAAATATAGATATGGGAAATATAAATATTAAATGTTAATATGTATAGAATGTAAATATAATAAATGAAGGTTTTGAGAGTAAAAAAATAGAAAATTTGATAGAGTTAAAATTTAATGTCTTAGGATAAACAAAATGCTTATTAGAGTCTACAACTCATTTCAAGGTTAGAGAATTTAATATATATATAAAGGATCATGTTTAGAAACCTAGGTTAGATATGTGCTCAATTAGATGTCATATACTTACGAAATGAACATAAAATATGTATAATTTTACTTCTTATTACATATAATTTGCTCCTACTTCCTCTACCTTCTTTGCTATTTGAAAATACCTTCAAAAGATTGATGTGTCAAAAACGGACATGCTCTCAAGGGCCGACCCTAAGAAAACATGGATAAGAAATCATGGGGAACACACTTCAGCAATACATATGCTCCAAGGGTGATCATCCAAATCTAGATTCATTTTAGTGCACCGAAGCCATGTTTTTCTATTAATTTCTCCTCCAATGCTTCTAAGATGAGATATATGAAAGAAATGCTAATGAATATCTTTAAATACTAGCACATAACATTAAATTTCACAAATGTGTACTTAGTTGACCCAACATAGGAAAATAAATAGTGAAAAATTATGTAGCAAGCTAAGTGGGCTTAATGTTGCAAGAAACTCCATGGTTAATCTTACTTGAGCTAGGGTTGTATGAGTTTCATAGCCTCCTAAAAGTCTTCTTCCAAAAAATTGTAATGCTTCACCCCTATGAGCATCACCTAGATGTAATGAATTCTAAGAGGACCATTCATGCAAATGAGAGAGGTTTGTATACAAGGTGTTGTCACCAAGTTACTCCTTTCCACCACCATATTTTATTTACCTTATAAATCATTCCTTGTCTATAGTCATATGGAAATTTTATATCATCATTAGCAATATGAAAGTCATAAAATTATCACCACTAACATTATCATTATAAGACTTATTTATAAAGGAGTCATCTAGTCTTTCCTTTTCTTAAGATTGTGATTGAAATTCAATTTTTGTTCTATAAGTTCCACCTGAACATGCCTATGTTTCTAGTTCTACATGATGTTTGAGAAAAGCCTAAGGTTGGGGTTTTACATTTTTTTTCATGTATTTATGTAAAACCCTAGTGTATTATCTTATACCTTGGTTGGGATCTATTTGGTCATTACTTTTTGGAGGAGGATTTAAAAAAAAACTTGAGCCCCATTGATTTGTCTAGGTTTGGCCCCCTTTTGATCTACCATTTTATTTCTTTTGCTAGACTTCATTCTTTCCTAAGTCTAGGATGGCCTTGTGCTCCCTTTTTTAAAAACAACTTATGTCATCGTTTGTCATCAACCCAGTAATGTCCCCTCTTGTTTTAACAAATATTTTATATTTTACAAAGGGATAAATTTTCATGACCGTTGATGAATCGTCGTTTGATCTTAGCCATTCCTCGCTATCCCGTGATGACCCACCACATAGTTTTTACTAATTATGATATCACGGGCAAGAACCATGTGTCTCATCTGGTGAAGCCAAAGGAATGATAGGAGTACTTTAACACATTAATATGGATCTAATACATTATTTGGTAGGTTACTAAAGTAGTTGTAAGATGCACATGCTTTAAATGGATGGAGATGTTTTAATCTCGGCAAGAAAGGTGCTTGATGTTTAACGACAAAGTTGGCAGCTATTTTGAATGAGCAGGATCATCAATGATTGAGATCCATGGTTTCCCGCCATCGCGTGATTGGAATTTGCAAGGTTTTTACTGATTGTGCTATCATGGGCGAACGCCACATGGATTTCCTTGGCGACGCAAAATGTGGTGGGCCATTTTCCATGGTGGATGGTCATGTCAGATTGATTTAAAGGCAGTCGTTTGATGATCCAACCAAATTGAAAGATCAACGGGTAATATTTGAATCTACATCAAATGTGATTTGAGTCATTGGCATAGCTTGAAAGTGAGGTTTAATAGCGGATGAGACATTTTCTAGCGTCATTTGATTGAAATAAAGCAACAATTTTCCTCTTCTATTGTATCACAAAGAATTCAAGTAGTTTTGTAGAGCAATCTCAAAGCAGAGGACGAATTCATGAGTTGTTGCAATGAAGTTTAGGGTTTTTGTGAGCACAAAGCCGTAAGTTGAATTTTGCATCTCTTCGTCAAATTATAATCCGAATTTGGGGAATTTTTTGTGTGGTTGTTGGAAAGCTTGTTGAAAATCGTCTTAGGGTTATAGGCGAGCTAAATTGTGGGAAATTGCAAAGTATTTATTTTGTAATTTCGTAGTATCATAAAGCCCTAGTTTGTTTAAGGTCTATAATACAAGGAAGCCCTAGTTTGCTCAGAATGGCACCATCAAAACATCATTCCTACCAGATTGACTATTTGAATAGAAACTATATGATGATTTCCTAGATCAATTGTCGATGCCAACAAATGATAGGAAAAAGGGGTTGGTTTTAATGTGAGGAAAAACCCTAGGGGAGGGATTAGTGTATAATTTTTTTAATATAGCTGATGCTAGGGTGCCACTTAAGGGTTTAGAGATATTCAGACTTTGGTTTGGATGGAGAAATCTACCCCATCCTTTTTCAAATGGTTGGATGTATGATATGGTGAAGCTGACAGTTCCAAATGTGTTTCCTGATGTGGATTTTCTCAAGGCCGTGGCCACAAAATATGATCCTATCAAATAGGTGGTTCGAGATAACGATGGAAGGGTTTTGTTAAGTATTAACAAAGAGGAGTTTCAACAAGTCTTTGATTTGAGTGAACCCAGTGTTTCTTGGTCCCTATTGATCTTGAAGGAATGAAATAGGTATATGGGAAGATGAAATCCATTTTCAGAGCTAAGATGCTCCCACCTCATTTGGCTAGGGCAGGAAGTTCCAGAGTTCATATTAGCCCTAGCGACTAGGAGCCTTTCAGATTGGATTGTTTTACCAAGAACTTCTTGGCTACTTTCTATTCATTATGCCAAATTTTGGGATTTATCCCTAATACAGTGATGCGTGTAGCTTATATGTTCATGGAGGTACATATACAAAACCCCAATTTATCTCTAGTATATGATTTTGCTTCCTTCTTACCTGAAAAGATACATAAAGGGTTGTTGAAATTGTAGCAAAATGACATAGACACCCCCTTTTACTGGTATTCTATGTTAATGCACATGTTTTTGTTCAAGAATACTGATTTTTTCTTCAAGAAGATGAGATTGAAGTGATTTGTCAATGAAGAGAGGTTTTCAGTACAAATGTGGACCACTGACATTTCATACAATAGGGAGAATGCCAGTTGTGTATAGTTTGACAACTACTTTGCATCAAGACTAAGAGCCAGATTCATGGTATATTTACCCAGGGTTCTTGAGGAGTTGCATGATTTCCTTAGGCAAAAGGAGAGGATGCCGGATTTGAAGATTTGCCACAATTGGGGTGACATTATCCCATACGTAGCCAGCATTGTTTTGAGGGTATATGGTTTTCACGGGACCCCACATATATTGCCTTATAATGTGCCACCAAGAGTTAGATTTGTTGAGGTTATGTGGAAGATTGGATGTATTCATGAAGATAACCTTATAGCAAAGGGTAAGGGGAATTTTTACCCTGACTATATGGTGGTTTCTAATTTTTTATTTTCAAAGAGAGGTTGGGTTCATTTTGGAAAGTTTTTTGAAGTATACCATTTGAGTTTTGTCCTAGGAGACAACATGATCCTGAGTGTTTCTTTGCTCTATTTAGACAAAGAATAAAAGGTGCCAAATTTGTTCATGAATTCAATTTCCCTGAGGACCTGGTCACAAATGAATTTGATTTAAATAAGCAGGATTTGAACAAAGAGAAATGGGTAGATTATGATAATCTATTGGCCATTGTGTACAAGATGGATCCAAAGTATGATCCATTGATGGAATTCAATCCTTATCATAAAAAGATTGATTTTTTGATGAAAAATTTCAAAGAAATCATGAGTATTTTGATGACCGAGAAAATAAATCTGGAGTTAGACTTGGGTATACAAGAACAAGCTACAAGGCCATTTGAAGAAAGGCCAACCTACCAACCTCTAGATGACAAGCCTATTTACAGGAGGAAAAGGGATGATAGTAGTGACGAAGAAGAAGAATATAGAAAAGGAAAGCAAGTGATGAAACTATGTGAATCATCAAGCTCACATTTCAAAACACCTGGAGCAATAAAAATAATTTATTTGGAGTCATCACCTGAGAGGAGTAACTCACCACAACCATTAGCGCCAAGCACCAAGAGGAAAAGGATTGAACAATCCTACGAGGACTTGGTGGATGAAATTATTGTCACTGATCAAGATATGCAAATGGGCATGCCTTCCCCTCCAAGACCAGTTGAGTTGGTTTTATTAGACCTAGACATCAAAGGTAAATGTGTACAGGATTGAAGAATGGAGGCTTGTAAGGAATTTTTGGATGATGATGCCTTTGTGAAAACACCAGTCCTCTTGTAACTGGTATGATGGATGAAGTTGGAGGAAGATCAGGAGGAGTACAAGAAAAGAAGAGAATTGAGGCCTGATAGGTTAGATCAGGAACATGAGGATGAGGTAAAGGTTGAGACAATGAATGAATTCAAGAACATCACTCCAGAGGAAGGGAGAAAGTTGGTCAATCAAGATGGTCTCTTGATTCTACCTGAGTGGGATATTGTTGATGTAGTAGCCTTCAGTGCTATTTTGAAGTCCAAGCATCCCCTCCAAAATTTTGAAGAAGTCAAGGTAGCATTGTAAGACTTTGCCTTTAGTGAGGAATATGAAACCTTGGCAATATGGGCTTTGGCCCCCTAAGGAAGAAAGCCAAATATTACTGATATTAACCTAAATTTGAGAGGGGGGTTAATAATAAAAAGAGCTTTAGAGACCTCAACCAAAGAGGTCACAAATTTAACTATGAATGTGGCCAAATTGGCGGAAAATACTACAGAGAGAGAGGAAGCTGAAAAAAGGAGCCTTATGGAGAAGTATAATATTATGATTGGAGAGTATAATAAGGTGTAGAAAAGGAATATTGAGCTACAAACAAAGCTAGATAGGTTAAAATATAGGTAGATTGGGGAAACATCAGTTGCTCCAATGATTAAATCATTGCCTTCCACATTAGGATCATTGCCTCTTGTTTCCCCCATTGTCTCTACACCGGGATTTCCCAGTCAAACTCCTTCCCTCAACCCTACATTGGAACCAATTGAGGAAGAGTTATAATGCCATGTTGATCCAACAAAGAAGTAGTTAATGCAAAAATTTGTAGAGCTACAGGAATCTCTGAAGGTAAGTGAGGACAGGATATTTTCAAGACAAAAGGAGATTTTTATTGTTGTATTGCAACATTTAAATGAGAAGGTTGGTGATAGATTGTCAGCTATATAATCTTCTTATTCTTTAT
Organism: Sequoiadendron giganteum; assembly: GCA_007115665.2. Classification (NCBI taxonomy): domain Eukaryota; kingdom Viridiplantae; phylum Streptophyta; class Pinopsida; order Cupressales; family Cupressaceae; genus Sequoiadendron; species Sequoiadendron giganteum. The sequence continues at coordinate 183,057,400 of CM021100.1, forward strand.
TATTAAGTGCAATAAAGAACATTGACAGGGATCAGGAGGTAGCAATACTATTAATTAAGAAGTGGATCCCTAGGGCCAATGATTTAGATGTAATGTATAAGGCCTCAAGGTTTGATGTAAATAATAGGCCACTGTCATTAAGACCTACTCAAGTGTTTGTTAAATCATTGCAAGGCTTTCAAGCCTTACCAGATGACTTGAGTAGGAAGATCAAGGAATCGATAAAGAGTTTTGATGATTGAAGTGACACTCTGCTGCCTGACATAATTGATGATTAGGGTAATATCAGGTCACTTCAACAATGGCAAGATCGGGCTAATGAGGTCATCAATGCTCAAATTACTTTAATTTGTGATGACTCAGATTTTGATTTATTAGTGAGTTGCATGGATAAAATTATCAGTGCCGGCTCATTCCTTGAGTCTTTTGAACAAGAGGAAAACCTAGCGGCAGTTAAATATACACCTTATAGTGTCAAAATAAATGAGGTAATCAGTTTTAATTGGCCAAGTGATGAAGAGTATCAGCAGTGGGTGAATATATATTTAATTGAGGTAGAGTAAAGTGAGAGTAAGCTGCTAACTATTAACTAATCAATTGTTGCAGTTACAATAGTTTCCAGTTTTATTTTGGTGGCAGTTTTAGTGCAGAGTTCTTGAAGATTGGTTGCTGCATCAAACCATTCTCAACGGGAAAGATGGGAATGAACAAGAAGATTCTCCGAGGGAGGTTGTTGTAACAAAATTTTGAAATGTCACAAGGTGGTCCAAGTGGTTGGTGACATGTGTGCTTTCTGGCTTGATGCTTTTTTGCTCCTTCATTTTCTATAAGAAGGATTTCAAGGCGAAAAGTACGGGTTAGCAAGTTAGAAAATTTTGGTCAAGTCTAGGTGAAGTTGCAAAGAAATTGTAAAGTCTGATAGTTATAGAGAAAATGCAAGTTAGGTTTTGAGTCGCTTTGTTGTAGGGTTTGAATTCATGGAGATTTAATATTTTATGATAGTACTGGCATTTGAATTAAAATGATTAATTCAAGCTCATGTCTCTCCTATGTACAAACCTATTTGAATTTTGAATAAAGCTATCAAGGTTTATTTTGTTCATCTCACTGGTGTGGTGTGTGCAATTCTTGTTTTAGCTTTAATTCAAGGAATTAATTAAAATGATTAAATGGGATTGTAGGTTGATATGTTATGTACAAGGATTTGATAAGTAGTATTGAGTTAGGATACATATTGATGATATTGTAAGGCAATGTTGTCGAAGATCTTACGTATTATGTGTTAAATCTATCATGAACCCTTAGATGCTTGTGAATTTGACTCCTCCAATGGATATAAGGCACTGATCTAAATTGTTCATGTTTGTGAGATTCAATATTTTTTTGTGTTCACTTAGAGCTTGCTACAAATTGAAATTAATGACTATCCTTTACTGTGAAGTATTGTTGTAATTATCTCACACTCGAAATGGTTGATATTATTGATGAACAACCAATTCTATTTAGTACTATCCTATTTTTTTGAGCTATTGAGTGAGATTATCTATTATTGTTAATGTTGTTTATGATAATGATGCAAAGGTTGTAAACACATTAAGGGATCACCATCTTTGGTCTTGCAGAGCCCAAAGTGTAGGAGGTCTTTAAAATCCTTGTCAGTTGGTCTAGGTCCTTCGAGCTGCCCTTGATTGGAATTGGAAATTCCATAGGTAGATTAGAAGATCAACCCAGTTATAGTAAAAAAAACCAATAAAATGGTGACTCTACTGGAGATGTTAATCTAAATATTTCTTGTTAGTGTGTCAGTTGTCCATTTTGCATAGAGTTTTCATAGTATTTCTATAATTTGAAGGTTGAGCTTGTGGTTTTGTGTTAGGTTTGTCCATATATTTTTTTGTTCAAAGTTTTTTGAGTCATTGGTGAAATAAATTTGTACGTTGTCAATACAAAGCTCCAAAGGTCTGTTGAAATCCACCAAGTATTTCTGGATATTTGGTATTCTCAAGATAATTGGGTGGTGACTCTAATGTCTCTACACCAGTGTGCATCTTATTTTGAAGATTTAATATAAGTTGAAGGATATTTTGGAAAAGTACGAAGAATGAAGAATACCAGGTCGTTCATGAAAAATCATCTGAAACAAAGATTGGAGAGTGAACTTCCTAAAACGAAGAAGAAGGAATACATAAAGAAAAACTAGAATCTAGCCATGCTGCTCCCATTTCACAAAACCCTGTACATCAAGGTACAAGTAAGCCTTTACATCCTATCCCTAAAATTTTTGAAGAAGTGTCAAAAATTTCAGAGTCAAATAGTTGTGGATTTTTTGATGCATTATTTAATACACCAAATCAAGAGGATGTGACATGCCAAAATAAAGGACCTGTTATTGTTCAATACTTTGAAAAGAGAAGAAGTATGAGTAGAAGTTGAAACCATCATAGAGAAAGCACCAATGATGTGCCTCATCCTCTTGCTGAGGATGATGGAAATCCTTTATTGTCTGGACATGTACTTGAAGAAGTGAACTTGATAGATTTAATTGATACATCAAGTTCTGAGATGACCTTGCCTAACCCTGATGATGTTTTTGGAGACATTGACTCCTTAAGGCAGGAGATCCAAAAACAAGCTAAGCTCAGGAGGAAAAATGAAAAGGAGAGAGAAACAAAACTGATGCATGTTGTGATTGAAAGAGATAGGTTGATTAGACAGTTGGCAACAATGAAATCCTTGAACCAAGAAAATCCTAAACCAAATGTTGAGGATCCTATTGTATGTGAAATATTTGACAAGGAGATAAAGCTTATGTCTAAAGTAGGTCTTGTAGGTCAAGTTGATACCCAACCAAAACCTATAGACCCAAAACCTTCAAACGTTGTTAAACCTCAACCAAGTGATCCAAACCCTAAACTTGTTTTAGACAAGGGAAAACAAAAGGTTAAGGGGATTAAGATAAGTGATAAGGTGACTTCCCACCCCCCTAAATGAGATCTGCTGCCACATGTACCATTACAAGTTGAGACTGCCTTAGAAAATGTTAAAAGAGAGGGTAAGGCTCTTGCAGAGGAATTGGAGAGGACATAAATTGAGGTTGAAAATGTAAAAATGAAAAGGAAAATAAGTTTCCTAAAGATGGAAAGCATGGATGAGGCTACACAATTTGCAACCTCATCAAATTGTCAAGATTCCTTAAGATTTGGTCCTAGAATAAATCTGGATACCAATACAAACAATTTTGGCTTGAAAACCCATGCTACTAAGTTTTTAAATCTAAATCAAGATGGCCCTATGGTACAAAACATAAGATTTGGTGTTGATTCTCAAAATATTGAAGGATTATTTCAAAGAAGACCTATATAGTTGGAAAGATATAGGAAATTATAATTTGATGGTATTCCAGGTTATCCAAACCCTATCCCTAATGATTTGAGAGAAAATATGAGTAAGTTTGCTGGCAATAATGCTATGATAGCAGAGGAACACTTAAAAGCCTTTATGGATATGCTAAATGATTATGAGGTGGAGCATGAAGATGTTGTAATGAAATTATTTGTACAATCTCTGGTAGAATATGTGAGGGATTGGTACAAAGATTTACCTAATGCTAGTATTGGTTCATGGGATGAATTTGAAAAATGTTTCAAGGAATAGTATGGTGATAAAACCAATGTCAGTTTCATTTTGAATGAGTTCAACAACATCAAGAAGTCACTAAATGAGCCTATGATAGAGTTTGATCTAAGATTTCAAAAAGTAATGTATAAATTGTTCTAGGTTTTGAGGCTTGATGAAAATTTCTATCTAACCACATATTTCAATGCTTTTGATGCTAAAATGGCATATCTCTTTAGAGATAAAGACCCTCAAACTATGAGGGGCGATTTCAAGGTGGCTATAAACATTGATAGTAATAGGCGAGCTTCTGGGAAATATGGTAGGAGAGAAGAGCCCACACTTTTAAAAAGTTCTAAGGATAAGGTTGAGAGGGTTTTTGCTGCAAAGCCTAAGGATGATAAGAAATGGGATAAGGTCTTGAGCACTTTCAAAGACATAAAATATATTGTTGCAAAGCAAGAAAATGGTATAGGAAATGAAAAGAAACAATATAATAAGAATGAAAGACCGCCTAGATTGCAAAATTACCCTTATAATACAAATTGGAAAGATGGGAAACCAATCTTGCCTACCTAGAAGTGTAAACATGATCAACATACACTAGACCCCCTGCAGAAGCATTCAGTAAATCTGGTATAGGATAGACCATGGTGTGAGGTTTGTGAACATCCACATGATCAGAATTACTATGGTATTCTTTAGTTGCTTGTTGTTGAGGGAACAAAGTAGGACACTCATGAGAAGACTCTTGAAAGTGAGCAGGGTGATGTAGATGTTTGTATGGCTAGATCATACATTGATGAGGTAGAATGTTCTTTTGGTGATGAATCACAAGGAATGGATATGGATAATCAAAGGCAGAGAATTGAGATATACCATCAATAGGTTTTCTCTAATGAGGAAGGTGATTTTGACAATAATGCTTGCAATATGGAGTAGGATGAAGATTTAGTGTCCCTAAGGAGACCATCAGAAGAAGAGATTGCAAGGTTGACTGAGGAAATCATTGCTCAAATGAGAAGCTCACTTCAGTTGAGGAACAAAACTGTGGGTGGTGAATAGGGTAAACCTACTAGCTTATTTATTAAAGAACAAAGGGACAAAAACAAGGGTGTTAAAGTTGAAAACAAAAAGGATTTTTTCAAAGTTAAAGAGGTTAAAAATGATAAGATTTGGGTGAAAAAGAATGAAACTCCAAAGCCTCAAGAAGGTATAGCTTCATCATTGGTGAAAACTAAAGTGATTAAAAAGTCTATTGAACCTACTCCAGAGGATAGGAGGCAGAAGAAACTTGAGGGAAGCAAGCAACAAGAGAAAAAAGAAGATGATGAATGTATGGTGTCTGATTTTCTAAAATATACACCCATAGATATGTTTCAAGTGCTTTCTCAGGTTAAATTTTATGTACCTTTGCTAGAAATGATGAGAATAGTTGAACATAAGGAAAATAAAATAGCCTTGATCACAGGTGTTGCTGTTAATAGGGTTAAACAAGGTAGTTGTAAAGAAGCAAAGGATGAAGGAAAAATAAAAGAGAAATAAATGGAGGGAATTGTGTCACAAATTCCCCCTGTATATTTAGGGAATTCTACTAATATGTGCCTTGAAAACATAACACCCTTTTTCTTAAGTTTTTTTATAAATGGGAAGACTTTAAGGAATTGTATGATAGATTCAGGGACATCAAACAATGTTATGCCAGTCAAGATCATGGAGGCAATGGGCTTGACAGTGGATACTACTCAAGGTAAATGTTATACAATGGATTCAAGGGAAGTGCCAGTTATTGGGACTATCAAAGCATTAACTTATAAATTGAATCAGTATCCTAAGGACTTAGCCATGACTGTACTAGTTGCAGACATCCCACCACATTTTTGGATGCTATTGTCAAGAAAGTGGAGTGCATCAATGAGGGGTCATGCAGTGTGACTTGTCATTTGCTACTTTCTACATTGATGGTAAGAATTTCAAGATTGAGAGAGAATCAAAAGTGTCCCATATGATTGAGCATGATCCAAATAAAAATATGACATGTTTTATTGACAATGGCATAAATGAATTCAGAGTTGAGGATTCCCTAGCAATTGTGATAAGCCCATTGCACCGATCGACACAAAAGTAAAACAATTTTCAGAGTGTGATGAATTGTGGACTATGTACTTTGATGGTGCAAGTTCAAAGGAAGGATCTAGTGCAAGTGTTTTTTTATGATCACCAAGTGGAAAGACATTCAGGTTCTCTTTCACTCTATCATTTGATTGCACCAATAATGTGGTGGAATATGAGGCCTTGTTATTGGGGTTAAGATTAGCTAAAAAGCATGGGATTAAGAAGCTCAAGGTAATCAAAGATTCTGAGCTTGTGGTTTCCCAAGTTAGAGCCAGGTATGTATCAAAGAATAAGAGGTTGAAACAGTATAGGAATGTTGTTTTGGATGAATTGGAAAACTTTGATGCAATTGGCATAGGTTGGATGGAGATAGGCCACAACAAAGTTGTAGATTTACTAGCAAACATTGTGTTAAAACCAGATGATATAACCTTTGTTTGGATCTCAAAGGTTGAAGTGTAGACCAAGCCATCAGTTCCTAATAATATCAAAAATTGGCAAGTTTTTGATAATGATGATGACATATTAATATTCTTGAATTGTGTGGATGAATATGGAAGTCAAGAAATTGACTTTGGGTATTTTGTAGAGATAATTAATGGTAAAGATACTCTATTTGGAAATGAGGTAATTTAGTTAAAAACAAATACAATTCCTAGGGGTTTAGTTGTATTAGAAAGAGTATTTTAAAATCAGGATAAGACAAAGGCTAATCATATTGCTTCACATCCTGATGACTTGGAAGAGAAAAATCTTGGAATAAAAGCATCACCAATAAAGGTATATATTGGAAAGAAATTGTCACCAAAAGTGAGAAGGATGCTAATTGACTTATTGAGGAATTTTAGACATGTGTTTGCATGGTCCTATGATGATCTATTCCAACATGAGATTCCCTTGAGTGATGGTGCTAAGCCATTTAGGCAAAAACAAAGGCCTATTAATCCTACCTTAGCCCCCAAAATGCAAGAAGAGTTAATGAAGCTAAGGGATGCAGGGATCATCAAGCCAATTAGACATTCATCCTGGGTGTCAAACTTGGTACCAGTAAGAAATAAAAATGGAGATATCAGGTTATGTGTAGACTTTAGGAATTTGAATGTGTCTTCATTAAAAGACAACTATCCATTACCAAATATGGAAGCCATGTTGCAAAGGGTAACAGGCTATGAATTAATGTCTATGATGGATGGGTTCTCTGGTTACAACCAACTCATGGTCAAGGAGTCTGAGCAATATAAGACAACGTTCACTATACCCTTTGGAACATATGTTTATGTCAGAATTCCTTTTCGTCTAACGAATGCAGGGGCTACTTTTCAAAGAGCTATGGATGTGGCATTTTTAGATTTCATTAATTTGTTTTGGGTGATATACAAAGATGACTTGACAACATACTCTAAGAAGGAACTGGATCATTGTCAGCATTTAGAAAAGGTATTTAGTAGAGCATTAGAATATGGTATCTCTTTGAATCCGAAGAAATGTGCATTTGGGGTAAGAGAGGTAAAATTGTTGGGACATATTGTTTCCAAGGATGGAGTCAAAATTGATCTAGAGAGAGTAATTGCAATAGAAAAAATCTCACAACCCCACAATGTCAAAGGCATACAATATTTCTTTGTAAAAATAAATTTACTAAGGAGGTTTGTGAAAAATTTTGTTGAGACAATTCCCCCAATCTCCAAGATGCTTAAGAAGGGAGGTAAGATTAAATGGGGAGAGGATTCTGTACAAGCTTTCCAAGCCATTAAGCAAGCAATAAATGAGGCTCCTATATTGAAAACCCCTTATTTTTCTAAACCCTTACAGATCTTTTCATTTTCCTCTTTCCACACAATTGCAGTTGCGTTGTTGCAAAAGGTTTTGAACAACCTATAGCCTTTTTCAGTAAATATTTACAATTTGTGGAACTTAAGTATGATATAAATGAGAAACATGCATATGCATTGGTAAAGGCAATAAAACCCTTTAGGCCTTATTTGATGGGAGCTACTGTGGTTGCATATGTACCTAGTGTTGTTGTTAAAGATATTTTCACACAATAGGAGGTATCAGGAAGATAGTGTAGATGGATCAATAGGATCCAAGAATTCAATATTGAGATCTAGATTACTAAGCTGGTAAGAGGAAAAGGATTGGCCAAGCTTATGGCCCAAAGTAATCTGGAAGCAAATCAGATAAATTTATAGGAAGAGGAGAATAGATCACACATATGTGATATGGAACATTCTGAATGGTATAAAGGTGTGATTTATTATTTGCAAAAGATGAAATGTCCTAACAACTTAATTGAAAATGAAAAAAGGAAATTGAAATTACATGCTATCAAGTATGTTATTATAGCTGGTAAGATTTGGTGGAGAAATGGTGAAGGTGTCATGCTAAAGTGTGTAGATCAAAATCAAGCATAAGAACTTCTGATTGATATGCACAGTGGAGTTTGTGGAGGGAATTACATGGTCAAAACAGCTGCACATAAGATAATGACGGCTATATTTTGGTGGCATACTATTTTTAAAGATGCACACCAATTGGTAAAGACATGTGATGATTGTCAAAATTTCTCTAGTAAGTTAAAATTCTCTGGTAACTTGCCTCTAAAACCAGTTGCAGTGCAATCTCCATTTCAGCAATGGGGTATTGATTTTGTGGGAGAGATAGAATGTAAATCTAGTGGAGGCCACTCATGGATATTGGTGGCCACCAATTATTTTACCAAGTGGGTGGAAGCAATTCCAACAAATAGAGCAACTGGTAAAGTGGTAATTGACTTCCTGATGAGCAACATATTGACTAGGTTTGGATGTCCAAAAAGGATTGTTTCGGATAATGCAATGTGTTTCAAATCTAAAGAATACACAAAAATTTGTGAGAAGCATGGGATCCAAATTTCTTACTCATCACCATATCACCCACAAGGAAATGGACAAGTAGAATCAAGCAATAAAAGCTTGATGAAAATCATAAAGAGAATCTTGGATAAAAATAAGAAGGCATGGGATTCTAATTTGAGATTAGTAGTTTGGGAAAATAGGGTAACTATGAAGAAAACAATAGGTTTTGCCCCATTTGACTTGGTCTATGGGATAAATGCAAGGTTTCCCCAAAATAATTTGATGGAGATGTATAAGTTTGTCCTGACATATGACAATGAAATTGATGATGAAATGCAATTAAGAGTAGAGGCACTCATAGAATTGGATGAAACCAAGAGGGAGGCTCAAATGAAAAATGAAAAATGAAAAATTACAATTGCAAGTAAAGAACTTGTATGACAAAAAGGTAATTGCAAGGAGCTTCCAAGATGGAGATCTGGTCCTAATGTGGAATGCCAGATTAGAAGATAAAGGAAAACATGGAAAATTTGATGCAATCTGGTTGGGTCCATTTCAAATCAATAGTAAGTGGGGTGAAGATTCATACTTCCTCCAAGAAATGACAAGGGATATTCTTGAACTACCAGTTCATGGATAGTTCTTGAAATTATACTTCACTTGCAGTATGTTTTTTCATGAACGATAGTTTAGGTTTGTATATATGTTAGTGGTAGGTTTCTTTCCTAATGGGTTGTTTGGTCTGGACAACCCCTTTTGGTTGTCTCTAGAATTGGTCTGCTCAACCTGAGATTCTGGGATCTCGCTTTATTCTAGTGGAATGAACGTCCCCAACTGGAGCCACTGATGGGACTTCAATTTTTGTTCTATAAGTTCCACTTGATCATGCCTATGTTTTTGGTTCTACATGATGTTTGAGAAAAGCCTAAGGGTGGGGTTTTACATTTGTTTTCATGTATTTATGTAAAACCCTAGTGTATATCTTATACCTTGGATGGGATCTATTTAGTCATTACATTTTGGAGGAGGTTTTTAAAAACAACTTGAGCCCAATTGATTCGTCTAGGTTTGGCCACCTTTTGATCTGTCATTTTATTTCTTTCGCTAGACTTTATTCTTTCCTAAGCCTAGGATGGCCCGGTGCTCCCTTTTTTAAATACAACTTATGTCATCATTCGTCATTGACCTAGTAATGTGTCCTCTTGTTTTAAAAAATATTTAATATTTTGCAGAGGGATAAATTTTCATGATTGTTGATGAATCGTCGTTTGATCTTGGTCGTTCCTCGCTATCCCGTGATGACCCCACCACATAGTTTTTACTGATTGTGATATCGCGGGCGAGCGCCATGTGTCTCATCTAGTGAAGATGAATGAATGATAGGAGTACTTTAATACATTATTTGGTGGGTTACTAAAATAGTTGTAAGACACACATGTTTCAAATGGACAAAGATGTTTTAATCTTGGTAGGAAAGGTGATCAATGTTTAACAAAAGAGTTGGCAGCTATTTTGAACAAGTAGGATCTTCAATGATTGAGATCCACGGTTACCCGCCATTACGTGATCGGAAGTTGCAAGGTTTTTATTGATAACGATATCATGAGTGAGTGCCACGTGGATTTCCTTGGCAATGCAGAATGTGGTGGGCCATTTTCCATAGTGGATGATCATGCCAGATTGATTTAAAGGTAGTCGTTCGACGATCCAACCAAAGTGAAAGATCAATGGGTAATATTTGAATCTGCATCAAATGTGATTGGAGTTGTTGGCATAGCAGAAAAGTGAGCTTTAATGGTGGATGAGACATTTTCTAGCGTGATTTGATTGAAATAAAGTGACCATTTTCCTCTTCTATTGTATCACAAAGCATTCAAGCAGTTTTGTGGAGCAGTGTCAAAGTCAAGGACGAATTCATGAGTTGTTGTAGTGAAGTTTAGGGTTTCTGCGAGCACAAAGTTGTAAGTTGAATTTTGCATCTCCTGGTCAAATTGTAATATGAATTTGGGGAATTTTTTGTGTGGTTATTGGAAAGCTTGTTGAAACTTGTCTTAGGGTTATATGCGAGCTAAATTGTGGGAAATTGAAAAGTATTTGTTTTGTAATTTCATAGTCTCGTAAAGCCCTAGTTATTTTAAGGTATGTAATACAAGTAAGCCCTAGTTTTCTTAGAATGGCACCATCAAAACATCATTCCGACCAGATTGACTATTTGAATAGAAACTTATATGATGATTTCCTAGATCAATTGTCATTGTCAAAAAATGATAGGAAAAATGGGTTAGTTTTAATACGAGGAAAAAACCTAGGGGAGGGATTAGTGTATAATTTTTTTATATAGCTAATGCTAGGGTGCCACTTAAGGGTTTGGAGATATTCAAACTTTGGTTTGGATAGAGAAATCTACCCCATCCTTTTTCAAATGGTTGGATGTATGATATGGAGAAGCTGATAGTTCCAAATGTGTTTCTTGACGTGGATTTTCTCAAGGTAGTGGCCACAAGATATGATCCTATCACATGGGTGGTTAGGTATAATGATGGAAGGGTTTTGTTAAGTATTAATAGAGAGGAGTTTTGATAGGTATTTGATTTGAGTGAGCCCATTGTATTCTTGTTCCCTATTGATCTTGAAGGAATGAAACAAGAATATGGGAAGATGAAATCCCTTTTTAGAGCTAAGATGCTCCCACCTCATTTGGCTAGGGCAGGAAGTTCCAAAGTTCATATTAGCCCTAGCGACTAGGAGCCTTTTAGATTGGATTGTTTTTCCAAGCACCTCTTGGCTACTTTCTATTCATTATGCCAAATTTTGGGTTTTAGCACTAATATAGTGATGCCTATAGCTTATATACATTCATGGGGGTATAGATACAACACCACAATTTCTTTGTAGTATATGATTTTGTTTCCTTCTTGGCTAAAAAGATACATGAAGGGTTGTTGAAATTGCAACAGAATGACATAAACACCCCATTTTACTACTATTCTATGTTAATGCACATGTTTTTGTTCAAGAATTCCAAAGTTTTCTCTGAGAAGATGAGATTGAAGTGATTATTCAATGAAGAGAGGTTGTCGGTAAAAGTGTGGACTGTTGACCTTTCATACAATAGGGAGAATGCCAATTATGTAGAGTTCAACAACTACTTTGCATCAAGAATGAGAGCCAGATTCATGGTAAATTTACCAGGGTTCCTAAGGAGTTACATTATTTCCTTAGGCCAAAGGGGAGGAGGCTGGATTTGAAGATTTTCCACAATTGGGGTGACATTATCCCATACCCAGTCAACACTGTTTTGAGGGTATATGGTTTTTAGGGTACCCCACATATATTGCCTTATAATGTGCCACCAAGAGTTAGATTTATTGAGGTTATGTGGTAGATTGGATGTATTCATGAAGATAACCTTACAACAAAGGGTAAGGGGGCTTTTTACCCTGACTATACGGTGGTTTCTGATTTCATATTTTGAAAGGGAGGCTAGGTTCATTTTGGAAAGTTTTTGAAGTGTACCATTTGATTTTTGGTCCTAAGAGGCAACATGATCTTGAGGGTTTCTTTGCTCTATTTAGACAAAGAATAAAAGGTGCCAAATTTGTTCATGAATTCAATTTCTCTGAGGACTTGGTTAGAAATGAATTTTATTTAAATAAGCATGAGTTGAACAAATAAAAAATGGGTAGCTTATGATAAGCTATTGTCCATTGTGCACAAGATGGATCCAAAGTATGATCCATTGATGTAATTAAGTCCTTATTATAAACAGATTGATTTTTTGATGAAAAATTTCAAAGAAATCATGAGTATTCTGATGACCAAGAAAATAAATCTAGTGTTAGACTTGGGTATACAGGAACAACCTAGAAGGCCATTTGAAGAAATTCCAACCTACTAACCTCTAGATGACAAGCCTATTTATAGGAAGAAAAGGGATGACAAAAGTGATCAAGAAGAAGAAGATATAAAAGGAAAGCAGGTGATGAAACTATGTGAATCATCAAGCTCACATTTCAAAACACCTGGGGCAATAAAAATAATTGATTTGGAGTCATCACCTGAGAGGAGTCTCTCACCAGCACCATCAACACCAAGCCCCAAGAGGCTAAGGATTGAACAGTCCTAGGAGGACTTGGTGGATAAGATTATTGTCACTAATCAAGATATGCAAATGGGTATGCCTTCTCCTCCAAGACCAAATGAGTTGCTTTTATCAGACCTGGACATGAAAGGTAAATGTGTACAGGATGCAAGAATGAAGGCTTGTAATGAATTTTTGGATGATGATTCCTTTGTGAAAAAACCATTCTTCTTGCAACTGGTATGATGAATGAAGTTGGATGAATATCAGGAGAAGTGAAAGAAAAGAAGAGAATTGAGGCCTGATAGGTCAAATCAGGAAAATGATGATGAGGTAAAGGTTGAGGTAATGAATGAATTCAAGAACATCACTCCAGAGGAAGGGAGAAAGTTAGTCAATCAATCTAGTATCTTGATTCTACCTAAGTGGGATATTGCTAATGCAGTAGCCTTCAATGTTATTTTAAAGTCCAAGCATCCCCTCCAAAATTTTGAAGAAGAAGTCAAGGAAGCATTGCAAGACTCTGCCTCTAGTGAGGAATATAAAACCTTGGCAATATGGGCTTTGGTCCCCCAAGGAAGAAAGCCAAATATAACTGATATTAACCTGAATTTGAGAGGGGGGTTAATAATAAAAAGAGCTTCAGAGACCTCAACCATAGAGGCCACAAATTTAACTATGAATGTGGCTAAATTGGTACAAAAGACTACAGAGAGAGAGGAAGTTGAAAAAAGGAGCCTTATGGAGAAGTATAATTTTATGATTGGACTGTATAATAAGGTGCATCAAAGGAATATTGAGCTACAAACAGAGGTGGATAGGTCAAAATACAGGAAGATTGGGGAAACATCAGTTACTCCAGTGATTAAATCATTGCCTTCCACATCAGGATCATTGCTTCATGTTTCCCCCATTGTCTCTACACTGGGATCTCCTAGTCAAACTGCTTCCCTCAGCCCTACATTAGAACCAATTGAGGAAGAGTTAGAATTATCTATTGATCCAACAAAGAAGCAGTTAATGCAGAAAGTTCCAAAGCTACAGGAATCTCTGAAGGTAAGTGGGGAGGGGATATTTTCAAGACAAAAGGAGATTATTACTATTGTATTGTGGCATTAAAATGAGAAGGTTGATGATAGATTGGCAGCTGTATATTCTTCCTATTCTTTACTATTAGGTGCAATAAAGAACATTGACAGGGATCAAGAGATAGCAATACCATTAAGTGAGAAGTGGATCCCTAGGGCCAATGATTTAGATGAAATGTATAAGGCCTCAAGGTTTGATGTAAATTATAGGCCACTATCATTAAGGCCTACTCAAGTGTTGGTTAAATCATTGCAAGGTTTTCAAGACTTACCAGATGACTTGAGTAGGAAGATCAAGGAATTGGTAAAGAGTTTTGATGATTGGAGTGACACACTGTTGCTTGACATAATTGATGAGAAGGGTAATATCAGGTCACTTCAACAATGTAAAGATCAGGCTAATGAGGTCATCAATGCTCAAATTACTTTAATTTGTGATGACTCGGATTTTGATTTATTAGTGAGCTGCATGGATAAAATTATCAGCACCAACTCATTCCTTGAGTCTTTTGAATGAGAGGCAAACCAAGTGGCAGTTAAATATACACCTTATAGTGTCAAAATAAATGAGGTAATCAATTTTAATTGGCCAAGTGATGAAGAGTATCAGTAGTGGGTGAATATATATTTAATTAAGGAGTAAAGTGGGAGTAAGTTGCTAATAGTTAACTAATCAATTGTTGCAGTTACAACAGTTTCCAGTTTTTTTTTATGGCAGTTTTAGCATGAAGTTCTTGAAGATTTGTTGCTGCATCAAACCATTCTCAATAGGAAAGATAGGAATAAACAAGAAGATTCTCTGAGGGAGGTTGTTGTTGTAACAAAATTTTGAAATGTCACAAATCGGTCCAAGTGGCTAGTGACATGTGTGCTTTATGGCCTGATGCTTGTTTGCTCCTTCATTTTCTATAAGAAGGATTTCAAGGCCAAAAGTGTGGCTTAGCAAGTTAGAAAATTTTGGCCGAGTCTAGGTGAAGTTGCAAAGCAATTGTAAAGTCTGATAGTTATAGAGAAAATACAAGTTAGGTTTTGAGTCGTTTTGTTGTAGGTTTTGAATTCATGGAGATTTAATGTTTTATGATAGTGCTGGAATTTGAATTAAACTGATTAATTTGAGCTAATGTCTCTCCTGTGTACAAGCATGTTTGAATTTTGAATAAAGTGATGAAGGGTTATTTTGTTCATCTCACTATTGTGGTGTGTGCAATTTTTGTTTTAGCTTTAATTCAAGGAATTAATTAAAATGCTTAAATGGGATTGTAGGTTGATATGTTTTGTACAAAGATTTGATAAGTAGTATTGAGTTAGGATACATATTGATGATATTGTAAGGAAATGTTGTCGAAGATCTTATGTGCTATGTGTTGAACTGTCACGAATCCTTAGATGCTTGTGAATTTGACTCCTCCAATGGATATAAGGCATTGATCTAAATTGTTCATGTTTGTGAGATTCCGTATTTGTTTGTGTTCACTTAGAGCTTGTTAAAAATTGAAATTAATGACTATATTTTATTGTGAAGTATTGTTGTAATTATCTCACACTCCAAATGGTTAATATTATTGATGAACACCAATTCTATTCAGTATTATCCTGTTTTGTTGAGCTATTGAGTTAGATTATTTGTTATCATTAATGTTGTTTATGATAATGGTGCAAAGGTTTTAAACACATTAAGGGATCACCCTCCTAGGTCTTGTATAGCCCAAAGTGTAGGAGGTCTTTAAAATCCTCGTCATTTGGTCGAGGTCCTTCGATCTACCCTTGATTGGAATTGGCAATTCCATAGGTAGATTAGAAGATCAACTTGGTTACAGTAAAAAAAACAAATAGATTGTAGTCCTTTTTAGTGTTCCCCTTTTCACTACAATTACAATGATAGTTACTTCATATTTATCAAAAGATCAAGATCTTAGAGTTATATTTCTTCCTATTTATTCATATTAAACCATTTTTCATTAACTTGTTACAAAAAAGGAATCCTTAGAGTCATCATCCAAGTATTTTGTTTTAAGTTCTTTCTACAAGAGAGGGGGAGCAACTACACTGAGGCCCTAGGTCACAAAGAATTGAGAGTAGCAGGCTGCCATAAGTTACCTCAATTTAAAGGAGTGTTAGGAGAGGTGAGATGAGAATGATGAGGACTTTGAGGTCCTTCGATCACCCTGAAGACCCGAGAGTTGAAGGGAAACTAGGCGAGTCAGTTTTTAGGATCGACTATGTGTCTTAGATAGCTCTCTGTCAGAGGACAAAAGTGTAGTCCTTAGATGACAGTGCAACAATTAGAATCTCTCAAGTGCATTGGCATCTGGATGGCCAAAGGACCAGAAAGACAAGGTCTAATCGCTGGAAAACTAACTATCATCCTAGATAGTGGTTTCTAAGGGAGTAGAATAACACTATGAAATATGAAACATATAAATGGATATGTTAGAACAAGTATATTACCACAAGGGTGACGAGAACAATCTCACACAATAGCTTGTTCACCAACTCACTCTAAGGTATCTTCACCTACACACAAAAGAGAAGCAAATTGTTGGGGGTTTGTTTATGGGTCTACCTTAGTCAGACCCTCATTTTGGTGTTTCCACCTCCACAGATACCCATGTTTGCAATGATGTAGAAATAATATGATAAAGAAGGAAATATAAGAAAAGTACACTAAAACACTACCAAATAGTATTGTGCTAACTCAACCAAGTAATAGACAAGTGGATTAAGGATCTTACCACCTCCACCAAGAGCGCTCAAGGCTAATGGGGGAGACTATGAGAGGAACTCAAGCCTCTATTACAATAGTGTTGTCCTATTCTTGATCTATTGAAGTGATGGAGTGATGAGATTGTTGTTATGGAGTGCAAAATGTTGCTTCAATGCTTGAAGTGAATGTTGGAATGCTTGGAGAGATTGTGTAGAAATCAACTAGCTTTCAACTGAATGAATGAAAGGTGGATATGAAGAAGAGAGATGAAGAAACGACCATATTCAAGTCGGTCAACCAAAGGGAGGCACTGCAATTCGACTTCCAATAGGAAGTGTAGCGCCTTTGCAGACTCCAACCCCAAGAATCTACCAAGGATGTAAGTGCATTGTGTGGATGTCTACACACCGTGTAGGCATCCCTAATAGTTTCTCTTCTACCGATGCTCAAAATTTTTTCCAAGTGGATGGGAGGCAACAAGCTTAGGGGAAATTTAGCCTCTGAATTTGGTTTTCTAAAGTGAGAAAGGGTAAAAGGGGAATTCACATTAGGGGTGCAAATTCACTCCTATACATTTTCCCTCCACTTTAGCAAGCAAGAGTATTGATGAGTGCTTTGGTAAAGTAAATTGAATAAGTACTAGGGTTAGAGATGTATACTTGAACCATCAAGGAAGTAGATCACAGTTTGGTGAACCTGAGAGTGTAGGACAAGAAAAGGACTTCACAACTCCGCAAAACTTATGAAGCTGAAGAAAGAAAGTGCCTTATAGGCCCATGGACATGTAAGGGAGGTATCCTAGAAGAACTCTCACATGAAGGAAACCAAGAAAAGAAACTTACAGACCCACAGACCTACAAGAAAGGTACCCCCCAAGAACTCTCACATGAGGGAAACCAAGAAAAGGGGACTCTACAAAGTCATAAAGTAGCTTCATAGGTGCACACATGAAGTGACATGTTTACACACAAATAGAACATGTCAAGAAGTAGCCACACAGGCAAGTAAATAGATAGTCACACAGATCGTCACCAAGTTGGAAGACTTTCAAAGGGGTCCCTCAGGAACTATTCAAAAGGAAAAGGGGTCCACTCAAAGGAAACACTATCTGGAAAGTAAAGTCTAGTCAAGCTATTCCCAAGCTAGACATAAGGATGTTAAGTAGGACTAGTCAGGTTGCCCCTAAGCTAGATACAAAGATAAGAAATAGGTATAGTCAGGTGGCCCCCAAGCTAGATGCCATGAAGAAGACTTTTGAAGGGGCCCCTAGGGAACCCGACGTAAAAGAAAGGGTCCACTCAAGGGACGCATTGTTCAAAAGTTGGTGTCTTCTTTCTCAAATCAATTCATCATCAAGGAATCCTTCTGAAACATGTTCACTTCATCAAGGAATTCAAAATGAAGGATATGCCCCCATGCGAGGGGAAGATCAAAGCTGTTCCCGCTTCAAAGGAAGGTTCCCAAGTCCTTTCTTTATGAACCCATAATGAAGGAAACATGTTTCGTTAGGGTTTCAAGTCGAGAATGAAATTCTGACAAATAATTATGTGAAGGTTCTTAAGAAAAGATTCATTGGCAATGAATCCAATGTCTAAAGATCCAAGTGATATAGAAGTGGCATTTTCACACATTAGAGGGACAACTCAAGCAAAGAAGAGAGAAAAATAAAGGGAAAGCAAAAGAAAAGAGAACACGAACAAAGGGCACAAAGGGATCTGGTTTTGTGGGGCTAGATTTGTGCTTGCCTATATGAATAGTAGGTAACTGCAATACAAGGGTGAAAGATCATCAATCCCCAACCAGATCATGAAGAATGCACCCAAAAAAAAGTAAATAAAAAATTGGGTCAACATGGAAGGAATCCTAAATGCTCCCAATGCTTTGCATCATCCCCAATTTTTCAAAAGTCAATCACAAACATGGAAGAATGATGATAAAGATAGAAGAAGGTTTACAACAGAAACACCACACCTATATCCAAGCAATAATAGGGGTGATGAGGGTCATCCAAACACATATAGCACGATTACGAGGGAAGCACATCACAACACACACACACACACACACATCTAATCTAAAGATCAAGAAGAGGTATCCCTCTAACACTGGTCAACCAAGAGGTCATCAACTTCCCACTCTAGATCATCGTACAAGGAAGGAGGGCAAGCTTGTAGTGGTGGAATGTTAAGGGGAGGAGCTTCCAACCCTCCCACAATAAGGGCTAAGGAAGGACCTGTGAGGTATTCTTCACTCAACTCTTATCGGTCTAAGGTCAACAATCTCATGAAGATCGCTGACAAGATTGGAACTTCATCCACCAAGTTAAACATGCACTTAATAGGAGTTCCTTGTTTCACCTCAGTGGATGGAGGAGTTTGCACCCGAGGTTCACCGTTAAGCTCACCGAGAGATTCGAGAGTGGTGATGAACTCAAGAGAGGTTGGGACTAGTTCCGTCACCAAGATAGAACAAGTCAACACAAGGCCACCTTTCAGAGAAGGTGGGATCCTCTTACATCCTGCATTGCTGGAGGAACCACTCTCTTCCTTTTTCTTCGTCAAAGGAGGTGAACTCCCCACAAATGAAGCAAGAAGGGAAGAGGGAGCGGAGGAAAGAATCACAGTAGATACAACTAAAGTGTTAATCATATCTATGGGATTTGGGAAATGTGGGAGATTCAGAATGGATGTCAACAAGGGTGAATCCATCAAAGGAGTGATGAACACCTACACCTTTCCAGGGTTAGGTGCACTCGTGCTCATAGTGGAATTCAGGAGTGATACGGAGTTGGTTTGAATGGAAACAAAGGGGAGGAGAGAGGAGGACATGGTAGGAGGTCTCAATACAAGAGTGGTCATCTCCTCTTCCTTCTTCTGTGAGGCAACCTACTCAGCCAGGAGAGCCTTTCGCTAGTTCTTATGCTCATGTGTAAGGTGGTTTTTGCAACTCTTTGAACCAAAGGCCTGAGTTTACATAGGAGGGGAAGGATCCTACTCAGCCATGGGAGTGTCCTCCACAGTTGTTTCCAGTAGAGGGATAGATTCACAAACAACAAGGGGAATCAACTCTAGTGCCTCGATAGTGGGCCTCTTCTTGTTGACTGCTCTAGGAGAGGAAATAGTAGGAGGCCGTGGAGACTGGGACATAGAGGATTCTCCATGAGGGTATTTTTGTCTACCATACCAAATGGGCCTAGGCTCCATGGGTAAGACAAGAATCTCAAACGCAGGATGCTTGGCCTTTTGCCAAGCGAGCACCATGGGATTCACTCACAAACATGAGGTAGAATCAGATGGTACCATAGTAGGGCAAGAGGAAGTTTCAGGCTAAACAAAAAAAGAGGAAGAAGGAGGATCTTGGGACTGCTTCTCTTCTTCTCTTCTACATGCCTTGGCAGCATCACTGTCAGCTTCCACTCAAGCCTTATGTGAAACAACATAAGGTGAAGGAGGGTAACTCACTTTCAGCCTAGAATGTCCTTTCTTGTAATTCTTATATGTGCGATATAGGAGGTCCTTCCTGGGTGGGAGAGGACTAATAGGTGTAGGCCAAAAGTAATCCAAAGTATAGCTGCCACATGCAATCAATGGTTTATAACCGGTGTCATGGACAACATGTACCGAACCCCCATGAATAAATTTCAAACACTTATTCACAACTAAGGGAACTACATTCATAGCTACCAGCTAGGGGATACCTAGCTTCACTTTGAAGAGTTCAAAACCCCAAGATGATGTCAAACATAAGGTTCATAGAATTAGGTGCAATGAGAATTGCTAGGACAATACTACCTATAGGAGGTACGTAAATTCTATCATATGTGTGAATGGTACTCACAGGTGCATCATATCTGTCCTTATGTAGGAAGTTGATTAACATGATCTCCTCAGTTATGATATTTACTTGTGATTTTGTATCAACAAGAAAACCTACTACGATATTCCCATTTATCCTTCCAAGAATGTAAAGAGGAGATGGTTCCCTAATAAAGCCCATCAATAGGTCCTATAAAGTGAAGGTTATATCAGTACCTCTATTCACATAATACATAGACAGAATATGTTTATTTAAGAAAGAGGCCATCACACACACTAAAAAACACTTCCACAGAGCCTCCTAAAGGTGAATATGAAGAAGAGAGATGAAGAAATGACCATATTCAGGTTGGTCAACCAAAGGGAGGCATTACAATTTGAATTCCAATAGGAAGTGTAATGCCTCTGCACACTCTAGCCGTAGGAATCTGCCAGGGACGTAATCATGTTGTGAAGATGTTTGGATGTCACGTAGGCATCCCTGATAGTTTCTCTTTTATCGATGCTCAAAATGGACACCAAGTGAATGGGAGGCAATGGGCTTAGGTGGAATTTAGCCTTTGAATTTGGTTTTCTAAAGCGAGGAAGGGTAAAAGTGGAATTTTCATTAGGGGTGAAAATTCGCTCCTATACACTTTGCTTAGTATTTATTTAAAAAACTCAAGCTTAGGATTGGAGTTTATCCTAGTAATAGCCATTAGTAGATAATTCCATGAATCGAATAGTCAAAAATAATAAATGATACATGTATCCTCTTTTTTAATTTAACACTAGTTAACATTAATTGACTTAAATTCAAGTTAAATGCATTGAGGTGATCAACTATATAGTTTCCCTCCATTAATGGATACACCTTCCTATCTATTAGGATTAGGTGTGTTATTCACCTTGCAAGTACTAGTTGAACAATTTGGTAGTCTAGTTTGGTATTAAACTATTGCTAAATATTTCATGTGTATTTCCAAATATCATGGAATGGGTGAAATGGGATGCCAATGTGAGAGTTGGAGAGACATGCAAAGTGAAATATTTTTCTAGACACTTGGAAATTATTTGTAAGGGCCATAATGTGGTAGGGAGCATTTTAAGACATCATTCAACACTTGGGATGAATTGAAAGGAAATATATGATTTTTTTTTTTATGTTGTAAGATGTGTAATAAGAAAATAGGAAATAGTAAGAGGTGTAAGAAAGAATATATGATGATATATAAGAAGTTGGTTATATTTTTTGGAATTGGATAGCTATTATTTTTACCTCTAGTATTGGTTATTTTATCATATCATGAATGTGGAAAACCAAGTTCATGAGAAATTCCTTCACATTTTTAGAAAGATGCTTTTAATTCATAGACATATGTTAAGAGGTCTGTTTGCATGTTGACTACTTATCTCATTTTTTTTTTAATTGAAATTCAATTACCAAAAAGAAAGAGTCTAGCTACAATATATATGTGACCAGAGTGGTCACATTAACTACATCAGCCTAAACTAGGAAACAAAATATTACTAAAAAATATATGAGAAGGTCTAATAAACACTAGATATATAATGATCAAAAGATCTATTTAATTTTCATTTACATTAGGGTTATTCCTGCTCATCTTGCATGAATCAAACCCAAAAAATGCTCCTATAGGAGGAGAGATATGCTCCTATGTGCTAGTATCAATTTTTTAATGTGTGAATTCAAGGTCCCTTATTGTTGCATCCCTTTTGAGCTCATATTGATGTAGCTTGGAATATTGGTTCTAAAAATTTATATACCAATTTTGAAACTTGTTATAAATTTTCCTCAAGTCTTGAGGCTAACAATCAGCCTGTTAAATGTCATCCTTGAAGATTGGATCAACACCTTCTTCTAGGATCTTCATGAATCTATCTATAGGTATTTTCAATGTTAGAGTTACCTATTCCACAATCAATAGATATGTGAGTCTACATTTGGACTCTAAGAACCCTTTTCCCACCTTGGTACATGTTCTCATTTATTCTATTCCATAAAACCCATAAAACTTTAGTTGGAAAGACAAACCAAAATATTTAGACTCAACATTCAATCCGTTAACACAACCACTAAGAATTTCAAACCAATAAACACTTTCCTTATTGTCCCACCCAAGAATGTTGTCCATAAAAATAGACCAGATTGTAAAGGCATATTGACACTTCAAAATATTATATTCTATGTCTTCAATATCATTACATACAAAAGACAACATATCAGAGGGACCACTGACTAACTGTTTTGGCCAAAGCAATCATCTAAAATAGGAATTTTTGGGTTCTATTCTTTTAGAGCAATAGAATTTTACCAATTTAGACCACACACTATATTTTAAATTAAGTTTTTAGGATTGATTAACATGATCAAGTAATTCCTTGGGGTGGGTTAGCATTTTGTATAGATTAACAAGTTTTTCTATTATTAGTAGGGCCATCTCTCCAATAAAAGCACTCAAAACCTTCATCCTTAATAACATTTTTTATGGTGGAACAAACTAGACTCATAGCCTTTTTTACCACTAAATAAGTTATTTTTTGTGTTTTAAGTAGGAAAATTTACTCTTTTAACTATTCCCAACTTTTAAGACCATTATTATCCATTATATCATTGAAACACTTGATCCCTTTACCATTCCATTTTAATGTAGAACATCCTCTAGTAAGAGTTATGGGTTTATTAGAACAATCTAAATTCTACCACACAAATTTGAGTCCCATAAAACTAAATTACTCTTTACATTAAGAACATATTTTCCATCAATTAGAGAATTACATGATCCCTAGGTCTTCTAGATGCTGACAAGCACTATAGAGCCAACTAGTTTTGACTAAAAATTCCCAAATAGAGTATCATGAATATGCATACTTTTCCATTGTTTAGACATTTTTGGTGTAGCATCCAATTTTTTTTCCTAATTAGGATCTTCCATGGCTCATTTATACATAATGCCTTTCTTATCCATTTTATGGCTAGTGTTATTCCTTGAGTTTGTAGGTCTTTTAATCCCAGTTCCCCTTCCTCTTTCCTTATACATATTTTCCATTTCATTTCATGTTTTTCCCTTTACCTTTACCATCAAACCATAGAAATTCCCTAGTTATCTTCTAAACCCTATTAATTTGATAATTGGAAAAGAACCAAACTTAATCATAATATATTGAATATGAGGCTAGGATTTTTTGACAAGCTTGTACTCTTCTTGTAAGAGATAGATAGTTAATGTTCCATCTTATTTTATTTTTTTCAATTTTTTCATACTTCTAGTTCCACATCTCTTTCAAAGAAGAATTAGTTCAAAGAAAATAATACCCAAACATCTCAACACTATGTCAAGGCCATGTTGACAATAGGTTTTGTCACTGATTTCAACCCAATATGGCATGCCATTGATGTTTTGTGTATGCGTTGAAGTATGTAAAAGCTCCAGAGGTAGTTGTTATGATGTGATATCAGTTAGTACAAGTTTGTTGAGTTGTACTAGGTGTGATGTGGAGGATGATAAACATGTCTACATTGATATCATTTTAGTTTGTTGTACCACACACAAAAATAAGGTGAATAAGTTTCACTAAAGCATTCACAATGTAGAATCTAAGGAAAATTCATGGTTTTTCTATTCCACATCCTTCTGATGAGCAAGATCTAGTTTTGCGGTTCACATGATATGTTATTCAAGCTATGGAGGTGCCATTTCAAATAAATCAAGTCATCACACCTTCTATAGTGTGAGTTACAAGTAACAACATCCTGATCCAATCTTTGGAAGTATAACGTGTCTACATTGGTACATTTAGAGAATCCACTTTCCTCTGGAAGAAAAGTACTAGACTTTTAGTTTCATAGGCATGATCAATAATATTAAATGCACACTATTGTGTAGCATCAAATGTTTTGGTATTTTGTAAGATCAATTTTTTAATAAAAATATGTTACAATTGTTCGGAATGCTATTTTCTTCTCTTTTCTTAGCCCTTTTTATTCCCAATTCCTTAACTCTTTGATTTTCTCTTTATAACTCATTGATTTAATTCATTAACTCCTCTTCATTGGGAAATGTGATATCTAAATATGAGTTTTCTAGAGCACTATCCAAAAGATTTGAAACATTCATATGGAGAGCATGAGTGGATGATTTACTAAAAATATTACCAATAAAATCATAATACGAAGGATTTGGTGTACTAGTTTCCCTAGGATTCAATCTCTTGGATGCCAACTTGGCATCAAAATTAGATTCCCAAAATATTTCTTCTATAATTATTTACTAGCCAAGATATTTTAATGGGCTTCCTCTCCTTCAGAAATCTCCCCTAAAATTGAATTCTCCTCATTTGTATTAGGAATACCAAACTCATATGATTCTTGCAGATTATCATCAGTACTAGTAAGAGAACATTTAATCTTAATGGAGGAGTAACAAAATTACTATTGTCTATAGTCTTCTTCTTCCAATATTTCAGAGTGTTTTGTGGCAAATCACCTTCCAAATTCTATTTTGGATACTTCATATATCCTCTAACTCCTCTCATCCTTTTGTGATTCTCCACCTCTTTTCTCTTATTTCTTGAAATAATCATTTCACCGACATAGGAGAACCAAAGTCGCCACCCAAATTATGGGAATGTAAAAATATGTGAAAATAATTAATCAATCCTTTGAGAAATTAAAAATGAAAAGAAATTTGACAAGGCCAATTACAAATTGAAGGATAATTTACATGAATATGGAAATGAGATCTAACCCCATGAACCAAAAACTTTCAAATTGACAAGTTATGAGATACTTGTAGAAACTCACACTAGACTAAACATAAGACTTTAAAACTTCATGACTCTGATTGTAAATGATCCTGAACTAGAGACTTACACAATTTTATCCCCAAAAAAATCACCAATTTGTTGGTGGTTTTTAAATCCCAACCATATCTCACAAGTAACCTATGATTTTTCCATTTTCAATTTTTAGTTACTTGGAGGGATTGGCGAACGAATAGGTGAAAGTTAGAATAAATTTCCCTCTACACTTTGGACTTTGTAGAACTTAGGTGGGTGATCCCTGATAGTATTTCTTAATATCCTATGCCAATTATCACAAATATTATAAATAGCAGACATGTTCTATGAATATTTTCTTGATGATTATAAAAAATGAGAAGATATAGCATTATATTTAAAGAATTCAACATTTTCAAAACAATAGAACATGATAAGAATTCAATTTAACAAATAAATTCAACTAAAATTACGAGTTGAAGGTATTTTATATGAATGACATTGGAGATGTAAATTAGACACAATTTCAAAGGACCTATAACTCCATTAAATAATTTAACTCATTCTTTGAATAAGAGCATTAACAAAAAATACATCCATAAGAAAGAAAAATGGAGGAGAATTGAATGATCTTTGATTGATTTCATTCATAATTTGTGTAAAGTATACAATAGGAGAAAATTGGCTTCAAAATTATGCCATTGTATTCCTCAAATGCTAGTACTATTATATAACATATGCAATTATAGAAAATTAAGACTCTATAACCTAAAACTAGACTTAAATTATATTTCTCTTTGTTCTCAAATTATTAAAATATCAAAATGGTTTGTGTAAATGGCCTTGAATTCTTTTTATAAGACAAATTTGGTCCAAGTACACAAGTCACATTCTCATTTGGAATACAACGTATTCCAAAATATGAGTACATTTACTTGCTTGTGTATGGAATATTCCAAGGAAAAATATAGTTATGTTTACTTGTTACAATCTTTGTCCAAGTTCCCAAAATATTTGATGTTGGTGGTTGTCACATTGCAACACCTTTCTTCATTCCCAGTTAGTGTAGACTTGGGAATGATGAATTGACAAGTGAGGAAAAAACCTCAATGCACAAAAAGACAAAATTTCCTATATTGACATTGTTGAAGTAGTTAGAGAGTGCTAAATATGCATAAAGACAAAAATTGTATCCAAATCACTAGGAGAGACTCTACAAGTTAGGAAGAATATTGTAATTTTGGCCCCAATTGTCATATTATTCCTCGAATGGATAATTGAATACCATGAATTCATCTATTTTTTTCCATATGAGCCATATCTCTTTACCACCTAATTTGCTTCCTTGTCAAAATCTTCCAAAAATTTGCTAGTGAATGATAGCTTATCCATGCTAATTTTCAACAAATCAATATCAATATCACCACCTTCACTGACTAAAAGGGCCTATGTAGTAATAACACTATCCATTTGTGACCTCTAGTGTTCATATGTTGTCATCGCTCCATTACCGTCCAGAATGTTTGGAAAAAGGCAAAGATCGATCTCTCATCAAATTCTTGGATCAACTCTCTTATCTTTTTCTCAATCATTATAATCAAGAATTCCCTTTACCATTTCATATGTGGGGGCTATCTATGTTGTCTCATTTAATTCATGATTTGACTCTTTAATCATGCTAGCTAATGAATCAATCCTTTCTTGTTAACTCTTGCTTTGGTTGGTGGGGCAATAGGAATGAGCTATGATAATGGTTTTTTTTCATCATAAACAACCATTTCTATTGTTTGAACTAGAGGAGGTGGTGAAGAAATAGGGGATGAAACAACAAGTTTCACTAGTTGCACTTGTGGTTGATTATTCTACAACATTTCAACCATTAACTTTAGTTATGAAAGCCTCTTCTTATCCTTATTATATTCAATCAATGTCATTATATTTCTTGGTCTCTGCATCATATTTTCTTGCAATTTCTCAATAGTTGCTTTTGTAAACTTTTCAAAATTGACAACCAATGTGGCTACTTCTAATGCTAATGTATTAGAGACACTTTTCATAATAATACCTCCCCTTAGGTCTCCTATAGGTTCTACCACAGTTGGCTTATTGGTATTAGTGTCCAGAGCACAAACTGCAAGAGTGTCTCACTTTGGACTGAATGTTGATCCTTACAATCCACATAATGCTTCTTCATCTATAGAAAAGACTTGACAGTCATGATTTCTCATAGTGTCAAATGCAATGGAAGAATCCATATCCCATTTTGGCAACAAGAGCATGCCACTTTCATGTACTAGCTTCCTACCTTCTTTATGGGTCATCTCCTTTTTTCTAATCTTATTTTTGCAACAATCCTTGCAGATATTATCTCTCTAGGATGTTCAAGATATTTACCTATTTCTTCTTTCAACTTCCTTTCATATTCACCTTTTTTTGTTCTCCATACAAATTCCTTGAACACATTACTCTTCAAAAATGCATCATTTGTCATGACTTTATCTCTCACATCATCAACATTATCAACACTTATCAAAATTTCATTTTTAATCCTATTATTCGGTGTTGGAATATCATAATTTGCAATTCCATTGGTAGTGAGCCTAAAATAATATTGTAATCTTTGTAAGCAGTGAGATTCATATATTGTGAGTTAATTCTCACCATGGTTTTTCTCTCATTGGCTTTTCCATGAAAAAATCCTAATGTCTTTGTGTGATGCATGTTTTCTCTTTTGTTCTTATTTTCAGTCTATGTGATGTGATGATTAATTTGCAAATGAGAATGTTTAAGTTTTAATATATGTTGATTCAACCCCCCTCCCCACTCTCAACACTACATTGTGTTAAAAAATTAGAATAATTGATTATGGGATGCATGGTCTAGGTAGAGGGATTTTAATGGAATGAGAAGGGGAGAGAAATATTATATGTTTATTAACTTTATTTCTTTATAAGATGTTCTATCATGATGACTAATGAAGATAATTTTAGTAAAGTCTTTTAGCATACATGGGAATGCATTCATAAGATCAATAAAGGAGAATATATCAGATATGTATTCAATTTTTTTTATATATAGAACATGGAAGTGTATATGCCATAAAAGAAATTTTATACCACCAATAGTAGAAAGATAGTGAACAATAAAGTGTTGAAATAAATAATAGTCCATGATACAAAGGATGGTAAAGGAGATGTTAGGAATATACAAATTAAATTATATTAAGGGTGGATGAAGGGAAGGGAAGAATGGGTTGGCTTGAGGCTAGAGCAATTTGGCTAACATTTACTATTATCCTCCATTATGACTATGGAATGGGATACAAAAAAATTATGGGTATTTTTTTTAATTTATTTTTGAAAGAAAAATGAATGAAAAAGAAAATATTTTGGTGCTAAAGTGGCAGGTTCACCAAAATGTAATATGGTACTTCTAAGCATAAGATCTAGGTGAAGGTACATTGGGTTCACCGAAAAATAAATAATAATTTAATCAAACTAAATTTATTACAATATTTTAATGTTCTAATTAGAAAAACTAGAGTTAAAATCATAAATTATTTTTATATCTTGACAAGGATCAATTATCAATTGTTATAATAAATTAGAAATTTCTAGTGACTTAACTATTGACAAAGTGTTAAAATAGTCATTACTCTAGTATAAGTAAAATTTTACAACTAATATTACGAATTTAGGTGAGTAATCTAGAAGGTATGAAATCAAAATTGCTAGATACTAGTGGGATTTTGTAGTTGTCCTCTATTTTCACTAGTGTCCCCTAATTTTTCAATCATTTAGAGTCAACAAAAAAATAAGAAGGGTTGTTTAAAATTCAAATATATGACCATATAATATTTATTTCACATTCAAAATTATCTTTTTGACTTCTATCTAATTCTTAAATTGAAGTTAGATCAAATTGTGCTTTGTCTTTCACTTAATGAATTTTTTTTTTTTACACTTCCTAAAGGTCTCGAAATTGTAATATTTAAAAATACCGTAAAGGGTTGTCATTTTGTTACAAGGAACAAGTTCTCCTTGCTCAATCTTAGAAATTGTACAATGATCAAAGATAGCAAACAATAACCTTAGTTCTTTATTCTTTTTATTGCATCAAATCCAAGTGTTTTGCTATTCATTTCTCTTTAATGCTTGAAAGATAAGAGATGTGAAATGAAAATAATTAAATGCCTTTGAATACTTGTAAATCGGATCAATTCATGCAAATGTATACTTAGTAGACTCAAGCTAGGAAAATAAAGGGCCAGTCTAAGACTAGCAATCAACCTCAGAAACGTGATAACAACTCTACATTAGAAAATCATGAAATCTTAGTGGCTAATCACTATGTGATGGTAGATTTATAGATAAGTGTAATAAATGCAGGAATACATTTGAATATGTGCATTAAAAAAAATAATGAAGAATTAAATATGCAAACATGTATTTGTATTAAAATAAACAAAAATTAAAAAAACAAATCTGATTTTACATAATATTATACTATATATAGATAACAGTGTAAATTGAAGAATGCAAAGAAAACAAGATGATGTTGTTTTAACTTATACAAATTGACTTAAAAAGAAAGAAGAATAAAGATAAAAGATAAAAAAGTAAAGCAACACCGAGCACTAGGAAAAGAATATTGGATTTGAGTTAAAGTATAAATGAATAGACAAGGTCGGTTATATAAAGTCTGATTGGGTGAAGCACTATTAAAAGTTTTGTGACTTCCATCTAAGATTATTCCATTGATGGTGGGCATCTTGGAAGTAGGCACTAAGCTTCGAATATTTGAACAGTCTGCGAAATGACAAAGAAAGAATAATAAAGAAGAAAGAAGAAAGAAGAAAGAAACAAGAATAAAGAGTAAAGTAAAAGAAGGTTGAATTGAAGTTATGAATAGAGAAGATCGTTTATATAAAGCCTGATTCTGTCTACCACTATTTAAAAAATTTCAGACAGGTGTGGAATGTTATCTCGTAGGGCTTCTCCCTAAGATATTCTGCCCGTGGGGGACCACGAATGACAGACGCCACTTTAATCTCTCACTAAAGTAACATCTTGTGCAAGCGTGGAATTTTTTTCCTGTGCCTTTAATTTAATGCTTGCACAAATTTGGTCAATGTCAAATGTTTATATTCGTGAAGAAAAATGTCACTTGGTGAACTCGGCAAAACCATTTAACTTTTCTTAGTTTTAATTTACATTTATCAAACAAAATGTATATATAATAATAATTGAATGTATCATAAATATAGATATAGGAAATATAAATATTAAATGTTAATATGTATAGAAAGTAAATATAATAAATAAAGGTTTTGAGATAAAAAATTAAGAAATTTGATATAGAGTTAAAATTTAATGTTTTAGGATTAAAAAAGGTTATTACAGTCTATAATTCATCTCAAGTTTAGAGGGTTAAGTTTAGAAATCCGACTTAAACATGTGTTCATTTAGATGTCATATACTTGCAAAAATGAACAAAAAAATATGTATAATTTTACTTTCTATTACATATAATTCATTCCTACTTCATCTACCTTCATTGCTATTTGAAAATACCTTAAAAAGATTGATGTGTCAAAAACCACAATTGCTAGAACCTAGTGGGATTTTGTTGGTGTCCTCCATTTGCACTATTGTCATCTACTTTTGCTATCATTCAAAGTCAACAAAAAAATTAGAAGGGTTGATCAAAATTCAGATATACAACCATATATTATTTATTTCAAATTCAAAAATGGCTTTTTTACTTCTATCTAGTTCTTAAATTAAAGCTAGATCAGATTGTTCTTTTTCTTTCACTTGATGAATATAGTTTTGTTCTACACTTCCTAAAGATCTCAAGATTGTAGTATTTAAAAATGTCTTAAAGAGTTGTCATTTTGT
This sequence comes from Sequoiadendron giganteum, assembly GCA_007115665.2. Lineage (NCBI taxonomy): Eukaryota > Viridiplantae > Streptophyta > Pinopsida > Cupressales > Cupressaceae > Sequoiadendron > Sequoiadendron giganteum. The sequence continues at coordinate 183,088,334 of CM021100.1, forward strand.
CACAAGGAACAAGTTCTCTTAAGTCAATCTTAGAAGTTATACAAAGATTAAATATAACAAACAAACAATGACCTTAGTTCTTCTCTTTTTATTGCACCAAATCCTAATGTTTTGCTATTGATTTCTCTTTAATGTTTGAGAGATGAGAGATGTGAAATAAATGCGATTAAATGTCTTTGAATACTTGCAAATAGGATCAAATCATGCAAATGTATATTTTGTTGACCCAACCTAGGAAAATAAAGGGGGCTAGTCTATGATTGAGGGATCGACCTCACAAACATGATAATGACTCTAAGTTAGAAAAGTGTGAAATCTTAATGACTAATTACTATAGGACAGTACATGTATAGATAAATGTAATAAATGTAAGATATAGACTAATATATTTGAATATGTACATATAAAAATAATTAGAAATTAAATATATAAATATGTATTTGTATTGAAATAAATAGAAATTAAGAAAATAAACCTGATTTTACAGAAGATTATACAATTTATTATAGTATATAATAAAAAAACAATGTAAATTGGAGAATGCAAAGAAAACAAGATGAGAATAAAGAAAAAAGAGAAAAGCAAAAAGAAACAAGAATAAAGAAAAACGAGTAAAGTAGCACCGAGCACTAGGAAAAGAATATTGGATTTGAGTTAAAGTATAAATGAACAGACAAGGTCGGTTATATAAACTTTGATTAGGTCAAGCACTATTAAAAGTTTCGTAGCTTCTGTCTTAAGATTATTCCACCGGTGGGGGGATAGTCAATGACGGTGGGCATCTTGGACAGTAGGCACTGGGCTTCGATTTGAACAGTCTGCGAAATGGCAAAGAACGAATGAATAAAGAGTAAAAGAAGAAAGGAACAAGAACAAAGAGTAATGCAACACACAGAGCTAGCAAAAGAAAGTTGGTTGAGTTAAAAGTAGGCGAATAGACAAGGTCGGTTATATAAAGTCTGATTGTATCTACCACTATTAAAATTTTCCAGACAGGCATGGAATGTTATCTGGTAGGACCACCAATGGCATACGCCACACTAATCTCTCGCTAAAGTAACATCTTGTGTATGCGTGGAATTTTTTTGCTGTGCCTTTAATTTAATGCTCTCACAAATTTGGTCAATGTCAAATGTTTATATTTGTGAAAAAAAATGTCACTTGGTGAACCCAGCAAAACCGTTAACTTTTCTTAGTTTTAATTTACACTTGTCAAACAAAATGTATATATAATAATTGAATATTTAACATTTCTTTCGGGAATTATTTCAAATAGCTCATTGCCTTATCTATGATATTGCTCACTATTATGGCTTGATATATTTTTTCCAAGAATCTATAGTTTGTTCAAAAGTACTTGTTTTACGCTTTTAGCTATAGCAGCAAGGAAGTGAACTATTTGATAAAATGCTTTGGTAGACATGTATGGAAAATGTGGTAGCATAGACAAGTCAGTGATTTGTTTAAAAAAATGTCTCAAAGAAATGTGATCTCATGGTGATGGACATCATCATGAGACCACATTTCTTTGATGCACTTTTTCAAACAACTTATTGTCTTGTCTTTGCTATTGCTTACTATTATAATTTGATAGATTTTTTCCAAGCATCCATAGTTTTTTTGAAAGCATCTATCTTAGGATTTTATCCATAGCAACAAGGAAGTGAATCGCCATGAGACCACATTTCTTTGAGGCATTTTTTCAAACAACTCATTGCCTTATCTATTCTACCACATTACTATTATGCTTTGATAGATTTTTTCCAAGCATCCATAGTTTGTTTGAAAGCACTTGTTTTAGTCTTTTAGCCATAGCAGAAAGGAAGTGAACTATTTGATAAAATGCTTTGGTGGACATGTATGGAAAATGTGGTAGCATAGACAAGGCAATGAGCTGTTTGAAAAAATGTCCATCACCATGAGACCACATTTCTTTGAGGTATTTTTTCAAATAGGTCATTGCCTTGTCTATGCTACCACATTATTATTATGATTTGATATATTTTTTCCAAGAATCCATAGTTTGTTCGAAAGAACCTATTTTAGTATTTTATCCATGACAACAAGGAAGTGAATTGTTTGATAAAATTCTTTGGTAGACATGTACGTGTTGGCTAATAGATTGGGCACCTTGAGATAATATTGACTCCTTTCCTGAAAAGGTGCCTCTATCCCAACAACTCTAGATAATTACTCTCTTTAAGAAAATAATCACCCTCTGAATTGAAGAGGTACAACTCCCTTGTATGATATTCAATGAATATTAAATAACTTAAAATAAAACTATCATATTCTTTTAATAAAAAAACACTAAAGGCTAAACCCAATATAAGAAATATTTCTGATACCATATGCAATGGAAAGATAATATAAATACTAGCACAAAGTCCAACCTATATAAGATAATTTAGTAATGAAATTCTTCCCCAATATTATCTTAACAATAAAATTGATTACAAATATAAACACATATACATTCACACAAGAATAAGCATAAGCATGAGAGAAAGACTTAAACACATATTCAAGATCCTCAAACTATCTCAATAAACCTGATTCACATAGACAACTAGTGATTCCAATTAATAGTAAATGCAAAGATGTATTCAAAGCATATAATATTAGGTCCTTTTTTAAAACCTAACTAGCCCGTTTTCATTCCAAATACAAACATATATATAATAAAGTGAGTAACCACTTCTTTTTACCCATAACTAACAAAAAATGTAAAGTCTTTCCAAAATATGATAAAGAACACGAAAGAAATTGAAAAATTCAAGGTGAAGGCAATTCACTTCCAGATTCTGTGGATGAGGCAAGTCTTTCTTGCAAGGCTTGGAAATCCTTTGCAACATGTGGTGGCTCCTTACGTTGGAAAATGGTAATATTCCCCATTTGTAATTTCCATTCCAACTGGCTATCATGAACAACTTCAATTCTTTGATCATGTGTCCTCATGAGTCTAGTTGCTTGGAGTAAGATGAGGTCCAGCTCACTGAACTTCCTCAAGTGCTTAGCATTGAAAGACTAGGAGTTGAATACCCCATCAACTATCTTTTGATAATCTTCCTCTAAGAATTTATCATTCTCGTTGCTTCCATCTCCTTCCATGATAGGCTACAATCTGAATGCGACAAGGTTCTTATGGACCTCCTCTAAAATTCCCACATTCAATTAGTATCTCATAGAGTTTTTGAAAACCTTTCCTTGTGACCTATAACTTCCATTCTACACTTTTATTCCATCATGCAACATGTGTTAGCAACACTAGGTATAATTTGTTCTACAGCTAACTTCTCCAACCCAAGAGTTAAAATTGCTTTGATTTCATTTCAATATTGAGCCCACAATGTTTCTTCTTTCTCAACAACAACAATCTCCTTTTCAATTTCAATCCTTGAAATATTTTCCCTCTGAATAATTCCCAATGATTTAGAGATAATTTGATTGCCTTTCCTTACTAAGCCACTACTCCATTCTTCAATAGCCTTCCTAAAAGTTTTACAAATTTTCATTTTACTCACTTCTTATTTTCCTATCATCACCATGGGATCAAAGGATGATTTAGTTTGAGAAATTGGTTGGGGGGGGAGATCAAAGACTGATTTTAAGAATTCGATTAAAACTTTATTTTTTTTATTTACTTCATGTCTTTACTCTTCTTTTCTTTATTAGATCACTCAACCATACTTTTTTTTTATACCTGAGAGTTGTGTACATCTCCATCCCTCATAGGGGGGCCCAAGTTAATATTGTCAATTTCGAAGTCACTTGCAGTCGCTTGAGTGACCTCCTTCTGTGCAATAGGATGTGCAACTTCCAGACACAGATTCCGTAAACTATCATCATTGATTAACCTGATGGTAGTCTTCAACTTATATCTAGACATTTTCTTTTCAATATTTAAAGCATCTGACATAGAGTTACAAGTGAAAGGACCAAAACCTACAAGAAACTAAATAGTTACCCTTTTGTACCCTTTGCATCTCTTATTCACATGAGCAAGCTTCCTACAGACCTCTATCATCATAAACTTATCCTCTGGGTAATTGGGAAGTTTTAGAGGGAAACCACTGAAACCACCAATTCATACATAAGAAAACCTCTTAAACTAAATAAAATGACTCCCATAAAACTCAAGAAACTGCATGGCTTCTAGAGTGAGTCTCATCTCAAATTTCTCCTATAACTCTGAAGTCATCGTCATGGTGAAAGTGTCGTTTATCATTCTATGATACAAAAATTTTTTACTTAACCACAATTTGTCATACTAATTAAAAATTTGTACTTGATCACAGGGAAGATCACTTGACCTTAAACCTAGCCATAGTTTGGTGCTTGCAATGACATAAATTAAATATGAAGACATGTGAAAATCCTTGTTGATTCTAAATAAAACCACCAAGCTATGCATTTTGTCACTAATGAGTTACACCCAATATAAAAATTGACTCCCTTCAAGCACAATTCAGATGAAGAAGTACATCTAATCTTGGAACCCATGAGAATCTCCATTTCCCCTAATTCTATCTAACAACATAACTATATCAGATATCTCATCGACGAAGTGATTCTTGTGCAAGTTCTCTGGCAATTGAGATTTGTCCCTCCTAGACTTTGCCAACAAATTATTCACTATCTCATTACAGTAGAAGCCCCTTTTAGTTGAGAACTCAATCTATGAGTTGGTGAAATCTAGGGTCAATTTTTTTTCTCAATCAGGGATTCTCAAACATGAGGCAAAGATGGTTCTTTGAATTTTAACCACCAACCTATTATCCACTGTTCTAATTTCTTAGGCATGAGAATCGTAATGCTTGATACATTAGATGACCAATTATGAGCATTGGACCGCTACGGGGAATGCAGTTGCCTCAATTAATCCAATATTGACAACTTGTTGTGTGATGGGTGATGGATTAGTTATATTGAATTTTTCCCTAAATTTATTCATATTCACCTATCCTAGCTTAGTATCCCCTATCTCAGGCATGTCACAAGTTAACCTTGATACTTATATCTTGTCATGACTGAAATCCTAGGGTTTAAGTGGAATTGCATCGGGAAAGTTTTTAATGTAGAGAAATTTAAGTTCAAATTGTGACTTGAAATGAGCAGACAAGATAATAAGTACCTCAAAATAACTCTGGATTCAAGGAATAAATATCTGCATTAGTGTTCTCTTCCATGTCATGCCTTCTAGTGTTGATGCCATAGCTAAGAATGTTTGTTACTTGTATAAATTTCCATTTGATCTCTAATGAGATATGTGCAAGTAGATATGCAATAAATGATACCTTCTTGTCATTTTGGCATGTGTAAGCTTTCATATCACTTGGTGCAACCACTTTTTAAAAATTTGAAAAGGAACAACTATTAGGGTGGAACAATAAATAGTTCACACAACTTTTTAAATCACTATCATGGTTCATTTACCATTGATGAAGTCATAGACTACCTCTGAATTGGTTCTTTTCACAGGAATTGCCTCAACCTATTTAATAGAATAATCTATCGTCGTGAGGATATGAGTGTGCCCCCTACTTGATTGAGGGTTGATAGGTCCTACAAAATCTATACCCCACTGTTGGAAGGGTTCATCAATTACAATAGGACTAAGTGGAAGCACTACCAGTTGAAGTCTACTTGTTAACAATTTACACTTTTTGTAATTTTCTACCCAATAATATGTTTCCTTGAACAACCTTGCCAATAATAACCATGTATTAAATTTTTTTAATGTAGTTATAGTTGAAGAAAAGTTTCCTCTGCATGTACCTCATTATGAAAAATTCACAACAACCTTTCTTGTTTGTTTTTGTCCACACATTTTAGGAATGCACCATATAGCCCTCTTTTGTATAAAGTGTCTTCCCAAATGACATAATTGGTTTCCTTCAAATTTAGGTTTCTTTTTTTCTTCATTAAGAAGTGCTTTGGGAAGTCTCCATAAGTGAGGTAATAAGCTATATTTAAGAACCCTTCATCTTGAAGGCTAACAGTTAATACCAAAGGGAGATCTTCTTCATCTCCTTGTTTATTCTACTCTACCGTTAATTTGCAAATTCCTCTACCTTGGACCAATTTTGTAGGCTTAAGATCCAGATTATCTTCTTGTAACTTTGCAATCTATCCTCCTCTTCTATTACAACCAATATCTTGTTGAGTTAGGATTCTTTTGACAATGGGGTCTGGCACATAAACAATCAAATGTGAGTGCAGTATATAAAAGAGAAATTTTTTAACTACTTTAATGACCGCAAACAAATTCTACTCAATTTGGGAATAATAGAGTTCATACTTCTTCAACGGTACACTCATGAAGGCAATAGGAACCTGCACATTCTGATCATCATCCTGAAGTAAGATAGCAGACATGGTATGTTTCAAGGCATTAAAATAAATAATAAAATCCTTTTTGAAATCAGGGCATACTAGAGCGAGAGCCTAAGAAAATTTTTATTTGATATCCTTAAAATATTTCTTTCTCACTTCATTCCACTTGAAAACCTACTTTTCCTTCATCATTTCCACTATATGTTTAGTAATTTCTAAGAAATTTAGAACAAATTTCCTTAGAAAATTAACTTGGGTGAAAAAGGATTTTACTCCAGTTTTGCTAAAGGAAGACTTAACTAAAGTATACCTTTAACTCATTTATGATCTATTCTAATTCCTCTTTAGATACTATGTGACCCAAAAAATTACCCTCAATTAATCCAAACACTAAATTTTTAGTATTTGAGGAAATATCATGTTCTTTACACCTTTGAAGCACCTGTTCCAAATCTCTTAGGTGATTTTCCCTCCTCTTAGAGAAAATGGTTTAGTCATCCAGGTAGATGATGATTATTTTATTCCTAAGATATCCAAAGGATAAATCCATGGCTCTTTGGAATGTCTCCCCAACATTAATGAGTCCAAAATGCATCCTATTATAGGTGGAGATTCCCCAAGGAGTGGTGAACACTATTTTATGTTGATATTGTTGTATCACATTGATCTGATTATAAAAAAAAAATTCATCCAACATGGATAACATCTCTAATCCAATGACTTTTTAAAGAATATGATACATATTTGGGAGCAGTTAATTATCCTTTAGGAATGCCTAATTAAGGTTTTTGAAATCCACACATATTCTAATCTCACCATTCTTGTGAATAGGGACAACGATGGCCACCCATGTAGAATGATGAATTGGGTAGATTATTCTAGCTTTGAGCATCTTGTTGATTTTCCTAAAAATTGCATTAGTGACCTTAGGGCTTTGGTTCCTTTACTTTTTCTTGAAATCAACCATTCCTTCCTTCAAGGGTATGTGATGCTGAAATTTTCCACCCATGAAGTTTTTAAGGTCATCATAACACCAAGCAAAGACCTCTTTGTCCTTAATGAGTAAAAGCTATTAATTTTTCCCTTTCTTCAAGAGAAAATTACTTTCCAATATAAACCAACTTAGGGGAGTCAAGATACCAAATGTTTATTACTTCAAATTTTGTTGAGTTATTGATAGATTCAATCACTTTCCTTTTGATAGACCAATCATGTCAATGAAATAGGTCTTCCAAAGAGACCAGCCCCTTAGAAATCTTATTAAATTTCAACTGAATGAATCCATCTTTTAGACCATGGATATCATCAAGACAAAATTCCTTACATTCACTTGTGTTCCCTTCAAAGAAAGTTTGAGTAAAGACCTCAACATTTTCTGAAAAGGCCTAAATTTTCTTATCATTTTCAAATATTTTCCAATGGTTAACATTATCAAGAATGTTGGGTATGTAAATTATCTCAACCCTATAATTTTTTTTCTTGCAATCTAGATATGGGAGTAATAAGGAAGCAAAAACTACTAATGAATTAACACTAGAATTTTGTTCTCTAGGAGTTGCTTCTATTGAAAAGGCATTAAAACACTCAATAGAAACCCATACCTTATTCATATAATGTCTTATCCTTTCATTTTTCACAATAAATACTTTACGAACCTGCTTAACATTTAGCTCCACATCTCCCAAGACTTTGAGCATATTAATTCCCATATTTCTTGCCTCCTCCAACCCCAATAACAGATCTTCATACTCCATAGTATTTTTAGTGTTCGCAAATTCTAGTTTATAGGAAAAAGGAAATTTTTTGCCTGAAGGAAAATGGGGACTATACTCGCTCCTAATCCAAAGTTGGAGAAACTCCCATGAAATTGCATCATCTAGATTTCTAAAGTTAAGTCTAGACCAATAGTATTAGTTTCTTTATCTTCATCTAAAAAAATCATGTAATTCCCAAATTCAAATTCTTCAAACAAGATTTGTGCCTTAGTGTCTTTTGATTTTAACACTATGATCTTAGCTTTAGGCTCAGGTTCTAGGTGAACTTTCTTACTCCCAATAGGTATGGTGGCATAGGACCAATCCAACTAGATTTCATCTCCCAAATATTTATAAAAACTTATGCTCAAGAGCATACCGTAGCTAGCAAGTGTGTCAACTACTAGGATTGTGAGCTTTAGTCTTTTATTTAGATGAGTTGAAAGAGAAACTAGAGTATATTTAGTCTATCCAATCAAGGGGACTTTCTTGGACTCCATATAGTAGCATTTTCCAAATATATTAGTTAAACATAATCCCAGAGCATGAGCAATTTGTGTAAGCATAACATTGTCAGAAGCAATAGGTCGATGATACAATTATTCAACTTAAACCCATTCAAAAATAGTGACACATACAAAGGGTTTGGTTTTTCATGGAGCATGAAGAGGATATTTCATTTTTGGATGGTGTGTTAGTAGTTGAATCTTGTGAACTAATTATTTTATAATCTAAGATGACATGGGACTCAAACTGACCTAGCCTAACATACTTGATTAGAAGATCCAATTCCTTAGGGTTGATTCATAAATTTTTTTCTTGCGAAATTTGTACTTTAGAGTTTTTATATAATATTTTGTAATTGTGTGTGACACATTCTCACCTTTAGAAGTGGCACTAGCTCTAGTAAGAAAAACTTTTGGAGAACTTTGAGTACCTTTTTTGTTAGTGTTTTGTTGACCTCATGTGACAATGACATAGGCAGGCTCATCTAGAGTGATGTAGATTTCTCCTCCTCTATCATCATCAAGTTCATATTCAAGGTATCAATTTGTAGATTCACCATACTGATTAGAATAATTACCTTTTTCAGTAACATCCATGATGGCATCCTTCATAGTAGTCGTCTAAATGAATCTATTCATTTCAGGGCACTTTGACCCATCATGATCCGATGTGAGGTGAAAGGCACACATATTCTTCTTGTTATCTCCAAGAGGAGATTCTATTGTCAACCTTTCTTGAGTTGGGGGAAGAGGAAGATTCTTATTACCAAGATAGAAATTTGTCTTCCTTGAGAGATCTTGATAAGGCTAGGTATTCTTAGGAAATTGTCTTTTGAGAGAGATAATATCATTTCTAACCTCTAGATCATAGGATTTGATGAAGTAACCACTTGTGATTTATTCAAATGCATCTCTCTTCCATTTTCCAACTATAATGAAATCATCTTCTAGTTCTATAGAAAGTGCTTGTGCATCCTCTAATGTATTTATAGGTCCCATTTTCAAAAGTAAACCAATATTTGGGTGTTGTGCATTAATAAAGAAAAATTTCTACATATCCTTTGATGGTATTTTTGTAGCATCAATCTGGCTTACTAGCCTATTAAAATCTGCTAAAAATTCTCTCATAGGTTCACTTGCTTCCTTCTTTAACTGTGTAGCTTGTGCAATCAAGGAAAGTTCATCATCAAAACTTTTAAATCTGATTTCAAATTTATTTCTCATAGTGGCCTAGTTGTTAATTGAACCATGTAGTAATTGGTAGAACCATTGTGCTGCAACGTCCACCAAAGATTCTGCAAATATCTTGACCACTACATCTTCCTCTTGTACTCCAAGCATACCATAGGCTGCAAAGAAAGCATCAATGTGTTTCTCTGATGAAATCTTCCCGTCACCCCTAAATTTAGATATTTTTTTGTGAGAGCCTTTAGGTAGCTCATGTAGGTTATTCACTATAATCAAGGGATCAATAGAAGCTCCCCAAGGAACAAGTGGTTGATTGGCCATATTGTGAGGAAAATTTTCAACTGCAAGAAGGATAGTTCCGTGAAATACTAGGGTTTGGCAAGTGGAATAATTCAAGGGTGTTCTAGTTGGAGAAGTGAGTCTACTTCTAGCTCCAACTCTTCTTCTAGAAGGGATAATGTAGGAAAAGTTACTACTTTGCAGACATTCAAAAATTGGGTCTAGAATACCCCTACTTCCTTCTCCCATAGTAAGCCTTCGAGAATCCAGGATCGCTCAAAATGTTTGATAGATATAACCCAGATAAGGCAACCCAATTATAATCTTAACCTTTTCTTCACCAATGGAGTTACCAAAAATATGTTGGCTACCAGATTGGGCGCCTTGAGATAATATTGAATCCTTGCCCAAAAAGGTTCCTTTATCCCAATAGTTATGGACAATTACTCTCTTTAATAAAGCAATCACCCTCTGAATTGAAGAGGAACAACTCCCTCATATTAAAGTGGTAACACAAGATGCCAATAAAAAGTATCTTTGAGATGCAACCTATGTCAGTGAGAGAAATTTGGACCTCATTTTTTCTATAGCTACACAGAATAAGGGGAGATAGAAACAAGTAATCCAACAGGTTGAAAAAATTGGCGACGAATTTGTTGATGCGACTAACGGGAACATGGTTATTTCAGGGGAACAGTTCAAGACCTCATTGTGTTAGAGCCTATATTAGCAAGCGAACCTATCTTCTCACCTGTGTTAACTAGTGATACTGTGTTAAAGTGCTAACACAATATTGCTGATAACAAGTATCTTTGAGATGCAACCTGCGTCAGTGAGAAAAATTTGGACCTCTTTTCTTTCTCAAACGTATAGCTAGTTTTTCTATTGTAATGAGCCTTGCTCAAATCTGACCTTAAAACACTTCAATATCTACTTTGCAATTTTGCAAACACTTTGTATACAATATATGAAGAGGCTGATATGTTGTTTTTCAGTTTGTTGTTTGATGCAAGAACTAATGCTAAATGATTTTGAAAGCTAAATAAACTTCTACAATTACTATGCAAGCTTCTAAATGAAATACTATGCTCTCTTTCAATTTTAAATGCATTCAAATGAAGTACTAAGGAAATAAAATGCATCTATAGCCAAAGACATTTTTACAAACACTTGGCTTGCAAAATCTTAATCCGATTACAAAGCCTTTTGATTGCACAATCACAACTATTATTTGATCAACTACTTATTACTCCTCTCCTAATACAATGCTAATATCAAATAGCCAAGACTCTTGGCAAAGTACATTGACATAAAATATGACAATTGCTGATATGAATGCACACCTACAGCTGTAGTTTATAACTCCTAAATACAAGGCTAAATTGAATGATAAACAAAGGAAACTTGGTTGGAATGACGTCGCCTATGGCTGGAGATGATGGAGCAATCAATAGATCAGCAAAAGGTGCCTCCTTGTAAGCAAATTGAGCCCTTCTTCAAAATTGGCCCTGTTCTAGTCTGTTCTTTAAAATAAAATAATTCCCAATGTTTACAAGCCTCCACTAACTCCAAACACCATCAGCAATGACCAAGGAAAGAAGTGCCCCGATCTCCAAGAAGAATCAATGCATATATGAGCTCTAATGAATTAAAAGAAGTCTCCAATGGCGTCCCTATTTGCTTCAGACTTAGCATTAGAAATTTCCCAATTGAAATCTGTCATTTCCCTTCAAGAATTGATGCCACAAATACTACCCTCCAATGCAAATCATCTCCTATAATTGTAGTCTTCAAAATTGGCCCTTGGCCACTAATTTTGCTCAATGAAGTGACTGAAATATCACCTCCAATCTGCAACCCTTCAAGAGATATTTCACTCCCTCAGTTATGCAATCAATGGGAGTTTTTGTTCCCAAAGATCAATTGATTATCTGCAGACCACTTGGCTCCACAAATGCTCAAGAAGAAATCACCAATCATCAACATCAAATCTGCATGCTCAAGAGTGACACCTCAATGTCCATTTATGCATTTCCTCTAGAGGTCGGCCTCAACAAAATAATATTATTTTTTGACTTCTAGAAGAATCCAACATATTTTAAATTATTTGCACTTTATAAAATATAAAAATATAATATTATTAATAAAGTGCATCTCAACATCAAATTATAAAATAAGGTTTCCATAAATAGAAATAATAGTGATGTATGATGGAAAACCTTACTCCAATCAAATACTAAGCCAAGTAATCACCAAATGCCTGCCAGATGACTCCCTCACCATGCCTCATTAGCCTACGAGAGCCATTAATAGGCTAATCCTGCTGATATGTCAATGTCAACTAGAAGGGGACATTATAGTCGACCCCTCCTGAAATTGCTTGTCCCCAAGCAATCTCAACTCAGGATGATGCAAGATCTCCTCACTCTCCCATGTCGCATCCTCAACTGGTAAGTCTCTCCACTTGATTAAGTATTCCCTGATGACTCATTTCCGCAAAGTATTCTCACGAACATCCAATATAGCTTCTGGCACTAAAATCAGTTTCCCCTCATCATTCAATGGAGGCAAAGTCATGGAGGGAACCACACAATATCCTAAGGCCTTCTTGAGGTGAGACACATGGAATACATTATGTATGCTACTGTCAGCAGGAAACTCCAACTCATAAGCCACTTCTCCTACTCTCCTGATAATCCTAAAAGGACCATAGTAACGTGGCTTAAGCTTCTCTACACCGCTCCTTTTAAGAGTGGACTATCTGTAAGGCTGCAACATCAAGTACACCATATCACCAACCTCAAAGGAGCGCTCTACCCTCTTCTGATCTGCATATTGTTTTTGTTGGTTTTGTGCCCTTTGAATATTCTCCCGTAAAGCCCTCATAATGTCCTGATTATCCTGTAAGAGATCACCAACACTAGGCACACGACTGTCACTCAACAAGAGATCCAAGAAACTAGGTGCATCGTATCCATACAAGGCCATGAATGGTGTCATCTACATGGAGAGATGGTAAGTGGTATTGTAGCAATACTCGCAAAGATATAACCACTTGACCCACCCCTTCTGCTGTCCTGCGATGTAATTCCTAAGATACCCTTCCACCCATTTATTCACTATCTCCATCTGTCCATCGGTCTGTGGGTGGTAACTAGTGCTCGAAGAGAGTTCTATCCCACATAGCCTGAATAGCTCCTGCCAAAAATGACTCATGAATCGGCTATCTCTATCACTGAGAATGTTCCGAGGTAACCCATGCAGTCTAAACACCTCCTAGAAGAACAACTCTGCTACCTGAATAGTCGAATATGTAGATGTGATCGGAAAGAAGTGAGCATATTTAGTCAAATGATCTACAACCACATAGATGCAATCCCACCCCTGGGCTTTAGGAAAGCCAGTGATGAATTCCATTGATAAACACCCCCACTTCCTATCAGGGATTGGAAGTGGTTGTAGTAGGCCTGCAGGGTGTGTGTGCTCCTATTTATTTTGCTGACAAATAGGACATTCTCTGACATACTGTAGCACATCTGATTTAAGGCCCTTCCATGTAAACCTCTCCTGTACCTCTTTATAAGTTTTGAAATAGTCGGGATGTCCTACCATAGGTGCATCATGAAAGGCCCTCAGAATGATGATCTTCATTTCCGATCCTGGAATCAAATAGATCCTTCCTTTGTAAATGATAAGTTCATTTACAACTGTGTACCGGTCATCCTGAACTGATCCATCAACAATCCCTATAGCCCAACTGTCCTTAACATACTCTGCCACAATTAGGTGCCTCCAATCTTCTGCAATCCTAGCCATAGAACTCAAGTGTGGACGTTGTGATAAAGCATCGGCCACAACATTCTGTGTTCCCTTAACGAAGGAAATGCCAAAGTCATATGATTGTAACTTACTCACCCATTTTTGTTGACGATCATTAATATCCCATTGCCCCAGGAAGTGCCTCAAGCTGTTATGGTCTGTCTTCACTACAAATTTTCTGCCCATCAAATACTGTCTAAATTTGGCCAATGCATGCATAATGGCCAACATTTCCTTATCATATATGCTATATCCCTTCTCTGGACCGCAAAGCTTCCGACTCTCAAAAGCAATCGGATGTTTGTCCTGCATAAGGACTGCACCAATCCCCTCGCCTAAAGCATCACATTGTAGCTTGAAAGGTTTAGAAAAATCTAGCAAAGCAAGCACTGGGCATGTAGTCATGATTAGTTTGAACATCTCAAAGCAATCCTATGCCTCTGGTGTCCAAACAAAAGCCCCTTTCTTAGTCAAATCTGTGAGTGGTGCTGCATGGCGTGAATAACCATTAATAAATCTGTGGTAGAATCCACACAACCCCAAAAATCCTCTAAGCTGAGTAAGATTCTCTGGTCTAGGCCATTCAACAATTGCCTTAATCTTCTCAGGATCCATACGTACTCCCTGTGAACTAATGATATGACCAAGATATAGTAACTCTATCATTCCTAAGTCACACTTGGACTCCTTGGCATACAAGGACTCTTTCCCCATAATGCCCAATACTATATCAAGATGTGTTATATGATCATCCCATGTTTTACTATATACCAAAATATCATCAAAGAATACCAGCACATACCTCCTCAACTACGAATGGAAGACCCTGTTCATTGTAGACTGAAATGTTGCTGGAGCATTGGTTAACCCAAATGGCATAACCATAAACTCAAAGTGCCCACAATGGCACCTAAATGCGGTCTTCTCAATGTCCTGTTCCCTAACTCGAATCCGATGATAACCAGACCTCATATCAATCTTAGAGAAGAAATGGGAACCATGTAACTCATCTATTAACTCATCAATTATAGGGATGGGATATCTGTTCTTAATTGTTTTCTTATTCAAGAGTCTATAATCAATACACATCCGTAATGTACCATCTTTTTTCTTAACCAGCACTACTGAAGATGCAAAAGGAGACTTACTTGGTCTAATATGTCCCATGGCCAACAACTCCTTAAATGTATTTTCAATTTCATCCTTGAGTCGCTTGGGATGTCTGTATGGAGTGACTATTACGGGCTTGGCACCCTCCTTCAATTCGATGATATGCTCAATCCCTCGATCTGGAGGTCTACTTGGAGGAATCTCGCTAAACACCTTCGTATCCTTAACTCCTGGATATCTGGATGGTACTCTAGCTTCTATTGTTCCCCTTGTGTAGGCATCAACACACATTCTGCTGCCCACTCTACCATATCATGTCTCACTAGCCTCGCCATCCTCCTGCATGAGATCATCCTGAAACTGGAATCTCGAATTGCCTTAAGAACATGAGTCTTTCCATCAACCTGGAAAGACATCTCCATCTCTCTGAGATCAAGGGTGAATTTCCCAATATCATGTAACCATCTCATACCAAGGACCATGTCAGTATCACCCATGTTCACCACATAGAAGTCCATCTTGAACTCATAGTTGTTCAAGCATATGGGCAAGTCTGGAATTCTCCTATCACATTTGAGGGTATAACCATCTGCAACCTTAACTCTTATCCCCTCAAATTCCTCTATCCTGATGCCTCTCCTATCAACCAGACGAGCATCAATAAAGTTGTGAGTTGCCCCTATATCAAGAAGAGTGATTATCTTTTGCCCTGCTAGAACCCCACGCATCCTAAATGAACCATCCTGTTGGATGCTAGTGATGTGTGCATCATGTTGCCTTGTTGCTCCTTCATGTTCCTTTTCACCTTCATGCTTTTCTTCCTCATGATCAGTACCTAAATCTTCAGAATCAGATTGCTGATCTGATCTCTTTGATTCATAATCCTCATAATATGCCCACATTACTCTATTAGCCTTTCCCTTCGGTCTCAAGGGACAATCATGGTTTGCATCATAAGGCCCTTTACAATAGAAACACAACTTCTTCTTCCACAAATCATTGAGTGTGTCACGATCCAAAGGTGCTGCTGATTTTCCCTTGAAGTCTGGTTTGTTCTTTTTCTTAGCAAAGGAGGTATTATCTCGATATGGAGAAGATCCTTTGGATCCAAACTTATTCGGTGGTGCTGACAACTCCATACTCCTAGCCTTCTTCATAGCCTCCTGAAGAGTAGGAGGATCAAAGGATTTTATCCAACTTCTCATGGGCTCCATTAATCCTTCAATAAATAATACCACCAATCGTCTCTCGGAGATGTTAGGAACCATCACTGATAATATCTGAAAATCTCCAATGTAACTCTCCAAACTTCCAACTTGCTTGAGTTGGGCCAAATCTCTGAAGTATGATTCTGGGCCTTTCCTATCAAAGTGTTCCACAAGTCTGTCCACAAACTCTTGATAGGATGTAATCTGATTATGCTGTAATGTTACTAAACCATGATACCACCATTCATGTGCTACACCCTCCAAATGCAAAGTGGCATACTTGATGGCTTCTTCTTATGTCATGGGTCAAAGAGCCAAGAAAGTATCCAACTTATGAATCCATGACTGTGCAGTAATCTTGCCACTACCATCAAACATGGGAAATGTAAGCTTATTAGTAGCTTGCTTAAGATCCTTATTCTTATTCCAAGGTCTCCTCTCTTGTCCAGACCTATAGTAATCCATCCTTGTTTGTACAAAATGATCAAAATGCATGAGCTCTCGGGCTTCTGGTCTCAATAGTTGCCATTCATCATGAGTAGCCATATATGCATCAGCAAAGGTAGGCTCCTCAACATCTTCAACATTCTCTTCTGCAGTCCGCTCTTCCCTTAAGAAGGTAGGTCGTGATGGCCTATCAGCAGTACAAGAAGTGGTTCTTTTCCCTCTCCTTGATCCAGCTACACTCCTATCCTCATCTTGATCCCTGTTATTCCTTGTTCTATTTTCCAAAATAACTCTGTTCTGTTGAATCTGCTACTACAAGGAAGCTGAAAATCCTTCAAATGCTTGGGCCATTCTTTCCAATAATTCTTCACCCCTATCCCCATTCCTTCTTTCATTTCTAGGAGGATCACCTTCTCTTCTTTCCTCCATGGTGTCACCAATCTCTTGGTGTCTTGCTGCAATAGCTGCTGATAAGGTGTCTTGTTTAGGGTGTGGTGGCCGCTGTGTTTGTTTCCTTTCTTCTCTAGCTATATATCTCTTGGTCCTGTCACTTTATTGCATAAATGAAGACAAATTCTAACCCAAAGGATGGTAGGAAACCACTCTGATACCAGTGTAATGAGCCTTGCTCAAATCTGACCTTAAAACACTTCAATATCTACTTTGCAATTTCGCAAACACTTTGTATAAAATATATGAAGAGGCTAATATGTTGTTTTTCAGTTTGTTGTTTGATGCAAGAACTAATGCTAAATGATTTTGAAAGCTAAATAAACTTCTACAATTACTATGCAAGCTTCTAAAAGAAATACTATGCTCTCTTTCAATTTTAAATACATTCAAATGAAGTACTAAGGAAATAAAATGCATCTACAGCCAAAGACATTTTTACAAACACTTGGCTTGCAAAATCTTAATCCGATTACAAAGCTTTTTGATTGCACAATCACAACTATTATTTGATCAACTACTTATTACTCCTCTCCTAATACAATGCTAATATCAAATAGCCAAGACTCTTGGAAAAGTACATTGACATAAAATATGACAGTTGCTGATATGAATGCACACCTACAATTGTAGTTTATAACTCCTAAATACAAGGCTAAATTGAATGATAAACAAAGGAAACCTAGTTGGAATGAAGTCGCCTATGGCTGGAGATGATGGAGCAATCAATAGATCAGCAAAAGGTGCCTCCTTGTAAGCAAATTGAGCCCTTCTTCAAAATCCCCCCTGTTCTAGTCTGTTCTTTAAAATAAAATAATTCCCAATGTTTACAAGCCTCCACTAACTCCAAACACCATCAGCAATGACCAAGGAAAGAAGCGCCCCAATCTCCAAGAAGAATCAATGCATATATGAGCTCTAATGAATTAAAAGAAGTCTCCAATGGCGTCCCTGTGTGCTTCAGACTTAGCATCAGAAATTTCCCAATTGAAATCTGTCATTTCCCTTCAAGAATTGATGCCACAAATACTACCCTTCAATGCAAATCATCTCCTATAATTGTAGTCTTCAAAATTGGCCCTTGGCCACTAATTTTGCTCAATGAAGTGACTGAAATATCACCTCCAATCTGCAACCCTTCAAGAGATATTTCACTCCCTCAGTTATGCAATCAATGGGAGTTTTCGTTCCCAAAGAACAATTGATTATCTGCAGACCACTTGGCTCCACAAATGCTCAAGAAGAAATCACCAATCATCAACATCAAATCTGCATGCTCAAGAGTGACACCTCAATGTCCATTTATGCATTTCCTCTAGAGGTCGGCCTCAACAAAATAATATTATTTTTTGACTTCTAGAAGATTCCAATATATTTTAAATTATTTGCACTTTATAAAATATAAAAATATAATATTATTAATAAAGTGCATCTCAACATCAAATTATAAAATAAGGTTTCCATAAATAGAAATAATAGTGATATATGATGGAAAACCTTACTCCAATCAAATACTGAGCCAAGTAACCACTAAATGTCTGCCAGATGACTCCCTCACCATGCCTCATTAGCTTACGAGAGCCATTAATAGGCTAATCCTGCTGATATGTGAATGTCAACTAGAAGGGGACATTACATCTATAGCTACACAGAATAAGGGGAGACAAAAACAAGTAATCCAATAGGTTTAAAAAATTGGTGATGAATTTTTTGATCTGACTAGCGAGAACATGGTTATTTCAAGGGAACAGTTCAAGACCTCATTGTGTAAGATCTTGTGTTAGCAAGGGAGTCTATGTTCTCACCTGTGTTAACTAGCGATACTATCTTAAAGTGCTAACACAAGATGCCAATAACAAGTATCTTTGGGATGCAACCTATGTCAGTGAGAGAAATCCGAACCTCTTTTTTTTCTCAGACATATAGCTAGTTTTTCTATAGCTACACAGAATAAGGGGAGATAGAAACAAGTAATCCACCAGGTTGAAAAAAATGGCGATGAATTTTTTGATGCGATTAGCAAAAACATGGTTATTTCAAGGGAACAATTCAAGACCTCATTGTGTTAGAGCCTGTATTAGCAAGCGATCCTGTGTTAACTAGCGAACCTGTATTCTCACCTGTATTAGCAAGTGAACTTGTCTTCTCACTTGTGTTAGCAAGCGGGCCTATGTTCTCGCTTGTGTTAGCAAGCAGACCTCTGGTAGCACGCGATCATGTGTTTGCAAGCGATCTTATGTTAGCATGCCACCCGAGCCTATGTTAGCAAGGGAGCTTGTGTTCTCACCTATGTTAACTAGCTATCCTGTGTTAACTAGCGAACCTGTGCTAGAGCCTGTATTAGCAAGCAAGGCTGTGTTCTTGCTTGTGTTAGGAAGTGAGCCTGTGTTAATAGGCGGCCTTGTGTTAGCATATGAACATGTGTTAATATATGAGGTTGTGTTAACAAGCAAGCGTACGCACACCCAAAGCGAGCGGACCTGTGTTAGCACACGAGCATATGTTAGCAAGCGAGCCTATGTTAGCCAGGCACCCAAGCCTGTGTTAGCAAGGGAGCCTACATTCTTGCCTGTGTTAACTAGCGATATTGTGTTAAAGTGCTAACACAAGATGGCAATAAAAAGTATCTTTGAGATGCAACCTATGTCAGTGAGAGGAATTTGGACCTCCTTTTTTTATTAGACGTATAGCCATTTTTTCTATAGCTACATAGAATAAGGGGAGACAAAAACAAGTAATCCAATAGGTTGAAAAAATTGGCGATGAATTTGTTGATGCCACTAGTGAGAACATGGTTATTTCAAGGGAATAGTTCAAGACCTCATTGTAATGTGAAATCTTAAGCATCTTTTTTTAATAAATGTTTTATTTTGATTTTGAAGCAGAATGCATGTACAATAACAAGTATATTTGAGATGCAACCTATTTCAGTGAGAGGAATTTGGGCCTCTTTTAATTCTCAGACGTATAGCCATTTTTGTTATAGCTATACATAATAGGGGGAAACAAAAACAAGTAATCTAATAGGTTGAAAAAATTGGCGACGAATTTGTTGATGCGACTAGCGAGAACATGCTTATTTCAAGGGAACACTTCAAGACCTCATTGTAATGTGAAACCTTAAGCATCTTTTTTTAGCAAGCAGACCTGTGTTAGCACACAAGCATGTGCTAGCAAGCGAACCTGTGCTAGCATGCCACCCAAACCTGTGTAGCAAAGGAGCATGTGTTCTCCCCTATGTTGACTAGCAATTGTGTGTGAGAGCCTATATTAGCAAGCAAGCCTGTGTTCTCACTTGTGTTCTTGTCTATGTTATCAAGTGAATCTATGTGAGATCTTGTATTCACAAGCAGACCCGTGTTCTCACCTGTGTTCTCATTTGTGTTAGCAAGCAAACCTATCTTGTCGCTTGTGTTAACAAGCAAGCTTGTGTTCAAAAGCAGACCTGTGTTAGCACACAATCATGTGTTAGCATGTGAGCCTCTGTTAGCATGCCACCCAAACCTGTGTTAGCAAGGGAGTTTGTGTTCTCGCCTGTGTTAACTAGCTATCCTGTGTTAACTAGAAAACTTGTGTTAGAGCTGTATTAGCAAGCAGGACTGTGTTCTTTCTTGTGTTAGCAAGTGAGCTTGTGCTAGCAAGAGAGCCTGTGTTCTTGCTTGTGTTAGCAAGCGAGTTTGTGTTAACAGGCGAGTGTACGCACAACCGTAGCCAGCTGACCTGTGTTACCACACGGGCATGTGTTAACAAGTGAGCCTATGTTAACAAACCACCCAAGTCTGTGTTAGCAAGGGAGCCTATGTTCTCATGTGTGTTAACTAGAGATACTATGTTAAAGTGCTAATAGAAGATGCCAATAACAAGTATCTTTGAGATGCAACTTGTGTTAGTGAGAGGAATTTAAACCTCTTTTTTTCTTAGATGTATAGCCATTTTTTCTATACCTACATAGAATAAGGGGAGAAAGAAACAAGTAATCCAATAGGTTGAAAAAATTGGCGACAAATTTTTTGATGCGACTAGCAAGAACGTGGTTATTTCAAGGGAATAGTTCATAACCTCATTGTAATGTGAAATCTTAAGCATCTTTTTTTAATCAATGTTTTCTTTTGATTTTGAAGCAGAATGCATGTAGAATAACAAGTATTTTTGAGATGCAACCTATGTCAGTTAGAGGAATTTAGACCTCTTTTCTTTCTCAGATGTATAGCCATTTTTTCGATAGCTATACAAAACAGGGGGAGACAAAAACAAGTAATCCAACAAATTGAAAAAATTGGCAACAGATTGAAAAAATTAGTGACAAATTTGTTGATGGGACTAGCGAGAACATGGTTATTTCAAGGGAACAATTCAACACTTCATTGTAATGTGAAATCTTAAGCATCTTTTTTTAGAAAGAGGACCTGTGTTAGCACGTGAGCATGTGTTAGCAAGCGAGCCTGTGTTAGCATGCCATCCCAACTTGTGTAGCAAGGGAGCATGTGTTCTTGCCTATATTAATTAGCGATCTTGTGTTAAGAGGAGATTGTATTAGCAAGTAGGTCTGTGTTCTCACCTATTTTAGCAGGCGAACCTACTTTCTCGCTTGTGTTAGCAAGTGATCCTATGTTAGCACGCCACCGGAGCCTGTGTTAGAAAGGGAGCCTATGTTATTGGCTATGTTAACTAGCTATCTTGTGTTAACTAGCGAACCTGTGTTAGCAAGCAGGCCTGTGTTCTCGCTTGTGTTACCAAGTGAGCTTGTCTTAGCAAGTGAGCCTGTGTTCTCGCTTGTGTTACCAAGCGAAGCTGTGTTAAGAGGTTGGCTTGTGTTAGCACACGAGCTTGTGTTTACATACAAGCTTGTGTTAACAAGTGAGCGTACGCATACCCAAAGCGAGTGAACTTCTGTTAGCAAATGAGCCTATGTTAGCATGCCACCCGAGCCTATGTTAGCAAGGGATTCAGCGTTCTTGCTTGTATTAACTAGCAATATTGTGTTAAAGTGCTAACACAAGATGTCAATATCAAGTATCTTTGTGATGCAACTTGTGTCAGTGAGAGAAATTTGGACCACCTTTTTCTCTCAGACGTATAGCCATTTTTTCTATAGCTACACAGAATAAGGGAAGATAGAAACAAGTAATCCAATAGATTGAAAAAATTGGTGACGAATTTGTTGATGCGATTAGCGAGAACATGGTTATTTCAAGGGAACCGTTTAAGACCTCATTATGTTAGAGCCTATATTAGAAAGCGAACCTGTTTTCTCGCTTGTGTTAGCTAATGATATTGTGTTAAAGTGCTAACACAAGATTTCAATAACAAGTATCTTTGAGATGCAATATGTGTTAGTGAGAGAAATTTGGACCTTTTTTTTTCTCAGACGTATAGCCATTTTTTCTATAGCTACATAGAATAAGGGGAGACAGAAACAAGTAATCCAACAGGTTGAAAAAATTAGCGACGAATTTGTTGATGTGACTAGCGAGAACATGGTTATTTCAAGGGAATAGTTCAAGACCTCATTGTGTTAGAGCCTATATTAGCAAGTGAACCTATCTTCTCACCTATTTTAACTAGCGATACTATGTTAAAGTGCTAACACAAGATGCCAATAACAAGTATCTTTGAGATGCAACTTGTGTCAGTGAGAAAAATTTGGACCTCTTTTTTTTCTCAAATGTATAGCCATTTTTTCTATAGCTACACAGAATAAAGGGAGACAGAAACGAGTAATCCAACAGATTGAAAAAATTGGCTATAAATTTTTTGATGCAACTAGAGAGAACATGGTTATTTCAAGGGAACAACTCAATACCTCATTGTGTTAGAGCCTATGTTAGCAATTTATCCTACATTCTCACCTATGTTAATTAGCAATATGGTGTTAAAGTGCTAACACAAGATGCCAATAACAAGTATCTTTGAGATGCAACCTACGTCAGTGAGAGAAATTTGGACCTCTTTTTTTTCTTAGACGTATAGCCATTTTTTCTATAGCTACATAGAATAAAGGGAGACATAAACAAGTAATCCAATAGGTTGAAAAAAATTGCAACAAATTTGTTGATGCGATTAGAAAGAACATGGTTATTTCAAGGGAACAGTTCAAGACCTCATTGTGTTAGAGCCTATATTAGCAATTGATCCTGTGTTAACTAGAGAACTTGTGCTCTCTCCTGTATTAGCAAGTGAACCTATCTTCTCACTTGTGTTAGCAAGCGTGCCTATGTTCTCGCTTGTGTTAGCAAGTGGACTTGTGGTAGCACGCGATCATGTGTTTGCAAGCGAGCCTGTGTTAGAAAGGGAGTCTATGTTAACTAGCTAACCTATGCTAGAGCTTGTATTAGCAAGAAGGATTGTGTTCTCACTTGTGTTAGCAAGTGAACCTGTGTTAACAGGCGGGCTTGTGTTAGCACACGAAATTGTGTTAACATACGATCTTGTGTTAACAGGAGAGCACACACACACCCTAAGCGAGCAAACCTATGTTAGCACGCGAGCATGGGTTAACAAGCGAGCTTGTGTTAGCTAGCCACCCGCTCCTGTGTTAGCAAGGGAGGTTGCATTCTTGCCTTTGTTAACTAGCGATACTATGTTAAAGTGCTAACACAAGATGGTAATAACAAGTATCTTTGAGATGCAACCTATGTCATTGAGAGGAATTTGTACCTTTTTTTTTATCAGACATGTAGCCATTTTTTCTATAGCTACATAGAATAAGGGGAGACAGAAACAAGTAATCCAACAGGTTGGAAAAAATTGGTGACGAATTTTTTGATGCGACTAGCGAGAACATGGTTATTTCAAGGGAATAGTTCAAAACCTCATTTTAATGTGAAATATTAAGCATTTTTTTAAATCAATGTTTTATTTTGATTTTGAAGCAGAATGCATGTACAATAACAAGTATCTTTGAGATGCAGCCTATGTCAATGAGAGGAATTTGGACCTCTTTTGTTTCTCAAACATATAGCCATTTTTGCTATAGCTATAGAGAATAGAGGGAGACATAAACAAGTAATCAAACAAGTTGAAAAAATTGGCAATGAATTTGTTGATGCGACTAGCCAAAACATGCTTATTTCAAGGGAACAATTCAAGACCTCATTGTAATGTGAGATATTAAGCATCTTTTTTTAGCAAGTAGACCTGTGTTAGCATGTGAGCATGTGTTAGCAAGTGAGCTTGTGTTAGCACGCCACCCCAGCTTGTGTAGCAAGGGAGCATATGTTCTCCCTAGTGTTAACTAGAGAATGTGTCTGAGAGCCTGTATTAGCAAGTAGAATTGTGTTCTCACCTATGTTCTCATCTATATTAGCAAGCGAACCTATGTGAGAGCCTGTATTAGCAAGCAGACCCGTGTTCTCACCTATGTTCTCGTCTGTGTTAGCAAGCGAACCTGTCTTCTCACTTGTGTTAACAAGTGAGCCTATGTTCTCACTTGTGTTAGAACGAGATCATGTGTTAGCAAGGGAGTTTGTGTTCTCACTTGTGTTAACTAGCGAACCTATGTTAGAGATATATTAGCAAGCAGGACTATGTTCTCGCTTGTGTTAGCAAGCGGCCTTTTCTTAACAAGAGAGTCTATGTTCTTGCTTGTGTTAGCAAGCGAGTTTGTGTTAATAGGTGGGCTTGTGTTAGCACACGAGCTTGTCTTACTAGATGAGCTTGTGTTAACAGGCGAGCATACGCACACCTGTAGCCAGCGGACCTGTATTACCAAGTGATATGTGTTAGCAAGCGAGCCTATGTTAACAAGCAACCCGAGCCTATGTTAGCAAGGGAGCCTACCTTCTCACCTGTGTTAACTAGCGATACTGTGTTAAAGTGCTAAGACAAGATGCCAATAACAAGTATCTTTGAGATGCAATCTATGTTAGTGAGAGGAATTTGGTTCTCTTTTTTTTCTCAGACATATAGCCATTTTTTCTATACCTACATAGAATAAGGGGAGACAGAAACAAGTAATCCAACAGGTTGAAAAATTAGCGGCAAATTTGTTGATGCGACTAGTGAGAACATGGTTATTTCAAGGGAACAGTTCAAGACCTCATTGTAATATGAAATCTTAAGCATCTTTTTTTAATCAATGTTTTATTTTGATTTTGAAGCAGAATGCATGTACAATAACAAGTATCTTTGAGATGCAACCTATGTCAGTGAGAGAAATTTGGACCTCTTTTCTTTCTCAGATGTATAGCCATTTTTGTTATAGCTATATAGAATAGGGGGAGATAGAAACAAGTAATCCAATAGGTTGAAAAAATTGGCGATGAATTTGTTGATGCGACTAGCGAGAACATGGTTATTTCAAGGGAAAAATTCAAGACCTCATTGTAATATGAAATCTTAAGCATCTTTTTTTAGCAAGTAGACCTGTGTTAGCATGTGAGCATGTGTTAGTAAGCAAGCCTATGTTAGCACGCTACCCCAGCCTGTGTAGCAAGGGAGCATTTTTTCTCCCCTGTGTTAACTAGAGATCTTGTGTTAACTAGTGAACATGTGTGAGAGCCTGTATTAGCAAGTAGGCCTATTTTTTTGTTTGTGTTCTTGTCTGTGTTAGAAAGTGAACCTGTGTGAGAGCCTGTATTAGCAAGTAGGCCTGTGTTCTTGCATGTGTTCTTGTCTATGTTAGCAAGCAAACTTGTCTTCTCGCTTGTGTTAACAAGCGAGCCTGTGTTCTCACTTGTGTTAGCAAGCAGACCTATGTTAGCAAGCCACCCAAGCCTATGTTAGCAAGAGAGCCTGTGTTCTCACTTCTGTTAACTAGCTATCATGTGTTAACTATTGAACCTGTGTTAGAGTTGTATTAGCAAGCAAGACTATGTTCTTGCTTGTGTTAGCAAGATAGCCTATGTTCTCGCTTGTTTTAGCAAGCGAGTTTGTGTTAACTGGTGGGATTTTGTTAGCACATGAGCTTGTGTTACCATATGAGCTTGTGTTAATAGGTGAGCATACACACACCCATAGCCAGTGGACCTGTGTTACCACGTGAGCATGTGTTAGCAAGCGAGCTTGTGTTAACAAGCCACCCGAACCTGTGTTAGCATGGATGAACATATAGTGTTTGTCTTTTATTTCAGTGTGTATCATGGCTAAGAATGGACATGATTGAAAGAGTAATAGATGGATTAGAGTCAAGTTTAAACAAAAAAATGTTTTGGGATGCTAATATTGGCATGGATGTAGTCACTGAAATTGGCACTGAGAATGGAAATATGTTATTGGATGCCATCTGGTTGTGGTTGATAGCTCTACTTCCTTAGAGCATATAAATTTTTCACTTCCACATAGCTATGGCTATGACTATGGCTATGACAGTCGTTCGAAGGTCCGTGAAGGAGAATGGATAATTACAATGGTAGGACATGGAGGTTGGTATTCTGAGAGATTTGAAAATGTATTGAGGAGCAATGGATTAATGAAGAAGGGAGTTTTGATAGAGGCGAAGCAAGGAGAAGGTAAGGATGTGGAGGTGTTAAAAAGAATTGTTGATAGGTTACATCATATATGAATGGAGTGTAGGGAGATGGTTTTCTTTGTAAATAAATAATATTATTTATTAATTATTGTAAAGTTTCAAAATTTTAAACAATTTTAGTTTATAGAATGAAATGTTTTTTTTTAAATATTGAAAGCTATTACTTTTAAAAAAAATTGTTAGATACAATTTTGGATCAATTTTTTAATAAATTTAACAATTTTTAAATTTAAATTATTTTTAAAAATATTTTTTAATTTAAATTAAAGTAATTTCAGTTTATAGAATGAAAATTTATTCCTAGAAGATAATGTTTATTTTGTATTTGGTTATGTAAAGTTTTTGTTTTAAATTTTCATAAAATTAACAATATTTTAGTTTAAATTATTTATAAAAATATATTTTTTAATTAAGAGAAAATTTGATAGATAAGAAATTTATTTAATAATTATTATTTATTTATATATATGTAGTAGTTGAATGTATATTTGATCAAATGATCAATTATATATATATATATATATATATATATATATAAATGTCATTTGTATGACTTTGTAAAAAAAATATGCACTTGTTAAAATTTAGTCTCATATTGATACTATTTTTGGTAGCTTCTCAAATTTTAAATATTTATTAAGTTTATTTCTAGTTTTCAATTAAATTGTTATCATTAATATCATTTTTTTAAGTTTTATTGTTTGTACCTTTTAAACATTAAAAAATAATAATTTTCCATGGACCAATTACAATAAGCAATTTTTTACTTAAATTAAAGTTGAAATCTATAGATTGTAGAAAATTTTAGGGTGATCCTACAATACTAGTTTATAATTTTTGGCCGAACTAGACACTAAACTGATTTTTTCTAACTAAATCTTCATTTTGGCTCATCTATAGCGGCTAAATCGTGAGGAATTTGAAAATGATGCAAACTAGTGATTTGTGACATTTTGTCTGTAGATTCTAAATTTATATTTTTTTAATTTTTGGAATCAGATTGCACTTCTTTTTCCATCTCCTTCAAAAACTAGTTTTTTTTAGTAAACACCATTTTTAAGGAGTGATGCTCATCGTATAAAACATATCTTTTTTTCGTGAAGGATACAATTCTATTTTTTTCGAATATACATTTGTAACTATGATATCTAGTGTTTCCAATTGGTTTCACATTGTTTTATTGAATATTTTTTCTTTAATCATGTTTCGAAGTCAAAAAAATTACAATTTAGATATAGGCAGATCGTATACAACATAAAAATTTTGTATGTATCGAAATTCAATTTTTTTTGTTGGATCAAGGACTTCAATATCCAATGCATTAATTTTTTTCAATTGTTTTTGATAATCTACTATTTTTCCACATGTGCAAAACATAGAGCTTGATTTTTTGTGAAAAATCTATGTTTAATTAGACTAAAAAAACAAATACATAATAAAACCAAAACATATTAAAATTGTATTCATTGGATAGGTCGTTCTAAGGACTACCATTATCCAATCGGGTATGTGAAGTCTCCTCCATTTTCATCCTCAACTAGAGCTTCAAACGACAAAATTATGGATTTTTTTAGTGCCAGAGGGGGAGAAGGAGGGAGAAGGGGGGTTCGAGCAAACCCCCTTTCCACAACCCTTTCCTTTGCTTTTTTTCCAGCAAAATGTGGGACCCAACATTTAATGGGTTCGCTCAAACCTGATGTTCGTTTGAACCCCCAAAAACTTTTTTTTTTGCATGGGGGTGTTTTTTGCAACTTTTCCTTCCTCTCTAGAATTGTAAACTAGTTTTGTGGGTTCACCCTTCATCTTGTAAAATTTATATTACTTCTTTTTTTTTTTTCATTTTTATTATAATCAATAATTTTTTGTTTTATATTTTAAAATGGAATGGAAAGACACTCCTAGAACTTTTAGTAACTTGTGTTTCACCCATTGATAAATTCTAGTGGTTTGGCCAAGCAAATCCATAGTAGAGTTGTGTTAGTAAACATAAATTTTCACTACAAAATTTTGACATGGCTCACCCAATGTATAGTGGCAAACATTTCAAAATTTGGATAAGATTGTAATTAAACAAATAATCTCCCTTTGTGTTTGATAGAGGCAACTCCCTCAGTTGATGATTTTTATTTTTTAGGGATAAACATTTTACAAAAAATTGGGAAAGGAAAACTAACTAAATAATTAAATGAAAAGAAGGGAAAACCCTAGCTTGGTTGGTATGAGGCAACAAATTTTGAAAGTTTAAGAAAGTGTTGAAACAACATTAAAATAAACTCAAAGCTTTATCTTTTTAAAATATTGTTTAAAACAAAAGGGGATGCAACTAGGTTTGAAAGAAATAATAAATAATTATTATTGATAGATTTTCTCACAAAAAGATTAGAGAAAAAAATTCTATTTTAGCATAGATTTACATTAGATAAAATAAAATGATTAAAATATACATAACCTTGTGTAGAAAATGGGGATCTGTTACTCACGAGTCTCTTTCTTTCCAAGAGAATCCCAGTGAATAAATTTTCCTAAACCACCTCAGGTTTTGTTTAATTGAACTAGAAAGAAAAATGAAGAAATTGCAAAGAATAGCCCAAAGGAAAAATATCAAATAGAGTGATCAGAAAAATAGCTTTAGGGATTGAAAGAATAAGACACTGAGATCTCTATCATAGAAGGAGCAACTCTCAGCCAAAGGACATCAACAAAAAAATAGGACATCAATGCGACGCATGATTGAGGTCCTAGAGATGTGGTGGTGTCCTAAATGGATGAAGTGCTAAACCCTAAGAAAAAAATACTATAGACCTACTAACTAGCTCAAATTTGATGTTTTTTTATTCAACTAAATTGACAAAAAGTTGGAAACACTAGAAATACAAAAGAAAATGGGGAACCAACTTACAAAGGGTCATGCATTTGAGATCTTCCTCCAAGATTTGCTCGCACAACCTACACACAAGTGAAAAATGCATCATTGATTTCTTGCAAGAGAGCTTTGGTTGCTGGAGGGACCTCAATCCAATAGAGCTTCATATGGAAGCAAGATTGAGAAGTGAAGAGCAAGAGAGTAGAGGAAAAATGAGATAATGGAGAGTTCCAATGAGAGAACTTGCCAAAATGAGAGTGAAAAGAGGATTTTTATGTTATTGCATGGGTGGAAGGAGTTTTTATTCCTGAAACTTGGCCTCATATACACATGTCATTAGTTAAAAATTCTAAGATTCCCCATTTTGAACTTGGAAAAATGTAGGGATGCTAGCACACCATGAGGACGTCCACACATCATTCAGACATCTAACTCATTGTTTTTTTGAGAAAAGAGGTGGTAGACTATTGTCAATTCATCATTGGTCCTCATGGAGTTGAAATAATGAAATTTTGACCCATGAGGTTCTTGTCATAAATGAAACTAGGTGTAATAAATGCAGGGGTCAAATGCACAAATGTGAAATTTCCCCAAGGTGAAATTTTATGATTTTACATTTTGTCCGCACTTTAGTGGGCTAGATTTTGCGAAAAAACAATAGGACTCCCGATGGAATGAATGCATCTTGTTGGTGCGCTGACATCCCCCCTACATGCTAGAGGCATTTGTTTGTGCTAGAGTTTTCCTTGTGCACTAGGGTCCAACCAACCATCAATGAGAGACCTTATATGTTAACATGATGCACATATGTCTGTGTGGCACGCTCGTGTCTCAAACATGAACTTAGAAAAAATTCAATCAACAACAAGGTTTTGACTTACCCATTTACAAATGGGTGCTACAGATGATATGATATCAAGAGCAACACATGTCTCACAAGGAGGAGTGGAATCTATGATGTGTCAGCCTCTAGTATGTGTACACCATGCTAGAGATGCTATTTCATGATCGCATTTTCATGGCCTTGATGGAGAAGTGGGATACTACCACCTCGATATTTTAGCTATCAATGGGTGAGATGACAATCACCTTAGAGGATGTATATCATATTACCGGCCTACCCATTCATAGATGGTGGGTGAATCTAGATGATGCAAGCTTTTCTCGTGAGTGTGCAAAGGATGTTTGGTACTACTCAAGGTGCTAAGACGATTGTGACAATACCAAACACACACACACATATATATGCTAGTTCGAGTAGGGCAGCATGATGGTCCCCCTTGTACAATGAGTGATGGTGGTCACAGTGGCCATGCAGGTCACCATGGATGGGTGGGGCTCTCACCTTCATGGGGGCCTCATCCATACCATCAAGGTGATTGAGGATCACCAAATGGCCTCCATGTGGGGTCACAACATGCTCGCCCATGTGTACCATGAGTTGGGCAAGTTTGTCTACTATGAGTATGTGAGCCTCACTGCATGCACCCTTCTATAGTTGTGGGATTTTGCTCACATTACATGCACTCGGCCAGTCAGGTAGCCCTGAGTAAGGGACTATAAAATGCCCATAACTCATTGGTACGAGCTCATGCGATAGTGCAGGCATGAAGATCTTCAGATTTGGTGATTATAGTGTGACACCCTACAGGACAACCAAATCTGATGGCAATCATATAGATGGTTTAGATGGGTGAATGACTGTAGGTATCTATAGAACTTGCAACACTAGTTTTACTAGGTCACATAGATTATATTCTTATGCCCTCCTATTGGCAGAGGGTTATGAGATAGTTTGACATTATTTAGACTATCCTACCAGTGGTCCCTTCTTACACACAAGTTGTGAGGAGTTCTACATGGTTGGGCAATCGTCAACATCCAATCATCATTGACATCATCCCTCTAGATAACAAGATGATCGGGACTAGCATTTGACACATATTGTGGAAGACGTAGACATCTATTACAGCTTTCAAACATAGTGGATGATGCATTAGCCTACACCAATTTTCCTAGCATATGTCCATATGGGGGATCTCGGTGTGTAGGATGATATGATGTTGGTGAGGCAATGAGATGGAGACAAAGAGTAGCAATAGGGTGAGGAGGTGTGCATAACATCAATGAAGGATGTCCTCTCCTTTGACTATCATCCTAGTCTTTGTGGTAGTACTGGAAGCATCCATTGATCCAATGATGCCCTTAGCAACACCAATAGTAGTGTCGGGCATGGGAGGCATAGGACCCATCATCACTCCTCCCCTTGACTTGCACTGGAAGGATGGGCACCTAGGTATAGGGGTTGTTTATGCCATTTCATTTTAGTATTTTAGTTTTCTCTTATGTAAATGTTTATTTTTTGGTCTATATGTATATTTACCATGCGGTACTAGTGATTCCACTCTCTATGGTTGTTGTGGACACACAGGGGTGGACTATGCT
The DNA here is from genome assembly GCA_007115665.2 of Sequoiadendron giganteum. Classification (NCBI taxonomy): domain Eukaryota; kingdom Viridiplantae; phylum Streptophyta; class Pinopsida; order Cupressales; family Cupressaceae; genus Sequoiadendron; species Sequoiadendron giganteum. The sequence goes on from CM021100.1 coordinate 183,120,208, forward strand.
CATTGTGTAGTGTGTATTAGAGGTGGTCCCCATTGTGTTGATCTAGGGGACCATCCTAGAGGCAACTGACCAATTTCAATAGGGTGACATATTCACCTTTTCAAGCTGGTTGCGTGTTTGATGATGGTGTATGAGAAGTCACAAGTCAAGGTTGTTCAAAGAACCACCAATGCTACTATTGTCATGAGACAAAGAGATTAGTTGTCAACATAGCTATGGACCGGGCTCTTTGAGAGAGATGAGGCGAGGATGAGAGCTAAGAATTTTGAGGAGGCAAGTGATGCTCTTTAGAGCTGACTCAATGAACTTGAAGAGCTGGTACCAACTATGATGCTAGTAGGTGATCCATAGTTGCAAGAGGCCCAAAGGAGAGCTGAGCTACAAATAGCCTCATCGTAGGGGGAGATTAGAGGATTGTGAGAAATGGTGTTAGTCTCCCAATCACATAGATCTTGTTCTATCTCCACCATCCAATCGATACCACAACCACAATCAAATTCAAAGAGCTCATGGAGTCACGTGTCTAGATAGTAGATGCTCATTTTGATATACACCATTTTTGTAGTGATGATTCATATGTTTTGTATAGCATCATTTTCTATAGAAATTTGATACACATATATAGTCACCACTATTTTTTTATGATAGTGGTGTGATATATGTTCATGGTAAGTGCAAGAAGATGGGGGCCAAAAATGGGTCTTAAATGGCCACTTTTTTCTAAAATCAAGAAATACTGACCTTGGATGAGAAATTGACAATAGTTACATTGAAAATTTTAAGATGCAACAACAAAAATATTCATAGTGCTTCGAGTCTACTTTCTAAACTACTATTTTTTTTAAATGGTATAGATTAAAGGGTTCAAAAAAGGGAGCCATAGAAATTAGTGTTTTTTTTCAAAAAAACATAACATATCGTCTTTTGTGGCTCCCTCAAAAGGTTAACTTAAGAGCCTTAAGAGAAAAAAATGCAAAATTTGTAAAATTTATAATAATTTTGATGAATGGGAAGAATGGACACATTGAGGTAAGTATTTAAATAATAGGGAAGGTCTGACTTCATTTCCCAAGTCACCCAACCATTCTGGGGTGCTCTTTTTGAGGTAGTGTCTTAAGAGCCTTAAGAGCAAAAATGAAAAAATTGTAAAATTAATGGTAATTTTGATGAATGGGAAGTATGGACATGTCGAGGTATGTAGGTAAATACTAGGGAAGGCCTGACTTCATTGCCCAAATCACCTGATCATTCTAGGGTGCTCTTTTCAGGGTAGTCTCTTAAGAGCCCTAAAAGCCAAAAGTTGTCAAACTTTGACAAAGTCGTTCTGGGAGCTCGTGGCACATAAGAATCCTTTGTCTACACCTATAGGTGGATATTGGATCCCTTCAAACCAAACTCTCTTCATTTGGGTCAACTCAACACTATTTTTGTGTTCCAGTGTCAAATGCATTCTAAGATCATTTTATACTTTATTCTTAGTCTAAAGAAATTAAAGTTTGTGTTATTTCATTGACACCAAATTTTTTATTAAAACTTACTTATTGAATCGACTCCACTTTTGCACACAAACTCATTAAATATTATATAATATGTAGTATATAGTATATAGTATATAATATATAGTATATATAGTATATATTGTACATGTTATATAATATATACTAGATGCTATATATATAATATAGTATATAAATTATATTATATATTAATATGTATGCATAGGGGAAGCTTCAAATATTATATAGTAAAAATGAAAAAATATCCAATTGCTTTATATTTGTATACACCAAATAATACATAAAACTAATATTATGAATTATTAATATATAATAAATATATTATATATTAATATATCATAATATATTTAATATATATTATTGAACCACTAAAAATATATACGAACAAGGGAAAGAGGATTCCCTTTAGTAGGCTCCTAGGGTTTTTCACCCTAGGAGCACTTGGTGGAGAATGGCTCTCTTTCCTCTTTGGTGATATGCTTTTGGGTGAGGTTCATTCAAAGGAAGGGGTGGTTCATGTATGGGTTGTGAATGTGTGTTGAAGTGTGTGTAAATGTTGAAGTATGATAAAACTAAACTAACTATGAAATGTAAAGTAATGTGAATCTAAACTACATGCAATATAAGGTAAATTACCTAAATACTTGCAAACATGAAAGAAACTAGAAATGATAGAAGTGGTGCACCTAGGTATTAGAATTTGCAGATAAGGAGCTCCAGAATGTTTTGGAATCTATTTGAAATCTTCATAGAGACAGTTACGCCAAGTTGGGTGACCTAGGCCTCTTGTTGGGAAAATCCATCGAAGTAGGTTTTTGTCAAATGGGTACCCAGAAATATGAAAATCCTCAAAACATAGGCCCAAAGGGACTAGGTCACCATTTTTGGTGACCTATTCCTCTTTTGGATACCTAAGAATTTGGAAGTGGAGATTAGGGCCTTCGGTCTGCACTTCAGGTCTTGACAGGTGTCTAGTTCAAACTCTGTGAAAAATGGATTGAAAGGAGTCTCCTAACTTCAACTAGGGCTTTGTTGAATTGGATGGCTTTGTTGACTTGTATGGCTTTGATGAGTTGATGACACCTTTCTAACACCTTTTTTCTTGACAAACTTGCATACAAAAACACCTACAAACACACACATGTAAAGAGGAGACAAGGATTAGGGTTAGAGATTAGGGGTTTTCCTTTGTCAAACCCCTTTGATGATAATCAAATCCAAGTGACAAATAATGAAAGGAAATGTTGATTGAATGATAAAGCAATGTAAACACTTAACAAATCTCCTATTGAGGATGTCTCCAACATGCATGAGTTAGCTCCAATGGAGATAGCTTGTGATGCCTTGTGCTTAATTGCTTGCTTGAGAAGACAAGAGGGTAAGAGTGCTTGTGAAGAGGTGTAAAAATGAGCTTGGAAGAGTTAGAGTGCCTAAGAGAGGAAAAATGATGGTGAAAACCCTTGTTTGTACATGTAAAACCCTAATTTTCCTAAAATACAACCTAATAGGATGACCTTAGGCTTTAGGAGGCAAGATTCCCATTAAATTTTATTTCAAATTTGAAATTTATGTCTAAAGGGGCTAGGTTGCCCAAAGTGGTGACCTAGTCCACTTGAGTAAATTTAAGTGATGGTTAGGAATAAAATAGTGATTAATGAGGTTTATTGGCCTTGCCTCCCAAAACACACTTTAATCAGGCTTGAAATTACATTAAGGGTACAGATTAGCATAAGAAAAGGGTTAATTATTGGATGGAAAGCCTAGATAAGTGTGAAAATGCATTACAACACTTTGCAACACTTTATCAAAAGTCTTAGAAAGGGGTGAAAGGGTGTTGTTTAGGTGAATTATGTTAAAAGGGTCTTAGAAAGGTGAGGAAATGTGTTACAAAAATTCACAACACCTTAGAAAAACACCATTAGAATGTTGTTGAATTGCTAGCTTTCAAGACTGAATGAAGGTAAAACAGGCCAAAATACAATGGAAAAGGTCAAAATGAGTGAAAAAGTGCAAATGTATACACTTTTTGGAAACACATTTAGCCCCCACTTTAGTGAGAGTATGAACTTACTTCAAACTCACACTAAAGTAGCTGAATCATGTGTGTCGAGTAGGATCCAATGCAATCATGCTAGTAAGATGAGATGACTATGATCAAGAGAGGTGATTAAGCCCCCAGGATCAAGATCCCATGCAAACTAAACACAAGCACAAAATATCACACAAGGAGTGACATGAAAGAGTGGAGAAAAGTCAAATCAAGATTTGACCATTTGTCCAGCTAGTTGTGCATCAATTCTTTTATGTTTATCCAAAAGGGAAGGATGTACTCACTTTGGGCCAATGAGACTTTCGATTGTCTAGCGAGTGAGAATGCCAAAAAAGCTAAGAGATACATACACTCAGTTGGTATGCACTCACACACAAAAAGGTGGTGATGGGAAAATTCATGCCGCTAGTTAGGCTTCCCGCTCAACCATACCAAAGTTGTACTCCTTGACAACTTTGATAAGGCACCACAAAAGACAAGGGTGCAGTTCATGAGACGAGAAAAGCCTTGGATGCTTAGAAATCATGAACAAGTGCAAGATGGCACCATAGGCATGAAAGTTGTGTTATGCAAGGTGTCCATGTATGTACAAATGCAAAAGGTGTAAAATGCAAAATGAAAAATGGAAAAGGTAAAATGAAAAAGGAATGTTCAAAGGAGTCTTGTTTCATTCATGTGAGATCTTTTACTTAGGGAACATTATGTCTAATTTCTCCAAGAGAGTACTAATCAAAGAATAGAAGATTCACAACTTAAGGGATGCAGTGCATCACATTAGGCCACTAAGAGAAATGTAATATGCTAGGATAGGTCACTTTCATGAAGGAAATTATGCGCAATGTCATCCACCAAGTGAGGGGCTCATCGTATGAAGTCGCAAGGCTGCACTAGGAACCAAGTAAAATGGAAAAGGAAATGATTCCAATGTATGCCCCCACTTTAAAGGAATTCCTACACACCGCTTTGTGAGCAATTAATTTAAAGTAGAGAAAGGAAAGAGGAGATACATATGTCACATGCAAGCCAGCTTAAGGCATGTCATCCACATCCCAAGCTTTCTCTTCTATGTTCATGAGATGTGGTCAACTAGCTAAAAGAGGCAATGACAAGTGACATACAAGGACAAGGCTAATGAACCCCTTGTGCCCACTTAGTGCAAGGCAAAGGTGAGTCGAATAGGATGAAGGTATGGTCAATGAGAGGAATTAGGTGCCCCCATAGATGGAAGAGCACCAAGTTCCATGAGAGGTTTGAAGTTTATTGGTTGAAGAAAATGAAGAGTAGGGAGGTAACCCTAAATATTTCTTGAAAGAGTATGATATGTCAGCTTGTATCATTTGTTCATTGCATCCATGTATAGGAGGGAGATGGTAGGTTATATCACAACAATATTTCAATTGAGATGAAGGGGTTGTGTTTTTTGGAGAAGGATTGGTTGTTGTATAAGAAAACAAATCCTTTTGAGTGTTATGTGTTTCTCCTTCATGAAGTATGGGAGTTATAGATCCCCCATCACCATCATGGGATAATGTTGCTGATGTAGAACCAAGTTAAGCGTAAAAGACATAGGCTGGTTTTCGTGTAGGTCATGAGGTTTCATACTCTCCTTTAAAGGGAGGCATAAGACCCCAATTTTTATTAGAAATTGTATCTGAAAATGAATTGTTTGACTCTTTGGACAATGAGGGTTACATTTTGAAAATTTTATTGAAAGGAGGTGTAGAATCTAATGACCCCCAATGATCATGAAAGAGTTTTTTTGTAGGTGAAGGATTAGTATCAACTTGGATAAGTTTCGATGTAGGAATGAAAGGATTAGGAGAGTTGGAAATGTGGTGATTAGTTGATTCATAGCTTTGTGCATCTGCATCAACCGAGTATATCTTGCTATTTTATTCAAATTTCATGTTACGGTGAAGGGTAGATAGGACTCCTTTTATAGCATGAATCCAAGGTCTCCCTAGGATAGTATTGTATAGAAGGGTTCCTTGCATGATATGGATAGGAGTAGGAAACACTACTAGTCTGACTTTGATAGGTAATGTGATCATCTCTAGTGGTTGCCTATTAATATTGTCAAAGCCATGAATAGGAACATCATTAGGTTGAATAATATTTTTGTCCATGCTACAAAGTTTAATTTATGATCCATTTTCTATGAGAGTGTTCCTAACTAAAGTTTCATTAATGATCACCTTTATCAACAAGGGATCATGCTTGTGTTGGATCTCAAGTGAGGGCAATTCATGTTTAGAGAATGTGATGTCAGATTGGGCTACTTGCATAGGATGAGAGGAGGGTCTGAGATTGTTCGAGCTTATGTAAGATTCAATCTCCTCCTTATGTATTTGCACCATTTCCTGAAATAAAAATTTCACTATAGGTGAAAGTTGAATAACTTCCAATACGGATATGTTAGCGGGAGCCTTTTTAAGGTCCTCAACACTAAGGACTCTACATTGAGAAAGGGGTAATGGTGTATGAGTGATGCATGATACCCTAGATGTTTGAGTCACTAAGTTACAACTTATTGGTTGTGAAACATTGTTATGAGTAGAGTGCATCATGGATTTCAAGACATCTCTTAGTTTTTTATGTGATTCACTAGTGGGAGGGGACTTAGGAGGCACATTAGTTAAAGGAGATCCCAATTGTGTGGTCATAACCTCAAGAATCCTATTTTGATTTGCATGATTTATTGGTAAATTGGATTTGAGTGTCACTTGATTATCTTATCCTAGGGAATGTTGAGTGTTTGAAGGATAGGTGTCAGTTTTCACACGTTTGTGCACCATGATAGGCTCCTTAGGAAGAGTTTTTTTAGGAGAACTATAAATTGAATGTTCTTCACATTCAAAATTTCATCCTAATAAAAGAAATTCATCGCAAGGAGGGTAATGATAAATGGTGGAATCATTATGTTTAATAAGGGGCTCCCTAGGAGAAGGGGGGAAACTAAGATACTCATTACTGTCATCAATTGTAACTTCTAACAACAAAGTATCTTCTTCACATCTAGGAGAGATACTAGGAGAAGGAAAAAATTTATTGTCATGATCCCTTATGCTGGTGTTGTCATGTTTGTTAAGATAGGTAAGAGGAGAGAAACAACTAGGATTCTTAGAACTCTCATTAATTGTTTCTTCTGACACCAAAATATCTACATCACCAAGAGGAGAGAGATTAGGGGAAGAACTAATATGATTTTTTGGAATGTCCAAGGTTTTATTCTCTATCACTAAAACACTCTCATAGGGAGGGGGTAGGGAAGGTTTCTTAGCATATATATATTTGTATGATACTAGAATTGTTTGAACAAAAATGACAAATACATGCAACCATTTCAGCAATATGAACAATGTGGATACAAATATACATAACACTTTTACCCAATATATGCTAAGTTTGAAGAATGTAAACAATGTATATGAAAGAAAGAAAAATACTTTTAGAAAAATTGTGCATAATTTTGTGAATGTAAACATTGTATAAGAAAAAGTAAAAATCACTTTTATCAATGTTAAGCACAATTTCAAAAATGTAAGCATTTTGTAGATCCAAGGATGAAGGGATGTCAAGAATGACTACCCTGAAGTGAGGAATTTGAGTGAGAAGCCTAAAACCTATGTTCTCAGAACTTTCCAAACTTATAGCATATGGTACTAGAAGGTTTGGGAAGCACATAAATAAGGTTTCTAATGTTGTAACATTTACTTAAAATTTTGAAAAGGGACTAGGTTTTCTAGAATGGCGAACTAGTCCCAGTTAGGGTTTTTGTCAAATTTTCTGAGTTTTCTAAGTGGCTTGGATGTGTCTCAAGCTATATAATATATTCCTAAGGTGAAAATGCATATTTTTAGAGATTTTCAAAGAAATTATAGATGCAAAAATGTAAGTTAACATGAACTTTCACTAATGCAATATTTTATGAACCCTAGGAAGCAAACGATGCACAAACCTAATGCAATGAAAACTTTTCCCTAAGATGAAAATGAAAAACCAAAAGATTAGTATGTGTTGGAAAATCGTGTTCACCAAAATGAATCACCAAAAATGTATACAAAACAAGGGAGAGAGAATTCCCTTTACTAGGCTTCTAGGGTTTTCCACACTAGGAGCACTTGGTTTAGGAATGGCTCTCTTTTTGCTTTGGTGATATGCTTTTGGGTGAGGTTCATTCAAAGGAAGGGTGGGTCATGTATGCATTGTGAATGTGTGTTGAAGTGTGTCTAAATGTTGAAGTATGATAAAACTAAACTAACTATGAAATGTAAATTAATGTGAATCTAAACTACATGCAATATAAGTTAAATGACCTAAATACTTACAAATTGGAAAGAAACTGGAAATGATAGAAGTGGTGCACTAGGGTATTAGAAGTTGTAGATGAGGATCTCTAAAATGTTCTGGAATCTATCTAAAATATTCATAGGGACACTTACACCAAGTTGGGTGACCTAGTCCTCTTGTTGGGAAAATCTATTGGAGTTGGTTTCTATCAAATGGGTACCCAAAAATATGTAAATTCCCAAAACACAGGCCCAGATGGACTAGGTCACCAATGTTGTCAACCTACTCCTCTTCTAGATTCCTAAGAATCTTGAAGTGGAGATTAGGGCCTTTGGTCTGCACTTTGAGTCTTGACATGTGTCTAGTTCAGAGTCTGTTAAAAATGGGTTGAAAGGAGTCTCCTAACTTCAACTAGGGATTTTTTGACTTGGATGGATTTTATGATTTGATGACACCTTTCTAACACCTTTCTTCTTGACAAACCTGCATACAAAAACACCTGCAAACACACATGCAAAGAGGAGACAAGGATTAGGGTTAGAGATTAGGGGTTTTCCTTTGTCAAACCCCTTTGATAATAATCAACTCCAAGTGAGAAATAATGAAAGGAAATTTTGATTGAATGATAAAGCAATGTAAACACTTACCAAATCCCTTGTTGAGGATGTCTACAACATGGATGAGTCATCTCCAATGGAGATAGCTTGTGATTCCTTGTGCTTGATTGCTTGCTTGATAAGACAAGAGGGTAAGAGTGATTGTGAAGAGGTGTAAAAATGAGCTTGGAAGAGTAAGAGTGCCTAAGAGAGGAAAAATGAAGGTGAAAACCCTTATTTGTACATGTAAAACCCTAATTTTCCTGAAATGCAACCTAATAGGCTGACCCTAGGGTTTAGGAAGCAATATTTCCATTAAATTTTATTTCAAATTTGAAATTTATGCCTAAAGGGACAAGGTCACCCAAAGTGGCAACCTAGTCCACTTGGGAAAATTTAAGTGGTGGTTGAGAATAAAATAGTGATTAATGAGGTTTATTAGCCTTATCTCCCGAAACACACTTTAATCGGGCCTAAAAGTACATTAAGGGGACAAATTAGCATAAGAAAAGGGTTAATTAGTGGATAACAAGCCTAGATAAGTTTGAAAATGCATTACAACACTTTGTGACAAGGCTTAGAAAGGGGTAAAAGGGTGTTGTTTAGGTGAATTATGTTGAAAGGGTCTTAGAAAGGTGGGGAAATCTGTTACAACAATTCACAACACCTTAAAAAAACACTATTAGAATGTTGTTGAATTGCAAGATTTCAAGACTGAATCAAGGTAAAATAGGCCAAAATCCAATGGAAAAGGTCAAAATGAGTGAAAAAGTGCTAAGGTATACACTTTTTGGCAACATGATTATATATACTATATATTATATATTATATACTATATATTATATATTATATACTATATATAATATAATATATACTATATATTATATAATATATAATATATAATATATAATATTTAATATTTAATATATAATATATATTATATAGTATACTAGTTATATTATATATTAAAATATGTATGCATACGGGAAGCTTCAAATCTTATATAATAAATAATGGATATCCATTATAAACAGATATCTATTTTCTTAAGTTTTTTATAAACCAAATAATACATAAATCCAATATTACACTATATAATATATTCATAATATATAATATATGAAATGACTGAAAAATGGCTGTGAATATATTTTCTTTCGTATGGTTTAAGACAGAGCAAACCCACTTTCCAATTATTTCATTAAAGGGTAACCCTAAAGATCTCAACTTAACATATGCAAAAGCGAAGGAGAACTTATAGTGGGGTTGTCCTAAGGTTTGATTGTAAACTAATGAGGGGTTCACCACCAAGCTAGGGTTTGGAAAAACAAATGAAATGTAAGTTGTAATACTTAACCCTAATAAGATTGCAATCTTTTACTAAATTACCTAAAAATGCATGTAAAATAGAATAGAAAGTTGCAAGATGAGATGTGTGCACCTGAAGATCTAATGGAGACTAGATGGAGGCCTGAAATGCTAGAAATCCTGATTTTAAGGCCCATTGGGACTCATACACCAAACTAGGAAATTTAGTCCCAGATCTGGGTTTCTGTGCAGAAACTGGAATTTGGCAAATGGGTGTTTGAAACTGCACAAATCTAAGAAATGACATAAACTAGGACTCATATGCTAGTACTGGTGTATCAATCCAATTAGGATTTTTTAGAAATTCCAAGTCTGAATCTGGTCTTCAATGTCTTCTATGTCCTTCCCAATTGATTTTTGGATTCGAAACCTTGATTTGCAACCTATAGAAGTCTTTCAAGTATCTCCAATGTAAGGTGACAACTTTGATAACTTTGAACACTTTCTCCAACTTTCTCCTTAGAAGGTATTCAACCTAGATCTACAAAACACACACTAAAGAGAGGTTAAAATTTTGTTTTGTTAGTAGAAATGGGTTTTCCTTGGTCAAACCCTATTTTGGTAATCAAACCTTAAAATGAAATAGAATAGGAATGGAGAACGATGAATGAACAAAATGTAATGTTGCCACTCCCCAAACCCTAACAATAAGGTGTTTCAAACATGTATGAAGTGGCTCCAATGGACGTAGATCTTGAATGAAATGCTAGCTTGAATCATGAAACCCTACATCACAATTGTTAGCTCCAAAAAAAAAATCATGATGCATGAAGACTTTGACATGATGCTTCATACTTGAAGAATGCTCTAAAACACTTGATAATTAGCTATTAAATGTTCTTGAATGCTCGTGTGAACTCCAATGCTATATAATGCATGAATACTTGAATGCTTAGGATGTTAAGATGAAAATGAGTGAAATAACCTTGTATTTATACTTAATTATGCAAGAATTCCTGAAATTACAACACTAAAAGCCAACATCAGATCTAGGAGGATAAAATCCTGCCAATAATTTAAATTAATTTTGATTTTGGGCCACACGGGACTCATACACCCAAGGTGGTGTATGAGTCCCATTAGGAATAATTAATGGGACCAATTTTAAAAATACTTAAAAAGGTACAAAATCAGGATTGAGACCCAAAACCATAGGTGTGAATCATATGCCCAAGGTGGCGTATGAGTCCCAGATCATTAAATATAGGCCAAACAACCTAAAAAAACTTGAATTATGATTGGATAATAATTTTTGTTGGGATTATCCTTAAAAAGATGCATTAAATGAGGCTTGTGGATGCAAAATAAGGCTAATTAAAGCATAAGAAAATCCAATTATTAATGAAAACATTAGAAAAGTGTGAAAGTGTGTTACAAAACTTTACAACACTCTAGATAAGGTACAATTAGGTTCATTTAGTTCACAAGGGCCCAAGACCTAATGTGAATAGGTTAGAGATATTACAACACTAAATCAAGGCCATGCTAGGGAGTACATTTTATGTCATTACATCTAGCCCCCACTTTAGTGAGAGGAGGAACTTTCTTCCAAATCACACTAAAGTAGACCAACACACATCAAGAGGGGTCCAAATGTAACAATGCTAGTAAGACAAGACATCCATGATCAAGAGGGTTGCACAAGCCCCCATGACCAAGGTCCTATGGCGAACCAACATAGGCACAAAAGAAAACACATGAAAATTATATAGAGAGAAACAACAAGGAAAAAGCATACACTGCCAAGAATAAAAAGAGCATAAAAAGGTAAACTAAGGGGTGGATCAAGATTCAATCATTTTTCCAACACAATTTGGATCAGATCTAGGTTGTTTGTCCAAAAAATTCACTCTCACTCTGAGGCAACGAAACTTTAGGTTATCAAGTGGGTGAATAATCCAAGAAGGTCAGAGACATACACACATGGCTGGTATACACTCACACACACACGAGTGGCTAAGGGAAATTCATGCCTTCATTTGGCTTCCTGTCAAACCATACCAAAGTTATACCTCCTAATAACTATGATAAGACACCACACAACAATGAACTTCAAGCTTCATGAGGAAATCAAAAGTTTGTATGCTTAGAACTCATGAATAAACAAGATGCCTCCATAAGAATGCAAAGTGTATTATGTAAGGTGGCCATTTAACTAAGATTAAAAATGTAAAAATAGAGAACATTCAAAGGAGTCTTGTTTAGTTCATGTTAGGTATTTAACTTAGGGAACATTGTGCCTAATTTCTCCAAGAGAGGATTAAACCGCCAAAAACATATAGCTTACCAAGGAAAGAGGATTCCCTTACTAGGCTCTTAGGGTTTTTCACCCTAAGAGCACTTGGGTTTGGAAATGGCTCTCTTTCCTTTTTAGATAGATATGTTTAAGGCATGGGCTCATTCAAAAGGGGGAGAGAGATTTGATGATGGTTGTGAATGTGTGTGATGTGTGGCTAGAACTAAAAGCAAAATGAAACTAATCTAAATGTATGCAAGTGCAAATAAAGGAAAACTAAACTAATGCAAACTATCCGACTATATGCCCTAAATGTGTATTTTCTGGAAAATGAAAGTGAAGGAGAGAAGGTGTGCACTAGGAGAAATGTTGTTGTAGTTGAATGCTCTTGGGATCTCCTGGAAATTACCTGAAGTGAGAAAAAGGACACTTATGCCAAGTGGGGTGACCTAGTCCTCCAACTGGAAAACATTCCCAAAACAGGTTTCGAGGAAATGGGTATCCAAAAACACATAAACCCTTTTCTAGGCCTAGCACAGGGACAAGGTTGCCAATAGGGGCGATCTAGTCCTCTTGTAGCTTTTCGAGGAATCGAGCTTTGGTTTTGTGGGTCCCGGTTGATGTTCCCCTATTCTGCAACAATCTATGACAGGAAGCCCCGAAAGTGACCTGCAACTTGTCTTTTGTCCTTCCTAGGGTTTTGAGAGTTGGAGTTGACTTGAGGGGAAGGTCTCCAATAGGGGCGATCTAGTCCTTTTGTAGCTTTTCAAGGAATCGGGCTTTGGTTTTATGGGTCCCAGTTGATGTTCCCCTATTCTGCAACAATCTATGACAGGAAGCCCCAAAAGTGACCTACAACTTGTCTTTTGTCCTTCCTAGGGTTTTGAGAGTTGGAGTTGACTTGAGGGGAAGGTTGCCAATAGGGGCGATCTAGTCCTCTTGTAGCTTTTTGAGGAATCGGGCTTTGGTTTTGTGGGTCCCGGTTGATGTTCCCCTATTCTACAACACTCTATGACAGGAAGCCCTGAAAGTGACCTACAACTTGTCTTTTGTCCTTCCTAGGTTTTTGAGAGTTGGAGTTGACTTGAGGGGAATGTTGGTACTTCTTGCAACATTTTTTTATTTCACCTAATCTGCATCAAGAGACCTGCAAACACATGAAAAGAAAATAAATAGTTGGGGTTAGGAAATAGGGGTTTGCCTAAGTCAAACCCATTTGTAGGTGATTAAACCCAAATGAGATGAAAACAAAGGAAAGCAAGAGTGAATGATAACACAATATAAATTCTTACCAAACCTTTGTTGATGGTCTGTAACTTGCATGAGCAGCTCCAATGGAGATGAATTGCAAACCCTAATGCTTGAGCAACTCCAATGGATGATGAGAAGCTCCAAGGAAGAATTGGTTGCTTGAGCACTTGATGATTGAGAGCAAGAGAGCAAAAATGAGCTAGAGGAGAAACAAAATAGAGGTAGAAAAACCTTATCTGTACATGTGAAACCCTAATTTTCCTGAAATGCAACCTAATAGGATGACCCTAGGGTTTAGGAGGCAAGATTCTCATTGAATCTTAATTAAAATTTGAATTATATGCTCAAAGGGACTAGGTCACCGAAAGTGGTGACCTAGTCCACCTAGGAAAAATTTGGTGGTGGTTTGGAATTTATTTATGTTTAATAAAGTTAATTATATTTTCCTCCTAAAACACACTTAGTTCGGGACTAAAGATGCATAAAAGGGGAAAATTAGCATATAAAAAGGGTTAATTGAAGGGTGATAAGCCTAGATAAGTGTGAAAATACAACACAACACTTTAGAACACTCTATATTAAGGCTTAGGAAGGTGTAATAATGTATTATTTAGGTAAACTATATTGGAAAGGTCTTAGAAAAGTGAGGAAATGTGTTACAACACTTCACAATACCTTAGTAAAACACTATTAAGTTATTGATGAATTGCAAGTTTACAACGTTGAATTAGGGTAAACAAGGCCAAAATGAGTGAAAAAGTGCAAAGGTATACACTTTTTTGTGACACAAGGACCAATCAAAGAATAAAAGATTCACAACTTATGGGATGCAGTGTGTCACATCAACCCACTACAAGGAATGCAATATTCTAAGAGAGATCACACTCTTTGAAGGACATCACACCCAATGTCAACCACAAAGTGAAAAACACATCGTGAAACATGAAAAATAAAATTTCAAAAGAATAATGCCAATGTATGCCTCCACTTTAAAAAAATTGCTAAACACCATAATGTGAGAAATTACTTTAAAGTCTAGCCAATGATAAATGTTAATAAAGAAGACATGAGAGCCAACTTGGAAAGCCCTATGCCAAGTCATATGTTTCCAAATAATGTTACATCATGCCAGAAAGAAAGGAAGAGAGAGGGGTTGCCCCCAAAATAAAAACTCCAAATATACATAATGGATCTATGGATTTGGGGTCAGTATGTTCTTGTTACAATGTTTTTAGAGATCTCAGAACTGTCATCATTCCCACAATACACATAGAATTGGAAGAATGACACAAAAAGATAAAAAACAAAAGAAAAAAATCCTTTGAGGTCAACATGGAAGAGACATGAATGTCTCAACGCCTTGTGTCATCCCCAAAAGGAAAACACAAGACAAATAAAAAAGATAAAGGAAAAGCTTTTAAAATATTTACGACATAGAGAAGAATGAAGGTACAACTAGAGGAATGCAACAAAGAGAGAGGGAGACATCAAAAAAAATAGTATGGGGGATCGCATTACACACATGCAATCAAACAAGGGACAATGAAAAAGAAATAATGCAAAGGACTAGTAAGGCACATGCGCGTCAACCTAAAGTAGGTCATCCACATCCCAATCATGTTCATTGTATGTGGAAGGTGGACATATAGACAAAGGGAAATAGAAAGTGTCAAACTAGGGTCATCACCAAGTTCAACACTCTTCCTAGGAGAGTTGTCATGTAAACTCATGGAAGAGGAAAACAATGTATTCAGTTCATTATGCACTTCTTCATCAATTTTAGTAGCCTTGTCATCATCATCTAAGTTAATCATAATAGGAGGTCTAATGATAATATCTAAAGAAGTTTTCAACTCCTGTTTTGGTGAAAAAGGGGAAAACTCATCATGCATTGCTTCAGTCAAGTTTATATCTTAATTTTATCTATTTATTTCTTCATTTGTCCTATGAGCAAGGGCACAATGTCTACGCCTATGCTCTCTGGAACCTCTATTTCTTTTAGTTTTGTTTTCAATTTGTGTTTGTGTAGGAGTGAGTTGATCAACCATAGGTTTATTTTCTTCCCTAAGGGGGGAACAAAAGGAACCACAAGAGGTTGTTCAACCACTTTCTCTTTGAATTTTTAAACTTTTTTTTATTTTAGGAGACATGATGGGATTGTTTCCCTTGTCTCTTTGTCTTTTGTAGCAAGTAGGTGAAGGTTATGTCTTAGGTAGGTCTTGGCTATTTGGACTTTCTTTAGGATCCATCATTGTTTCATCAATGATGGTAGGCTCAATTTTAGGTTGAGGCATGTTTTAGAGGAATAATTCTACTATTCTCTTTTCCTTGAACTTTTGATAAGATTTGAAAAAGAAGTCTTCTCATGGTTTGACAGGTTTTATAGGCTCAAGAAAAAATAAATCTAAGGAAAAGTTTTTGTGAGAAGACAAAGTTTTAAAGCCACTATGATGGACAATTAAAATTCCATTGTCAAAGGGAAACTTTAAGCATTTATGTATAATCAATGGGAATGCATTCATGGAGTGAAGCCATGGGTAGCCTAGCTTCACATGAAATTGGTCCAACTACGGGATGATGGAGAATGAGATGTGTTAGGTATCAAAAATGTAGGTTTGAACCATAAGAGGTTGCCAAGATCTTGACACATTTTTGGCTAATGTACAAGTCCAATTAATGTGATTGAACCTTCTACTCTTTAGGCTTTGCTAAACCTAGGTGGGTGTACCTATGTGAATGATGCAGATTTGAACTATGTTTCCTACTTGATCAATCTATCCATAATGACAATTTGACAATGGAGAGATGTGATCGTAATTTGGTATAAATTGTATAAGCAATATCAAGGTATAATTCAATATGTCCAGTTAACAGATGTAGAATCCTGAAATGAATTTAATGAAACCAAATGAATAAAATGGGTGAGACTAGTGCCTTGTTGGGTAAAACAAGTCAAATGAAAGTTTATGATGAATGGGTTCTATTTGGAAAAAATTATAATTGTTTGGCATACAAATATTAGTTTATAACTTGTACAAACATGCAAGAAAGTGATTGAAAAACCCTATTGGAAACTAAATATCAATCCTAATTATATGGTTCTTCTTACTAGTCCAAATGTTAATTCTAGATTACTGTGATTGATCAAAAGGAATTTAATTATTCTTTAAAGAAACCAAATAATCACATCACATAAGTACAACAAATGTGTATTGAAAAATTGACTATATACTTGATATATCAATTTAAATTATTAGGAAACATCAAGTTGGAGACAATCATACAATTGAATAACTTAAAAAAACAATAGATGCCAAAATGGAACCATCGAATTAGAGATTTTTCATTGATTTCCTCAAAATTATGCTTGCAACATGGTCTTTTGAAATGTAAAAATTATGCAAAAAAATTTCTATCTATCTATCTTATCTATACTTCTAATAATACTTCAACCATCAAGAGTTCAACATAAATATCAATATTATGAAGAGGACACACCTCTTCATAAGAGTCTTTTGAATTTAACAACATAAACATAAAGATTAGGCTCTAGTTAGCCATAAATGAACTTTAGCCATATGATCCAAGTAATCCTATCTTCCATGAGTATCCACATCCTCCACTGCATTCCTAGTTGCTATCTCCATGACTACCATCTTTTCTAGTTGCTCATGTGTATCATCCAATGTCGAGTCCTTATCCTGGGTAGTATCCAAAGCTTTTTGCAATATCAACTTGCCCTCTCCTATACATTCATCTCTATCTTTTCGTTCCCCTACTTCTTTGAACATCACGAGAATTCCTTCCTTTGTAACATCGACCAGTTCCTTTATGTCAGCTTGAAGTTCATCATGATATTTCATGTGCTTTCTCTGGAGGTCTTCAATAGCTGTTATGATTTTATTGTTAGGAGGGTCTTTTTCTTGGGCTCCTTGGACCTTTTCTTGGATTCAATCACTCACTCTTTTGTGTTCTTGAAATGCAGTATGTCCTTAGGAGTGAGTTCCCCATAGTTTGTTCATCCAAATCATCAAATTGGTGTGCCTCTTCTGTAGTACCATAGAGAGTGCCTCAAATTTTTCCTTGGTTATGTGTGATTATTCTTGTCTACCTTTAGATTGAGAACTTTATCCTTGTGTTAATAATTTAGCATCCTTTAGAAACTCATTTTCTCTTGATATTCTTTCATTACTGTTTTTGTACACATCCCTTTCTCTTATCAACATCTAAATTTGTGCTTTGTTCAACTTGGCCACATTGATGCCAATATCTATAGTAGCTACATGATCAACTTCACCTACCTTCAATTCCATCATGTGTCCAAATTCCTTTTCTGTGTCAATGACCAAAAATTTATTGTGTGGAGGATACATAGCCCAAATCATGAGAGAGTTCTCATCAGGATTGAATTTGGATATGGTATACACTTTTGTAACTCCTTCAAGGTTGATTTTGTGAGTAGTATTATTATTATGCAAGAAACTATCAAAGAAAAGAGTTGATTTTAAATCCAAACTGGGAAAGATCATTACAGTAGACTCATCTAACAATTTTCTTCCCTTTTCTAGAGTCATATTCCTGATTTCATTATCCACATCTTTCTTCAATGTATTTAGTAACTCAGTTTAATTAGTAGGTGTGATGCTTATGACAAAATTTATTATAGCTTTCCCCTTTTGCTTGCATAGGAATGACCTGAATTCGGATGAATTTATAAATTCATTGTCAAAAACAAATGATTTGTAGGAAAGCTACCTAATATCCACATCAGAGTTTTCATCAATTTCATGTCCTCTATTGGAGGGTTGAGATTTCTTAATTTTGGTCTTAGAGATATTATCACAAGGACCTTGATGTTCACTTTCACCAGTGGCATCATCACTCCCAAAAGACAACATCTTTGCTTCCTTTATGTCTTTTAGTTGGTGCTCAATTTTCCTATTATATTCATCAATGGCTACTTCGGCCTCCATTTCTTCTATGTTCCCGATTATATCATCTGTTGGGTTAGGCACATGCACATACCCACCCAAATTTACCTTCTCTCTAGCCATATCAATATACCCTTCTCGGTCAAATCCTTTTTGTGGGGTGGCCCTTTTCAGATTGAATTGAGACATTTTATCTAAAATTTGATCATATCCTTCCTTTGAAAACACTATAAAATCCCCAAAACATAAAGTACTTGGCATAAAATATTTTTTTTCATAGGAACCTAGATTCATCACACTTGAATAGTCCATTTTCCTAACAATTTCCAAATATGCAACTCTATCTAGAATTGTTTTTGGTAAGAGGAAAGGTGTATCCTCAAAACTATACACCCTAATCATAGTAGCATAAATATAACAATACCAATCACCCTAGTTATGCTCAATAGTTGGAGGTCCACCAAAATATCTAGGTCTCAAAAATCTTTTGATCTCATCACTTAAGGAATACTCGTAGGGGTGATTGAAAAATCTATACAGTGTTTTTATTAAATGATCCTCAAAAAGCACATAACCAAAATTCAGAAACCTGCTATCCCAAATACCAGTCCATAGTTGCACTAAAAAAAGTTGGCCCTCCTTATCATACTTTTTAATTTTCAATTCTTTATGCCACATCATCATTTCCTGGTTGTAGTACAATATCAGGTGCATAAGAATGGAATAGTGCCTAAAATGCAATGTGGGCAATTCGTTTTTCATAGCTTGCATTCCCGAGTCAATTTCCTTAACAATGTGAGCAACATAATCAAATGGTCTAGCATTATGGCCCACTGAACATCTGCCGCAATCACCATTGGTCCAATTGACATGTGTAGACACATAAAATTGGTCTAGGCCTGTGAGCACCACTTTCGACATAATTTTCTAATATCCATGGTCATGATTAAATAATGTTAATTATTTAATTACCCTTTCTACTGCATATTTCCTCTATTAATTAAATACCCCTTTTTAATTAATTCATTATGACTTATATTCAACTTTGATTAATTAAATAAATCATGTTTATTTAATTATGTCGCTAACTAATTAATTCTTCTTTCTTAATTAAATAATTTATTATTTAATTAAACCCACTTTATCTATAATTAAAAATTTATTATTTAATTACCCCTTTACCCTTTTTCAACTATAATTAAATATTTATTATTTAATTATTCAATTCCACCTTTTCAACAGTCAATTAAATAAATTGTCTTTATTTATTTAATTAAATATTTAAATTTTTGAATGTTGAATTAAATTAACATTTAATTCATTATTAATTATTTATGTCACATTATTCTATCATCTAGTTGACTAGTTGTTCACTCACCTTCTGACTCAAGATCTATTTTAAATCTGTGAGTTATCTTCAGGTTCAATATCTGATCGTCTCTGCGAGGAAACTCTCTGTCACGACTAGTCAGTTAACTAGTTCTAACTCGAATGCATGAATGTTTTTATTAATTAAATATTAATTAATTCATGTGTGCATTCGAAGTCGAGTTCTAACTTTGTCTTTTACATTCAAAGTTTATTTATTCTATTTTCGAAGATTCTTAACTGAAAATTAAGTTATCGTTCTAATTTAATTTTTATCCTCCAAAATTCCTAACTCACGTTCTAACTAACACAAAACTCACATCTCATGACATTCATCAATCTCGATCATTGATCTCTCTTTCGAATCTGAGCCAATACTTCACAAATCGAAAATCTATAAATTGGCTCATCATTATCATTATTCCTCCTCCCGAAATCAATACTTTTGAGAAGAAACAATCTTCGATATTTTTCTTAGACACTTGATGAAGTTATGCTTGCATCAAACAAAGAAATTTGAGGGAAAGAATGATGATACAACAAGATGGAGAAGGACAATCGAGATAAATCAAGAAAGTAGACGTGTATTCGGTGAGAGATTTCCAGTTTATTTGTTTAGTTTAATCATGTTTACTTATTCATTCTTTGTTGTTTTTATTTAGATTATTTGTTAGATTAGAGTTAACTATTTTAATTTGTGAAGCATTAGCCTCAAATCCGAAAAATATGAGTTACATTTGGTGAACCTGACGTGAATCTGACCTTCAAACTCGCGTATTTCATTTTCGATTTTCCATTTTGTTTTGTAAATAATCATACGGAGCATCACATATGTCAATGAAAAAGATGAATCTGTATTCACAAGCCGCATCAGAGATGAAAAGCGACGTAGCTGTTATTACAAACCACATCTGAGACTTTACAAACTGCATCCGCCTATCAACATTGAGCCGCATCTGCTTGTCAACATCAAGCCGCATCTGCCTGTCAACATTGCACCACATCTGTGGCTCGAAAAGCTCTGTCTGCCTGGTAAAAATCTTTATAGTTTTTCCATACATTCACATCTTCATTGGTCATTTTTATGTTTTTTGTGTTGTTTTTGGCTAAGGTTTGTTTGCAGTTGTATCAAGGAATAACTTAGTGTATGCAGAATGAAGCGAAGAAGACCATCGAAATCCAAAACAAAAAAAAATTTGCAGGATGAAAGTCGAAGACAAAACGAAGGGAAACTACTAATCATTTGTATGCGGGACCATAATGAATGCTTTAGTTGTTCAGTTTTTAATTTTATTTTAGAAATTTTATGTTTGGTAGTGTAGACAATCTCATTTGGGTTTAAAAATAATGTGTGTCTTTTGTGCCTATTAATGTTAGCTTAGAACCTCGACTTAGTATACCGAAGTATCCTCTCCCCTTGCGCATTCGTGTGATCCTGGGTGCAAGAGAAACTGTTACTAATTCTAGAACTTGGGCTTGTCTTGGTGGAAAAAAGTACTCACCCCAAGATGACTCATAACCGGTGACGCGCTTATCGCCAGCGACTCCTAACCGGTATAGAAATTTTAATACTCGAGGAAAGCTCGGTATAACTGAACCTCCTACAAACAAGCTATTGATTCCCTAGGTACCCTTGTGGTGTGTCAAAACCTGCAGAGCATAACCTCTTTTGATTGGGATGAGATTTCCTCTCGCGTGGCCTTCATGAATGGGTGTCCAAATTAAAAATCCATTTGTTATAGTTTTCCAAAATCCTACATATTTTCTAGCGTAGCAGGTGCAGACCTGTGAAGCCATCTTACAAATTTATGGTTCTTGTGTTGAGGTGACATGTATGCCATGGGAGTTTCATGGGTACAACAGCTTGGCTGCCCTATATAAGTGAGTGTTGTGAAGGGGAGCCAGTGGGGTCAAGCTACTAGTCATCCACCTTGAATGTGCATAGCAGGATTTATCCAAGTAAGAATTCAGAAAATATTGTCCAACACAGCCTAGGTTGTAAATGTTCTCTGAGTTTAACAGATTTGTCATTACAAAATTGAAAACACTTTGTCTGTTGTTCTTTTTTTTTGTTGTATTCATCCGAAAACTTGATCAAACGGATTCAGTCAAAAATCATTTCTAGAAAATTGCAACTGTCATGTTTAGAGTCGCATCCATATTACTGAGTCACAACTATTAGATTAATGACCGCATGTGTCTGTGAGCCAAAGTTCAACTTTACACAGTTTAAATATTCTGAACCGCAACTTTCAATTCTTGAGTCGCATGTGTATTTTCAAGTCGCATCTGTCGAATAAAAAGATGCAACTATTTTTCAGACAGCTATTCATATTTCGAGTCGCAACTATCATCCTGAGTCACAACTATTATCTCGAGTCGCAACTGTCAAATCATAAGCCGCATCTGTCTAGAATTAAAATTGCCTGTGGTCATCGAAAATTTGTTCTTAGTCAAATCAATGCATCTGGAAACTTAAACCGTATCTATCAGAATTAGAACCACAACTGATTAGGTAAACCACATTTGACTGTCAACAGAAAATTGAAAAAAACTGTAAAATCGAATCTTAGGAAACTGTCATTTTTTATGTTTCTCACGATCAACCTTGGATAGAAACAAGAAAAATTTTCTCAAAACCCTTGCATTTATTAGGTGTCATAAACATCATAATACTAAGTCATACTATGTTACATGCATCTAGCTACTCCCTAGGAAACTCCATATAGTAGAATAAAACAACTTCACGCATCATTGAGTACATTCATGTTTCGATTTGTCCTCATCATTGAACCTAGTCACTTTGGTCCTATTAGTGAATCTTTCTAGCTCAACAGTCTAGTTTGGGAAATTCGCCTTATCAACTATCTTTTGTCCTATAATCAGGTTTCTTGGTCAAGCTAAATCATTGCTTGAATTTATTCCATAGGTGGTAATTAAAACCTCATCTTAGAACCATTTATCGTCATAGTCTACTCGAAATTTTGCATATTATCCATCATAGCATACGTCATCTCAATCTACATCACCGTAGAAATAGTCTACATTACCCCATTTTGAGCAACTTGTTATGGTTGAAACAAGGTCCCAAAAGGAACTTAGAACAATGTCAGAACCTAAAAAATTTGTCAATTCTTTTGGAACTCAACCACCAAGGAAAGAAATACCACACAAACCTTTGCTAGAAAAGCATGTCACTAGAGATGCCAATGGCCGAGTTTTTGTTGAAGACATAGAAGCTGCAGTCCAAGATCCTGAGTTTGCATCCTTTATGGATGAGTGTTTGGAGAATCACCCCCAACGATATCTAGCAAAATTGCTAGTAGAAGGTGCCACACTTTGAAAACTGCACCTACTCAACAAACCCAAACCACCACGTCAAGTGTGTATATTCCTCACATGACTGTGGCAATACCAATATGAAGACCAACTCAAACATCATCCATTGTAAACACAACCCCTTTCAACATAACCCAAGGTTTACAATTCATTGTAGGGGAAACCTCATCAAACCCCTTTGGCACAAATACTATTGGTAAGTGATACAAATCTAGCATGAACACAACTATAGGGGTTACTCCGAACATTTCAATAGGAAACATTCCTACACCAAACCTCAACATCCAAACAGGAAATATTCCTACACCAACCTAGAACATTCCAATAGGAAACATTCCCATACCAAGTCAAAACATTTTGAGAGGATATATCCCCTCACTAACTCAGAACATTCAAACGGTATATATTCCATCACCAAATCATAATCCATCACAGAAATTGGTATCTCAAAATGCCTTTATTGATCCAAACAATGCAAACAATATGTCCTTAACACAAGTAGATGTTATCCAAAACCAAATCCAAATGCTTCAACAACAAATGGACAAAATTTCTATGTTCGGCAAACAAACTATCTCAGCACAAGATCTATGTCCATGTCCTTTTGATAAGGCATTATACATGACACCCTTCCAACATGGATACATTATACCAAATTTTCCTAGGTATAATGGGAGGAAGAATCCTTTAGAACACATCAGAGAATTCACAACATGTATGGACATATCATATGACCCCACATACTTGATGAGATTATTTCCGTGAACCCTTATCGGGATAGCACTAGAATGGTTCTCTAAATTACCATATGGCATACGATCCTGGGGTGAATTAGGTGAGAATTTTGTCGAACATGTTGCCTTTAACATAGACAATGAAGTAAAAATAGCTACCTTGTGTCACACAATGCAAGAAGATAGCGAAACTTTCACCACTTTCTTCCAGAGATGGAGAAGTTTAGCTAGCAGATGTCCAATTGAAATACCGGAAAAACAAAAAGTCATGATATTGCTTGAAAACATCAATCCAAAATTGAGAAGTGAATTAAGGGTGCATTGTTGTACTTCATTCCTAGACTTGGTACAGAAGAGTATCATCCTTGAAAAAGGCCTTATTGACAAAGGAGAAATAAAGGTACCAGGCAGAAATCTAGTTGTCCAACATCAAAACCTTCTGAACGATAGAAGAAAGTTTTGTTCTAGAAACAAAAATGTTACAAATGACGGCATTGTTGATGCTAAGACAATATGTATAGGACCAGACATCACACTTAGAGGTTACAATCTCAATCAAGACGTGACAAATAGTCCAAATCAAATAGCTAATTTTGTCCAAAATTCACAACAACAACGCCCACAAAGGCGATTTCCTAAACATGAATTTACCCTTTGGGGCAACCAATCGAGACAATATTCTAAGAGCTGATTAAACACGATCTCATAAAACCATTGGAATCAAGAGAATATGATCCTAGACAATTTAAACCTTCATGGTGGGACGATAATGCCTATTGTGAATATCATTAAACAAAAGGACACAACCTACAACAATTTCAACAACTAAAAAATATAATACAAGACTTTGTTGAAGATGAAACTATCGAGGTAAATGGGTAGAAACATACCAAGAACAATGATCATAAGGTCTTCATGGACCTATTACATGACCACACGAAAGGAAAGGCCTCCAGTTCCAGAAACAAGAATAATCCATCAACCAATTATACCAATACTAGCTATGACTATGGAAAAGGTAAGATCATAAACCACCTCCGAGCTACAAATGAAAATTTCAATACCATCACCATCAAGAAGCATCATGAATGTGTTGTAAATACATGCAAAACCAAAATAACTCTTCTAGGTCCTTCTTCTGAACCACCTACATAGTCCTCCAAGTCTAAGTAAAATTTGCTTGAACAACTTAGCAAGTCCCCAACATAGATATCCATCTTGGAACTATTGACTTTTTCACTTGATCATCGAGCCATTCTCGACAAAGCCTTATCGAATATGACTATCCCTACCAACTTAGATGTCAATCATTTCAAAGAAATGGTAGGATATTTAACTAACTCCCATCATGCCACATTTTCCCAATAGGATTACTCTACATAAAAGAATGATCACAATGACCCCTTACATCTTGAAGTCCTATTCCATCAAACTAAAGTCAGATGAGTCCTCGTAGATGGAGGAGTAGGTTTGAACCTGTGTACCCTAAAATTGGTTAAGGCATTAGGATTCTCAGAAGAATGTGTGGAAACCTCTAAGAGTATAGTCATTAAGGCTTATGATGATGAGGAAAGATCATCCAAAGGAGTTGTCACATTACCTATCAGAATTAGCCTGACAATCATGAACACCGGCTTCCAAGTCTTGGATCTCACCCTTCCGTATAACCTCTTGCTAGGTAGACCTTGGATACATGCAATGAAAGTGGTCCCTTCCACATATCACTAATGTCTTAAATTCTTGTATAATGGCACCGTGATCACAATTGATGGTGATCCTGACCTGTTTCAATATTGTACCAACCTAAGGGAAATTCCACAACGTCAAGTTCCTGTCAACCAATAGCTGTCATCATCCACTTTATCCCTATACATTGACCCATCACATCTTATCAAATCCATTTCATTAAAACCACCATCATCCACTCCCAAAATTGAGATCCAAGACAAAGTTTGTGGAGAGTATCATATGAAGGCATCCTATTGCATCAATTGGCTGGTTCCACCCAAGGCATATGGTTTACCCATGGTAGACAAGAGACAACCTGTAGTCACAATTTGTGTTCCTCCTACGATGACATTGACCAAATGGGGAGAGTTAAGTGAAGAAATTGTGGACCAAGGTGATATTACCTCTTGGTTGTATAGGGAAGACAATGAATACCCCTCACCGTCTATTCAAATAGCTAAGGACTACTATGGAAACAACTTTAAGATAATGCAAAGAAAAGGCTATGATGCACATAGTGGGTTAGGACTACATAGAGATGGCAAGACAAAACCAATTATTGTCTTTCCTCAACTGAAATACCTAGGGCTAGGGTTTCAACCACTTACAATTGGATTTCCTAGTACTTCGTCACTATTTAAAGAGGAAGTGAGTGCTTCCAAAGACATCGAGATATCTTATCAACCACTGCCCCCAATTTACGATGAATCCCCTGACTCAAGTGACTATGAATGGGATTCCCTTTCCTCAACCAGTACCATGAACCTAGATAATTTGTTTGGAGAACTGGAAAAAATGATAAAATTGGTACCAAATCCATCTAGTCCTCATAATAACAAGTCCCTGACCAAAGAAGAATGGCTTAAGCACTATTATTGGGAAACCCTTGATCATGCATCTGGGACACCTGACGAGCCATCTTCTACCAACCTAGCCATTGCGATAGTCCAACATCAGAGTTTACCTACCCATCAGAAAAAGAACAAGAAGGAGTTAGTCCAAAACTTTAGTGACCATGTCAACCACTCTGTTTTCACCTTGTCAGCTGCCACATTTAATAACTCTGATGATGAAATTCCTCTCATATATCCCCAACTTATTGACTAGGATCAACAAGGTACACCCATCTTAGACACATTTGAGAATGATGAAGCAATAGCTGAGTTCATGGGACTTAGAGAAGGAATTCCTAAAGGGGATCACAAGGTTGGTTTTATTATAGACTTGGACGACAAAGCATATTTTGGAGAGTCTGTTTACACCTCTAGTTGTAAAAGTGAAAATATAAAAAAAAAGATGAAAATGAGAAAAATGACAAGTCTCTAGGTGAAAACTGAAAGGTGCCTTTAGATGAAGAAACAGTAAAAATAAAGGATGTATCTAAGGGTGAAAACCTCTCTGAGGCACCCAGGGATAAAGGTTTAAAAATTCTCCCAGTGGTGCAGGAACAATCCCCGATGTTAGTGGAAGAGTCTGTTGCAGTCAACATAAATACAGAAGAGAACCATCAACTAGTATATTTTGCGGCATCATTAACAGAGACAGAACAACCTGAGTTTAAGAAATTCTTCACAAAGAGAAAAATAAATTTTGCATGGTCATATGCAGACATGCCTGGGCTGGATCCAGACCTAATATTGCACCATCTACCATTATAGCTAGGTATTAAGCCAGTCAAATAGAAGTTAAGGAAAATGCATCCGCAAATTGCTTTACTAGTTAAGGTAGAACTCAAGAAACTTTTGGATGTCGGATTCATAAGATCCATAAACTATGCTGATTGAATCTCGAATCTAGTGCCCGTGACTAAACCAACTGGGGGTATTCACATTTGTACATACTTTACAGACATCAACAATGCATGGCCTAAGGATGATTTCCCCTTGCTAAATATTGACATGATAGTAGACCTTACAACAAGGTACTAGATGCTATCTCTCATGGATGGTTTCTTTGGATATAACCAAATCAGGATCACAGCTGAAGACCAACACAAAACAGCTTTCACATGTCCATGGGGAACATACTGTTGGAATGTTATGCCTTTTGGGCTTAAGAATGCAAGAGCTACTTATCAACGGGCAATGACTACTATTTTCCATGACTTTGTACATACATTCATGGAGGATTATGTTGATGACATTATAGCTAAATCAGTAATAAGGGCAGATCATTTGAATGTTCTAGACAAAATATTCCAAAGGCTAGAGAATTACAATGTTAGATTAACTCCAAAGAAATGTGTCTTTGGAGTGAAATCAAGGAAACTTCTAGGTTACGTCATGTCTAGAAGAGGAATCAAAGTAGATCATGAGAAGGTAAAAGCTATCATAGAAATGCCTCCCCCAGCTAGCATTGGTCAACTAAGAACACTATAGGGATGATTACAGTCTATCAAGCACTTCATTGTACAACTAGTAGACAAAAAATACCCATTTCAGCATTTACTCAGGAAAGGAGTACCATTTATATGGACACCTAAATGTCAGGAAGCTTTCCAATAGATCAAAGATTATCTACTCACTCTACCAGTGTTAATGCCACCTATAGATGGTAAACCTTTGATACTATACATTTCAACAACTCGGTCGGCATTAGGGGCTCTTCTCGCACAAAATGATGATCAAGGTCATGAAAGAGCAATATACTACATCAGTCGTACCCTAGTAGGCTATGAATTTAACTATAACAACATAGAATGTTCCTGCCTTTTGGTAGTCTTTGCTACTCAGAAACTTTGGCACTATATGTTCAACCGCCAAACCATGTTGGTCGCAAAGATTGATCCCCTCAAATATCTCCTAAGTAAGGCAACATTAATAGGCCAATTGGCTAAATGGGTTATGATACTTAGTGAATACAACATCCAATATGTGGAGAGGAAGGCTATAAAAGGACAAGTGATTGAAAATAAGTTAGTAGATGCATCCATGAAGGCAGACCATCCCTTAGTGGCAGATTTTCCAGATGAATTTATCTTCCACGTTGACACTAGAACCCAATGGAAGTTATACTTTGACGGATCACATAAAAATCATGGGTCAAGAGCAGGTATACTGTTTGTCACACCTCAAGGCAATACGATTCCAAAATCATTCAAAATTGCTTTCCCTTGCACCAAAAACATAGCAAAGTATGAAGCCTTAGTGACAGGATTAAAAATGGCAGCCCAGTGAAAAATTAAGAACCTGAATGTGTACGGGGATTCTCAGTTAGTAGTCGACCAAGTAAATGATGATTATGAGACCAAGCATGAGAAACTGCCCCCCTACAAGTGCATGGTTGATAGTTTCAAACAACACTTTGATGAGATAATCTTTCAATAGATACCACATATTCAAAACATGGCAGCAAATGCTATGGCAATCGTGGGTTCCTTATTAGATATTCCGAGCAATGTCCCTAAGTTCGAGTTTTTAGTCAAACATCTCTTGCTCCTTGCCTATGATATCCCCGATTCTATGATGGTATGTACAATTTTTGGTCCTGAGTCCCCCTAGTACAAGGATGTATACGACAATCTAAATTCCCAAATATTACCTATAGACCTGTCCAATAACCAACGTAGAACCTTTGTCTATAAGTCAGCTAAGTATACCATCATCGGGGAAACCCTGTATAGACATACCTTAGATAACGCCCTAATGAGATGTCTTGATGCTAAAGAAGCACAAACAACCTTGCGAGCAATGCATGAGGGTATATGTGGTTCCCATTTTAGTGGTCCTACTCTAGCCCATTAGATTATAAGATTAGGTTATTATTGGCCTACAATGGAAAAAGATTCATACATCTTTGTTAAGAAATGTAGACAGTGTTAGATACATGGAGATTTGATAAGAGCACCAGCACAGGGGCTTCATCCAATTACTTCACCCTAGCCCTTTGCCCAATGGGGACTTGATCTCATAGGTAAGATACACCCTCCATCATCCAACGACCATAATTTCATCATAAATGCCACTGAATACTTTACCAAATGGATTGAAGCCATTCCCATGACTTACATCACCGACACCCAAATATCCAAGTTTATCCTAAACTATATCATTTTTCGGTATGGTGTACCCCAATCCATTATCACAAACAATGGTCGTCTATTCAAAAACCAAGAAGTCTGCCACCTATGTGAAGAATTCCACATCCAACATCATGTTTCCACTCCATATTAACCACAAGGTAATGGCCAAGCCGAGGCATCTAATAAAACCATTGTCAGAATCCTTAAAAAGACTGTCAATTATGTTGGTCATGACTTGCACCTACAACTTAACCTTGCCTTATGGGCTTACCGTACTAGTATCCATACTCCCACCAACACCACTCCATACTGCCTAGTATTCAAATTTGAAGCTATCTTACCTATTGAGGTTGAAATTCCTTCCCTGAGGGTATCCTTGAAAGGTCATATTGATGATGAAGAATATCATGTATCCATATTACAAGAGTTAGAGTTGTTGGATGAATGAAGATAGAAGGCCTTAGACCATTTGCAAGAATATCATAATCATCTTTGTCGTAGCTACAATAGGAAAGTTCTAAACTGACACTTTGACATTGGAGACCTTGTCTTAATGGAGAACCCTAAGAATCAAGCTAAATGAGAAAAGCTAGGAAAGTTTGAACCTAACTGGTTAGGGCCTTATATAGTCACAGAAGCATTTGGATCAGGTGTGTATCAACTCTCTACCCCTGAAGGTGAACCACTTATGTCACCAATTAAGAGGCTTCATCTAAAGAGGTTCTATGTGTAGCTTCTAAGAGTCATGCCTTAGCCAAAAATATATATATATATATAAAAAAAATGATAAAACCCAAAAAAAAAAAATTCAATAAAATAGTAAAGAGAAATAACTCGTCCAATAGTGAAAACCACTTCGGTGGCACTATGGATAAGTACCAAGGTGAAAACCTAGCAAACAGGCACCATGTGTAGTCAATTTTACTCCTTCATCTACCATCATTCCCATTAGACTTTTCACTATCACTCGTAATAAATGGTTGGCTTATCCATTGCTTGGAACATTTGACATCAAATCCACTCCACCACAGTTCCCACTGCATCTTGAATGCCTTATTCCCAACTGGGGGCAATTCCTTATTTTGTGTCATATGGACCTTGTACATAGCATTACACCATCAAAAAATGTCCTGAAAAAATTAAAAAACATTAGAAAACGTCAAAAATCCAAAAAAATCAAAACAAAGTCAGGTCAGTTATGTTAAGTCAATCATAGACATAGTCTAACTACGTTGCCTCTGTGACTGGACGTAGGCAAGGCCATCTGTCAATGTGCCCCTGAGGCATTAGGTCTATTTGTCTAGGTGTCTCACATATCACACACATTCAAATCATGATTCTTTGTATATTCAAATTCATTGGTCATGTCGAACTATGAGGTATCTGCATGTACAACGTAGGCAAGGCTAATCAATCGATGAGCCCCCGAGACCGCACTAGATCAGTCCAATAGGGTTTATCACATTCACTATCTCAAGTCATCAACCGTCACTACACACACATAGTCATATCAGTCAAGAAATCAAAACAAGTCAAGCATCAACAAGGCAAGTATCTTTAAACTATCATCAAGTCAAAATCACACGCATTGTCAAAGTGATCAGCTTATGTCTTAGCAAGATATGTCTTTCTTGTCAATAAACACTGTCAAATTATCATAGCCTCATGTAGCTTGTCACATCAATGTCATCAGGCTAAAATGTCTTATACACCATGTATCTATTTTGAAACCACAGTTTGTCATGCCTTATACAGATAGTCACCAAGTTGAAACCAGACTCAACGTCTTATGCGGTATGTGTTATCCCTCACATCAAGCTATGTCAAACATCAAACAATCCCACAAGATCAAGTTTTGGTGAATAAATTTATTTGGCTTTATGACCTTATATCTTATTTTGTATTATCTTTTTATCGATTTGTGAATGAGTCTGATTACTAGCTTTCTCAAGGATGTCCCATCAAGGATTTAGAGAAGCAAGGATATTTCAAGACTCTTTTTCTTTGATTGTTGTCTGTCGACCTTCTTTTTACAAAACTTTGAATTTTGAGTCATGGTACTAGTTTCCTCAAGGATGTCCCATCAAGGATTTAGAGGAGCAATGACATCTCATGACCCATATTTTATTTGTTTGTTATCTATGGTTTGTCTGGACAAAACGACTAGGGCAATCTTGTCCTTAGTATGAGTTAAGACATTCCTTGTCTGCGATAGTCTATTTTTTTGCAAATGGATGACTTTGTACACCATGGTCTATCTCATATCATGGTGTGTATTATCCATTTGTGTTAGTCCCGCCCAATGATGACAAAGATGCAAGCATAGCATATAGGGAAAAATATCGAAGATCATTTCTTTTCATTTTTCAAATCAACTTTCTTCATTGTTATTTCTTACTAACATTCTATAATCATCCATATTAACATTTCTCTCATCCAACATAATGATAGAGTTCTGTGACACAAACAAAAACATTAGATCCCTGGATATGCATCCATTATACAAGCATTTCATATAGTTATATTGCATTTCATACATGTAGGAACATTAATATCTTCATTGCATATAGAAAAATCATGACATAATAGGAATTCCATCATCATATAGTACATAATCAAAACATTGCATATAACCATCACATATATACATAACATTGCATTCAATTGCATAAAGGCAGTACATTCATCATAAGTAGACTAATCATAACATCATAAATTGCATACACACATCATCATGTAGAAACAATCATCCATAACACATGTACATACATCATCTAGGGAACATAATCATATCAAACAATGCATCATCATAAGAATAGAACTGCATATCATATATAAACTACCAAAAATCATATATATATCACTCAAAATAACGTGTCATAGTACAACATCAGTGTGTCTCTATAAATAACAATGAGATCGCAGGTTCTCTGATCATAATAGAATGTCTACATATACCATAAGTGTCCATGTGTCCCACTACCACTACTACCATGTGGTGAAGGTGGAGGAAGATACCTTGGAGGTGCCCTCTATGAGGTGGAAGGCCTATCAAATGAACCTATCCTTAGTGGTCCTACTGCACCCTCTGTACTCTGAGTCCTTGTCTGACTCCTACCCTATGATTTGTGGTTGTGGACCTCTATAAAGCTAGGAGATCATCTCTTTGTTGGCACCACTGCCTCATAGAGATCCCTATAATAGGTAACCCTCTGTACTGATTTGACTAACTCTTGTACCATGTCATCAGATGAAGACCCACTGACCAAGCGTCTGACCTTAGTATACTACTGCTCTATCTCCATTTGTCGGGCTATGGCTTGATCCCTCTCCATAAGTGCATTGTCTCTCTCTGCATGAGCACTGTCCCTCTCCATCTGTAAATCATCTTACTTTTGTTTCATCAGTCTTAGTCTCTCCTCCAAAGCCTCCCTATCACCATCCCTAGGGGCATCATCCTCCTGTCTGCCCTCCACAATCCAATCTCGGAGCTCTCTCTCCTAATCCTCCATAGGTACCTCCTCTACATATCTTGCCAAAATACCAAGTGGATCAATGTCCATATCACCCTCCTCATCATCTACAAGGTCCTCTCCACCAAAATCTACCTCGGCATGCTCCTCTACTACTACCTACTGTTGATGAACTTTTCATGCACTTCACAACATAGGTAATGTGTAGCTCCATCACCACTCTTGAAAGACAATTTTCCACAATTGCAGAACTCTAACCCAAGGTCTCTCGGATGTCAGGTCTTGACGATGCTTGGAATATTTTAGTTGTTTATGTGATTTGCTAGAAGCATAGGACAACCTTACGTGGTTGAAGTTGTAGGGGAATTGAGTCGATAAATGGAGTTCTAAAGGTCTGGAATTGATATGCTTTGTTGCAGGCTCAAACATCAGTCTTAGACTCCATCATTTTGTTGGATTTGGCTTTACAATGTGCAACAAACCTTAGAACAAGTTGTTTCTAAAAAAAAAAGGGAAAGGGAAAGGAAGAAAGATGTTTCCTGGACTTGCAATTACTGAAGAACAGTGATCATGGAGGTTCCTACTGTGGACAATTTCCTTAAACGGGATTTCACTTAACCAGAATTCTCACAATATCATGAAATCAGTGCTATCTTCTAGGGATTGCAGATGTTCATCATTCATTCATTATGGAAACATGAACAAAGATAAATTTTAATGAACATCAATGGAATCGAAGTCCATACTAACTTTGTAGAGTCATCTACCTTCAGCAAATGACCAAAACTATGGACAAGGAAAGCATACACACAACAACTATCTCCAAAACCAGAAATAACATACTAAATCTACCAAGTTTAATATGAAGAGACTAGAACAGCAAAATAACTTAAAGCAAAACTATAACTAAAAGGGAGAGGAATCATGAAACATATTGAGAAACCAAGAAAATACACCAAAAATGACTATATTTGCTATTTATAATTTCTGCAGCATGCCTTTACAACAACTCAACTCTCTTAAAATGAGAGGAGGAGAGCCCTATTTATAGCTTTCAAAAAACAAAATGAGTGGCCAAGATTCGATTCTATTATGTGGTCAAGATTCATTTTACATTAGGGTTTCACCTACCCCCAAATATATTACATTTATATATATTTTCTTGTCTCTTCCCTATTTTGTCATCTAGTGACAGCACTGTAGCAAATTTATCTTTTAGTGATTTTCCCTCTGCTGTAGCTATTCTTCAAGGTACTGTTCGTCGACGACTAGGTTGCCCTCTCGCTTCTTCAACGTGGCATACTCCACGAAACTCAGGATCAGAGACTGAAACTTCTCCACCTCCAGGATGTCAGCCTTCAAGATCTGGTAACTCCACTCCTAGGAATTGCTGCCAAGCTTCTCCTAGTCTGCCTTATACTTAGCATCGTTCTCTTTGCAAACTTTTGATTGCACAAAGGCTCGGGCCACAAAACACATGAACTCAGTGGTGATTTCGGTGGACATCCCATCTTCCATAATCTTCAAGAAGTGGAGCCTGATGTTCTTGGGATTGATCTCGACCGCGGGCACCTCATACCCCATCATCAGTTTGAGGTACTGAGTACACTCCTCCCTGGACTCCCTTGCCCATTCAATGTCAGGTGCTATCCATTTCAAAATATGTTCCGGCCTTCTCTTTTGGTGGTTACAATCTCGTTTCTAGGTATCCACCAGCCAATGGTCGTTGTCCTTGAAGGCAAGGTCCTTCTCCCAGATATCACTCTATAGCGCGAGAATGGCCTCAATCTTTGGGTAGGCTACATCGTACTTCCTGGGGAATTTCTCACAGATCTACCTTGTGTCCTTGAGAGTTTTTTGAACTTCTAGGAACCTATTTGCTGCCCGAGCGGCCACGTTGATACCTATGTTCCCTATGTCCAAAACCTGCCAGAACCAATTTTTCATAGTTTTGTCCAAGTTCCATCTCTTTTCTAGTTTGTCAATTTGAGCTCGAGACAGCAACTGAGGTGGGGCCGATGATGTTGTAGGTTGATCATCCAAAGATGACCACTGCTGAATATAAGTTGTTAGGTCGGCCACCTGGTCCTTTAATTCATCCTTGGAGATCTTATCCTACTGGATAAGGTGCACTACTATGGCAACCGACTCCTGGAGATGCTCAACCTTCTACTCTTTTGTGGCTACTCCTAGATCAATGGTGGAGACGTTATAAGTTATGCCTTATTCCCCAACCATTGGCGTTTCTATTTGCACTACTCTTGATCCCGAGGCATCCCTGGTTATCTTCGATCTAACCCTTAGCTTCTTTTCTTTTTTGGTGCTCACTCATGCCCTGGCCATGATGGCTTCCAGCCTTGCCTTGGGATACTTTGATGTGGGAGTCTTTTGCTTGAGTTGCCTTTGCATCCAATCAGGCATTTGAGGTTCTTCTCTTGGTGGTATACTTTGAGTCCCATTGTCCTCCTTTTTGAGTTCGACAGTTCTGACAATAAGAGCCTTCTCATTTACTCCCATATCTTCCTTTCCTTCATCAAAAACTTGTTCGAATGTTCCATGCCCAGCGAGAGACTCGGTACGTAGCTATTCTTTGGGTGAATCTTTCTTTTCAGTATCCTCTTCTACATTTAAAGTATCTTGACACTCCTTGAGGCTCTTTTCCTATTTTCTCTCTTGGAGGAAAGTTTCCTCGCTATGCTCTGGAGTCTATCCATGTTCCTCGATTGGATACCTATCACCTTCCATCTCTGGAGCAACAGTCTCATCTTCTTGTGCAGGTCGATCCTCGGCCTCCTTGTCCTCAATCTCCTTGAGCTGTTTGCCCCACTTTGCATTGAGCCCGGGATCATTCAATTCTCGGATCAGTTTAGCATCAAGGTCCTCACTGGCCTCATTGGACTCACTACCCTCACTTGAAGATTCATAGGCCACCTTATCAATTTTTTGACACTCGAACAAGGGGTGTTCGTGATATTCAAAATCTTCATCTTCCGGTGCCTTCTCAGCCTCAAGCTGTTGTTGTTCACAATCGTCTGATATCTGCATGGTCGCCTTCATCTTTGGTGATTTAGTAGAGGGGGATGTTATTGGAGTGGAGGCCATAGCCTGAGCTATAGTATCTTGGACTATTGGATTGGTGAGCATCCCCGAAAGCTCAGAAGGCACATTCTGCATATACTTCACTAAAGACTTTGGAAGGCTTGGGGTTGGCATTATGGCAGCGAAAACGAAAGGAAGGGAAGGAGACATGGAGGGAGAGGTCATAGGTTAGGTGGCGACGGATGATGAATCCACGGGAATGACTTGCGATACTGAAGGAGTAGGAGCAAGGTGGACAGAGATATCCACCGCAGGCGGGGAAGAAGCAGAAGTTAGAATTGAAGCAAGCGAGGTGGCGGCGGTGATTATAATGGGTGGAGATCCAAATGAGCTAGATCTTTTGCTCGTGACCCCGAGGGGCGAACCCTTAGGCATCACTGTTGTCTTCGTGCTCCTATTGTTTTTCATTTCTTCTTAGAGGGCTCCGGCTTGGAAGACTTGCAGGCATAGACTTTTGGTTTGGGCAGTTGTTGGCTAGCTTCCTTTTTTTTCTTCATCTTCAGAGGTGGCAGGGTTTTAGATGTCTCCCCAGTTGCAGCAGCAGTTTCCCCACCCTCGGATCCACTTGGCTCACTTGCAAGCTCGGTGTACGTCGGGATGACCCCTTGTTGTTTCAATTGGGCCACCTTCTCATCAATCCATGCTCTCGTTTGGGATTCAACGGACCTGGTGAGCACACTAATATCATTAAGCTCCAGAGTATCCTAGTTGATAGTGGGTAGCAGCAGGTTGGAAACTATATCATAAACTGGATCCATAATTGCTTCCTCATCCTCTTCCAACTGATCAGGGATCGGGCATAAGTTCACCCTTTGTGCATGGATGAAGGTCATGCACATATAATACCGCAATCGTACCTCAAGATCATCCTTGCAGTTGGCCCAAAAGTCCTCAATGTTGTGGAGGTGGGCATATCCATACCCCAGTGCCTTTTTGACATGGCCATAGGGATCCATCCATGGCCTTGCTATATATTATTCAAAATTATATTCTGCCAACTCCCTTTCTGAATATCCTGCGCACTGGGAAGTGTGGACCTTATACATCCCCTGTCCAAGGTTCATGGGATAGACGGGGCCTGGAAGATGCATTTCACTCAAGACACTATGAATGTGTCACAGCTGCTGAGTCAACTCCAAGAGAACAATTCGATCATTTGGATATCAAGGCAGCTTGTTTGATTTATCCGAGAAGCCTTTGGCGAGGATGTATGTGAACTAGATGTACCACAAGGCATATTGTCTGAGGAGGACCCTGGCATTATGGGACATCCTTCTATGAAAATCTCCTCCCACTGACCGAATGATGTGGGCAATGAATGCGTCATTCACCCTGCAATAGTTCCTTTTGAAATTCCTAAACTGCAACTGAGGGTACTTGTCATATGGTTTGAGCTTCGGCCCTGATGGATCATTAGGCATCATTGTTAAACCTTGATAATGTCATCGATTGGTGAGGGAATACACCAAGTAAGAGGTCATGAAGAATTTTTTAGTTTCTTCACAGTGGTAAACTGCTCGTGGAAGCAGTCGCTAATGATTTCGCCCCAATAGAAGGCGGTACCCTTACCTCAGAGAATCTGTTCTATGAAGTAGAACATCCACTCCTGAAATAAAACCGCACTGGGAAGGCCCCTGACTCGGCTGAGCAGCGTTACCAAATCATGGTAGTCTTCATGGAAGTCACTGTGGTAGAGCTCCTGAGGGAGCTTCCCAGCACTAGCCCATTTGTCCTTCAACCAACATTGGTTGATGAGCCTTTTACAATCCAATGGGTCCTATTCCCATACCTCCTGATAGTCTTCCAAGGTGGGGACCTCCACGCTCTCAAAGGCTAGAATGTGGAAGGTCTTAGTTATACCCGATGGAGACATATCCGCAAGGATATTCCCCTCATGATCCACAATTGTTCTGGTATTAGACTGGTATGCCTCTACGCATGCCACTACTACCTCTGGGGCCACTTGGGCTGGCGGGAAACCTGCAGCCTTAGCAAGTCTAGTACTCTTTATCAGCCTGACATTTGTTGTTTTCAGGTTCATTCTGACCCTCTGCGTGAACTCATCAACATCGACCTGACCGATGTTGGTATTCAAGACGTCCCTCCAAAGGGTAGTGATCCTACATTGGATAGGGACCCCTTGGAACTTGTATTTCATTGGGTCTTTAACTTCCTTGCCCCTTGGTGGCTTGGCTGTTCCTTTTCCCTTTTTTGAAGCACCGGAAGTCTCTAGGCCAGATTCCATAAAGCATGCACAACATACGAGAATTAGTAACAATGAACCTGACAAAATAGCCAGCGGCAAACCCCTACATGTGAAGATTAGTCCAGCAATCACAATTCATATTTAATAATCATGGAACCTAGAAACTTCACTATTTAGAGAACAATACAGACAATCCAGAGTTCCTGGGCCAAAAATCCCTTGGCAGAATGTCATTTTGAAAGGGAAAAATGAGAATGGAATTCCCATATGCATTTCCCGAAGTTGGAAATGGAAGAAAAGCAAATTCTAGCAAGTGGGTCGAAATCCATTTTGGATTTGGAGGTCATTTGATGCCCCATTTTGAGGTTCAGGCATCATCTGCAGGGAAGCCATTAGAAATGGCGTAGAGGAGATGGAATTCTAGGCGATGGAATCCGGTTCTTAGATTGCCATCACCGGGAAGTAGCTATGGGTCGACCGTGCAGAACGGTGAAACGAAAGAGGAAATCTAGGGAAGGAAACCCAGTAGGAAGTTTCTGGAAGCAATCAGAGGGTTTGGGACAACCGGATGGTGAATGAGGCACCAAGACCTCGAGGTCGGGAAGACTCTCGAACTGGGCCATTTGGAACAGCGGAGGAGGAACGATATTCCGAGAAGGGAATTCTGGCGACCAGAATCTGGAAAAAGATCGGAGGAAAAAAGACCAAAGGCTTGGGGTTCTGGCGGACAGCGGAGCTGGGTCCGAGATCCGGGAAGACGATCAGACGGGGCTGTTTGAAATGGTGAAAACACACCAGAATCTCGGTAAAGGAATCCCGAAGGCAGAAGTCTGAGGGGAAGAAAATGGTAAGGGTTTCGATCAGGAGGTGAAACATTTTGCGACTAGGAAACGGAGTTTGGGAAGCTGCAAGGCGAACGCCGTTTGAAATGGCGAGATGAGGACGAAATTCCGGGAACAAAATCCTGGGAACCGAATTTCGGGGATGGAATTGAAGAAAATTGTGAAGTTTGAATTTAGACGGAGTTTGAGGGTCCGGGGTCCGAGGGTCGAAAAGATGCTCAGATGGGGCCGTTTGGAATGGCAGGGACACAACGGAATCCCAAGAAAGGGAATTCTGGAGATGGGAATCCAAAAGGAGGGAAAAGGTAAAAAATTCGAAGGAAGATGGCGATACGGATGGCCGCAGGAAGACCCAAGCCCGAAAGACACCAACGGCATTCAAAAGAACAGTCGCGACGCAGGAAGGTTCTGAATCGATTTTTTGGGTGATTTAACGGCGGATTTTCTGATTCTAAGATATGGGTTATGTGTGCAGGGGGAAAATCTACTTAGTTCAGTTTTCACTTTACACTTTAACAACAAGAAAATCCAAAAATTCACAAAAAACACAACATGAGGGCACGCGGATGGAAAGCCTACCTCAAAAATCCAAAGAACAAGCTGTCGAATGTGCGGACGTCGCTGGGAAAGCACTTCAAAATTTGACACGAGGAAAGTCAAATTCGTCGGGAGCTCTTCAATCTTTCTCTATCACTCAAGCCTTTGATAATGATGGCCATAAAATTGGTTTTATAGCAAAAGATAGCCATTAATGTAGCATTTAATCCTCTGTACGGTTGTAGGTTTGGTTGGTGGGTTTGAAAACACAGGGGCGACGGGAGGTCCGGAGTCCGGGGTCCGAAAAGCCGTCTCGGGACAGCCGTTATGCAAACAGCGAAGACCGACGGGAAACCCGACCATGGAAACCTGATAGGGGAAATCTGGCAGAGGAAATCTAGAAGGGGAAATCCGGAAAAGGCAATCCAGAAGAGACAATCCGGCAGAGGAAATCCGGAAGAGGAAACCCAGAAATTGCCACAGATTCTAAAATTTTGACAAGGAAAAATCGAAAAGCCCGAGACTTAAAGTATGGTATTGGGAAACGTGCTACCCCCTGCTTCAGAGCATAAAAAAGGGGGGTATGCAAAATGAGGCAAAATGAAAGGGACCAAAAAGAAAATTGGGAAAAGAGGGTCCTCGTTCTGAACGGGGTGTGTGTGCAAAAGGCACAACAAATGGTGACTCTGCTGGGAGAACGCTCCCGACATTCTAGAGATAAATATTCATTTCGAACCCAGATCTCTGGTTACATAGACCTAAGACAATTTTCAAACCTAATCTGAGGATAGTTTAAGGAAGGCATGATCGAATCGGATCGTAGATTTATCATGGAAGTGTGTGTATGGTGAATTCATTTCCTTTCCTTGGAGAGAGTATGAATAACCACTCGTCGGAGGAGATAAGCTACGTAGTTTGTCTAATCCCAAAAGTAACCTGGATATTGCTCTGTTTCCAGTCAGGCATCCATAGCCCTAATGGAGTTGCCGCTATGATCTCACGAACATAGCTCTACTGCCAGCTAGGCGCCCATAGCCTTGATAGAGATATTCGTACACCCATATGGTTGATTTTTTGTAATTCATTTATTGCTTCTGCTGGATATTTCTTTTTAGCACCTTCTTTTTCTTTAATTTTCTGTCAACCGTGCGAATAGCGAAGTTCACGATGGGCTTGAGAATCACAGTGGTCACTGGAATAGACTTTAGATTTTTCACTTATCTTTGCATCCCAACAATCACCATACCATTCTTTGGAGATATTTTCTTAAATTTATTTTGTGTTCCATGATAAGAGCAGGAGTTCAAACAAACAGCCATCCTAGGTTAGTGTAAAGTTTGAAAGTTAAAAATCGATACTTAAGAGCTTCCAAAGGGTAGTGGTGGGGAATGACGGCTTATCTAGAGAACAGCACGAAAGCGAACAGCAAGGTAACCATTCACTAGACCAGGCACGGCCACCACAGCAGAACAGGGAGACACTTTCCAGAATCACGACAAAGTGGCCAACAGGGCAAACAAAACCAAAGGAAAAAATAGGAAATCTATCTTAACCCATGTACAAGTATTTACACTGACAACTCGCGGGAGCTTAGGCCTAGAAGTAGTGCTTGAGGTGCTGCCTATTGACCGGCAACGAGACGTTTTCACCGGTAAGAGTCTTTAGATGAAAAGCATTATCTCCAAGGATTTCAACAATCTGAAAGGGGCCAAGCCAAAGCTTGTCGAATTTATTATGTCCCCCTTTCTTTTCATGGGCCTTGTCCCAGTAGAGGACTAGATCAGAAATATAGAAGGCCTTAATTTTGGCTCAATGATCGAACCATCTTTTAACTACGCCCTAGTGTTTGGCAAAATTTTTTATTGCACGGTCTCGTACTTCTTCAAGGTGCAACAGCTTGGCGAGACGAGCTTCTCTATGGTCTCCTCCTTCATAAAAGTTATTTGTGAACTAGAGGGTCAAGATTTTCAAATGTATGGGGAAGACAGGCTCTAAGCCATAGACTAGATGGTACGGAGAATTTCCAAGGGAATCCTTGTGGCGAGTGCGATCTGCCCATAAGGCAAAACGAAGTTGGGTGTGCCAATCCTTAAGATTCCTATCTAGCAGCTTCTTAATCACTGTGATCAAGTTTTTATTGGTGGACTCAGCAAGGCCATTACCTTGAGGGTAATAATTAGAGGAGAATTTGAGGGTGACACCATAATCAAAGGCCCAACTTGTGAATTTCAGTGAAGCAAATGCAGGGCCATTATCACATACTAGGGCATACAAACAACCAAAATGATTTAAGATAAAGCTTTCTAAGAAATTGATCATGACTTCAGTTGTACATTGCCTACAAGTGATTTCTTCTGTCCATCTAGTGTAGTAATCAGAAGCGGTTAAAATGTACCTATGTCTTGTAGATGATGGAGGACTTATCAGACCAATGAAATTGAGACCCCATTGCGCAAAAGACCTTACCTCTAGAACAGGTTGTAATGGGACAGCAGCATTCCTTTCCCTGGCAGTAGCAGTCTGGCACACGTGGTAGGTACGGACATGACTATGAGCATCCTTGAAAACAGTGGGCCAATAGTACCCGACTCTCAGTACTTGATGCACAGTCGATAGGCCTAAGCCATGGCCAGTTCCAAATTTTTCATGGAATTCCCTAAGGACACGATCAACTTCCTCCTTTCCCAGGCATCGCAAATAGATACCATCATGATTTTTCTTGTACAATATAAAGCCCTGCAACATATAGCTGCTACTTTTCAACCTCAAAGCTCATCTCTGGACTCCTTGCAGATGGGGTGGGCACTTGTGGTTCAGCAGGTAGTACACTACATCATCATACCATTCTCCTGGGGAGACATCCTCTAGCTGGTATTGTTGCACCATGAGTTTAGGTACAACATCAACAACTACCTCTGCTATTGTTCGGGCAAGTGCCTGTTCTCTAACCAGCTTCATCAGCTGAATCTCCATGTTCTATTCTTGCAGCACCATGATCCACTTTGCCCTTCATTCCTCGAACTCATTCTACATAAGCAATATTTTTACGGCGGGGTCAGGAACTATGGCAAAGACTTTGTTGCGTAAGATATAGTGCCAAAACTTCTTAACTCCTTTAACAAGGGCATAAGCCTATTTTTCAACATTATGATAACGTAGTTCAACATCCTTCAAGGGGGCGCTCATGAAGGCGATTGGGTGCTCACTTCCCTCATTGTCCTTTTGCGTCAAGATGTTGGCACAAGAATGATTTGAAGCGAAGGAGTAAATAAAGAAGGGCTTTAGGTAGTTTGGGTTGACCAGCATAGGGGTGTCAACAATGGCCTTCTTAATTTCCCTTAAGGCCTACTTTGCCTCGGGGGTCCACTCGACCTTGGCATCTTGTTTTAGCATGGCATTGAGTGGTTTGACTATTTTCGCAAAGCCTGTAATGAACTTGCGGACAAAGTTGATCTTTCCAAAGAAAGACTTCAATTCTTTCTTGCTACCTAGCAGCTGGATTTTCATGATGGATTGGATATGCTCAGGGTCAATAGAAATTCCCCATTCAGACAGAACATTCCTGAGGAGTTTTCCTTCTGTGACCCCAAAGATACACTTCCTTGGGTTAAGGGATACCCCAAATGTGCGGCACCTCTCAAAGACCTTGGATAAATTAGTGACATGATTGCTCCGCTGCTTTGAAAACACCATTAATTTATCCATGTAGATGATGATGCACTTACCGATAAGGTCCTTGAATGCAATGTCCATGGCGCGTTGAAAAGTGGCGCTAGCGTTGATTAGCCCGAAGGGCATCCTTCTATATGCGAACGTTCCCCACTTGGTGGTGAACACCATCTTGTGTCGATCTTCGTATTGCACCATGACTTGGTTGTATCCCGAATATCCATCTAGAAAGGACATCATCTGGGACCCATTCACTACCTGTAGCACCTCATCCAATGAAGGTACAAGATAGTTATGCTTCTTCGGTGCTCGATTCAGATTGCGGAAGTCCACGCAAGACCTGATTTCTCCACTTTTCTTTCTAACGGGGACCAAGTTTGCTACCCAAGTAGAGTGTCTGACCAGGAAGATGATCCT
The DNA here is from genome assembly GCA_007115665.2 of Sequoiadendron giganteum. Taxonomy (NCBI): domain Eukaryota; kingdom Viridiplantae; phylum Streptophyta; class Pinopsida; order Cupressales; family Cupressaceae; genus Sequoiadendron; species Sequoiadendron giganteum. Next base: position 183,163,880 of record CM021100.1, read on the forward strand.
GGCTGATAGCAACTTTTGTACTTCCTTGTAAATGATCGGCTCTAATAGAGCATTGATTGGGCGTTGTCACTGGTGGAATGGTTTCACATCTGGCCTGAGAGGGATAGTGTGCGTGATGATCGATGTGTCATACATCTTGAGATCATCATAGCTCCAGGAGATGATGTCATGATATTTGCGTAACGTTTCAATAATCCCTCTTCTTTTTTTAGGAGCGCAAACCTTTCCTATAAACACATTCTTGGTTTTTCTAGTTGTTCCCAGGTTGCAAGCATCACACTGACCGCTGATAGTATCTTCTTTGGCCTATTGATCTTGCTCTCTGATCTGATCAAGGTCAAATATCCACTCCAATTCGACCATGCCCCTAGGGATGGTGTTGGTCTTCAAGTTAATGATCCCCTTTATATCTAAGTCTGCTTCTTGGGGTTCGACTTCATCGATTATCTGAGCAGCAAACACGTTCGAACTAGTGATGAAGTCTAGGATATGCTTGTCATCATTGAATACTTGGAAATTGGCCATGTTATCTGGCACCGACGGGATAGAAGTGAGTTCCACCATGAATTGCTTGAGGCCAGATAGGGATAATGGCTGTAGTGTACTTGCTGCTTGCGCTAGGGCATTGGCGGTATAGTTCTGAGCGTGCGGGATCAGTTGAATGTTGAAAGCATTGAGCCCTTCCAGCAGGTCCCATACGTGGTGCTGATAGTTAGTGAGTCTTTGATCATAACAGGAATAGAGCTTCCTAACTTGCTTTATGACTAGCTCTGAGTCTCCATACACTTGGAGCATCTTGACATCCTTTCTTAACACCATCAAGAGGCTCAAGACCGAAGCCTCGTATTGTGCCACATTGTTAGTACAATAGAATTGCAATCTATGAGTGGAAAAGTATGATTTACCTTTGGGACTGATCAATTTGAAACCTACCCCAACCCCGTGTTTGGATTTAGAACCGTCAAAGTGCAACGTCCAAAACCCAGGGAAATCCTCAAACGCGAGGCTGACAAAAACTGCCTTGACCTTCGATGGGGGCAGCATTTTAGTGACCACCTTGGGAACTACAGGGGTGGGACCTATTCATCCGCTGGATGCAAAGCCTGCGTCTACCTATGAATAGCTCATCTCTGGGTATGTTCAATTGTTGCTTGACATAAGCAGCAGTCAAATTCTGAATGAGCAGCATTGTGTATGGGGCACTAGTTAGGGAGAAAGAGCTCCTGAAGGTTCACTCGATTTCCTAGGCTGAGCTGGTCACGTACACACTTTCCCATAAAATTCTAGAAACTATCGAGCAGCCCCCGACCATCGCCTTCTCCCAACTCTTCATTATCAGATTCAATGAGCATTTCACTGCTCGGAGGAGTATTGGTCAAATTAGCGAGTGGGCTACATAATACGAGAAGGACCTCATTCATTCCTTTGCCCTCAAATTCTTCTTACTCGTTTAGGTATGCTACCGGGGAATAGTTTCTCAGACTTGTTTCGGCATACAACACCTCATTCGTATTGTTGTACTCGGTAATCATGAATTTCATTCGAGGTTCCCTGTCGATCTGGATCTGATTAGGCATTCCCTTCCATGGAAGCCATATGTGAGAGTAATCTATGGTGGCGTATCTGTTCAGTGCCCTCATGAAATCCCTACCTAGGACTATACCATAGGTATCCGGGATATCAACCACCTATATGTCAATAGTTTGTTGGATTCGGGGATCAGCAGCGAGTTGCATGTGTATCCTATTGATCTCACCAACTATGCTGATTTTGGTTTTATCAAGTTGCATCACCTTTCGACGGGAAGGAGTTGGCATTATTTCGAGTGCCTTGCATACGCAGAGTGACATGATATTGGCTGAGGCTCCCGAATCCAACAAGCAATTATGGAGGTTCTTTCCAAACATACAGACAGTGGTCAGAAAGGGAGGGGTCTCGAATTTCCCTTGAAACAACCCTCCAAAAATGTCCACCTGGGCAACCTAGGCCTTTTCTTTCTCGTTGCCTCTATTTTGGGTTCGTGCTAGATTAGCTGCCCCTTAAGACTGCTTGTTTGTCTGTTGACCTGATGGCAGGTCTACCTTTCTGTTGAAAATTTGCTTGACAACCGGCTCATTTGATTGATCACTAAAAGAAACTTTCTTTGTTGGGATCTCTTCTTGACTTGTCCCTTATGACGAGGTCCCATTTATCATTCAGAAAAAGGTGTTCCTGACTGCAAACACTTTCAAAATTTTGAATGCGGACATGCTTAGCTTTACCTTCTTAAATTCTTCAGCAATATACTCCCCCATCTGCTCAATTTCTTAGTCATTAGAAATGTTCTAGGGGGGGCTAGCGTTTTGACCTTGGTTAGCACCTTCCTATTTATTTCGGTTGAGGTATCGTGTGGGTGTGAGCGGAGAACCCGGATTATTGTTCGCATTCAGATCAGGAGGGGTGCTGAAATTATTTGGTGGGGTAAAGGTCATGAAAGGACCTCTAGCATGGCCTCCTGCTTGTCTATTCCTAAGGTTATAAGGGGTAGTCCGTTGGTGAAACATTTGGACTTCGTCCTCCCTAAATTCCTCTTTGTCATCTTCGGGACCATTATCTACTAAATTGAAAATTTGAGCCAAAGGACTTTCAAAACTTACCTCACTTGCTGTATCATGATGGTTTGAAATAGTGCTCTCCAGCTCGAGGGCATTGCATTTTGCCCTTGGGAAAGGAGCCTGATTTAGCACCAGCATCGAGGCATCGTACGGATCAAATGGGACGATGTCCCAGCATCCCAAATTATCGATTGCATTCTCAACTTCTACTTGGAAGATCTTGGCTACAGTTTGAAACTCCGAACAATCCAACTCGGAATGGCGGCTGGTCTTGTGTATGCAGCACCAACCGGATAGAGCAACCTCTGCCAAGTAAACTCCGCTTGTGGGGTTTTCACTATTGCTGTCGTTGGGCTGATCAAGAGGTGTGGGAATGCCACCATTGTTAGGGCGTCTATTCCATGTCTGATTTTTTCTTTGGAAAGGCCTCCTGTCAAATTTTTGGCCTGAGTTCTGTTTCCTGTCATAATTCTGTCCCAACGATGTGCGAGTGTCCCGATTGTCCTGATTTTCACGGTGATCTCGATTTTCCCTATTAAAGTTAGCCTGGATGCTTTTTTGCGACGTTTGCAGCTGGTTGTTCTAATTTCTCAAGTGTGTCATCTCGATCGACATTTTCTTGACTATCTCTGTTAGCTCATCAATCTTATCCCTTTCGGTACTACTTGGTTGCGACGTGATATTCTGAAGGAACACAGGCTGTGTAGCCAGCTGATTCTGATGAGCGGGTGGGAACTCAGCTGCTTGAAGGTATGCTGGCATCTAGAATCCTTGTGGATGTGACTGTTGCTGTTGGGGTAGTAAATATTGAGGCATTGGGTACGCCTGATTCATTGGCAGTCTTGGGTGCAGAACAATAGGCAGTTGAGGTACCAGATTCAACAGAGGCGTTTGATACTATAACGCTTGCGTGAGTCCCTGTATCTGTGTCGGATGCACGATTTGTCCAAGAGAAGGTAGTGGACTGGATATATTATGTCCCAAATATGTACTAGCAATGATGGCTTCAGCATGCGCATCGACCAACTTGGCTGGTGGTGGCCTCATCCTCTTTACCAATGCTGAAGTGAGGTTGTCCAGTGCGGCATAGTAAACAGGTAGGACAACAGCATCATTAAAAACATACGGAGCCTGCAGCCGAGTGTACGCTCTATGGAAGTGATCATTGAATGTGCTAATCGGTTCATTGATTTCCCTTTAAACCGCCATGAAATGTCTGTAAGAATCTATGGGGCTGACTGGGGTCTTGAATTTCTGTAGAAACGCATTCTTTAAGAGATCCCATGTGTTGATGGTTCCAGCTAACAAATTGACGTACCAGTAGAAGGCCTCTTCCCCTGAGGAATAAGGAAAGAGCCTACAAGCTACATCCTCGTACATGACCTGCATAGTCTTCAAAGCAATTTCAAAAATCTTAACGTGTTCCTCGAGTGTCCTCTGCGGATCCTAGGAGTTAAACTTAGTGCAGAAATTCTCAAGATTCTTGGACATATCATGATAGAGGTTGAAAGCAAGGGGAGACGAGTTGTTACCCAGCCATGCCATTGGGAAAGGCGGTGGAGGTGGCTGTGCCAGGTTGTTCTGTGGCTAGGATGGGACAACAACAGCTGGGGAGGTAGCAAATAGGTTGGGGAGTGCATTTAGCTGGGAGGTAGAGTTTAATTCAGATGAAATGGAAACTTGGAAAGTCTCAGTGGTGGGGTGAGCAGAAGACGAAACTGTTCATGAGGATGAAGAGGGTAGGGGTGAAGGGGCAGCGAGCTGCTCCACGAAATTGGTGATGGATGATCTCCTTTGCTTAGCTCTCTTAACTCAGATGGGCGGCTGTAATTCTTGCAACTCCCCTTTATTTGGTGTAGATCTCAACACTTGACAGAATCTCTCAAGGGAGAATGATTCAATTTGATCCAGCTTTACCCTTTCAAGGCCCTCCTTCTAGCGCCAGTTCTGTTGATGAACTTTTCATGCACTTCACAACACAGGTAATGCGTAGGTGCATCACCTCTCTTGAAAGACAATTTTCTACAATTGTAGAACACTATCCCAAGGTCTCTCGGATGTCAGGTCTTGACGATGCTTGGAATATTTCAGTTGTTTATGTGATTTGCTAGAATCACAGGGCAGCCTTACATGGTTGAAGCTATAGGGGAATTGAGTCAATAAATGGAGTTCTAAAGGTCTGGAATTGATATGCTTTGCTGGAGGCTCAAACATCAGTCTTAGACTCCATCATTTTGTTGGATTTGGCTTTACAATGTGCAACGAACCTTGGCACAAGTTGTTTCTTAAAATTTAAAAAAAAAAAAGGGAAAGGGCAAGGAAGAAAGATGTTTCTTGGACCTGCAACTATCGATGAACAGTGATCATGGAGGTTCCTATTGTGGACAATTTCCTTAAACAGGATTTCACTTAACCAAAATTCTCACAATATCATGAAATCAGTGCTATCTTCTAGGGACTGTAGATGTTCATCATTCATTCATTATGGAAACATGAACAAAGATAAAGTTTAATGAGCAGCAATGGAATCGAAGTCCAGACTAACTTTGCAGAGTCATCTACCTTCAGCAAATGACCAAAAGTATGGAAAAGGAAAGCATACACACAACAACTATCTCCAAAACCAGAAATAACATACTAAATCTACCAAGTTTAATCTGAAGATACTAGAACAACAAAATAACCAGAAGCAAAACTATAACTAAAAGGGAGAGGAATCATGAAACATATTGAGAAACCCAGAAAACACACAAAAAATGACTGTATTTGCTATTTATAATTTATGTAGCATGCCTTTACAACAACTCAACTCTCTTAAAATGAGAGGAGGAGAAACCTATTTATAGATTTCAAAAAATAAAATGAGTGGCCAAGATTTGATTCTATTATGTGGCCAAGATTCATTTTACATTAGTGTTTCACCTACCCCCAAATATATTACATTTATATATATTTTCTTGTCTCTTCCCTATTTTGTCATCTAGTGACAGCACTGTAGCAAATTTGTCTTTTAGTGATTTGTCCTTTGTTGTAGCTATTCTTCAAGGTACTGTTCATCGATGACTGGGTTGCCCTCTCTCTTCTTCAATGTGGCATACTCCATGAAACTCAGGATCAGAGACTAAAACTTCTCCACCTCCAAGATGTCAGCCTTCAAGATCTGGTAACTCCACTCCCGAGAATTGCTGCGAAGCTTCTCCCAGTCTGCCTTATACTTAGCATCGTTCTCTTTGCAAACTTCTAATTTCATGAAGGCTCGGGTCACAAAACACATGAACTCAGTGGTGATTTCGGTGGACATCCCATCTTCCATAATCTTCAAGAAGTGGGGCCTGATGTTCTCGAGATTGATCTCGACCGCGGGCACCTCATACCCCGTCATCAGTTTGAGGTACTGAGTACACTCCTCCCTGGACTCCCTTGCCCATTCAATGTCAGGCGCTATCCATTCCAAAATTTATTCCATCCTTCTCTTTCGGTGGTTATAATCTCATTTCCACGTATCCACCAGCCAATGGTCGTCGTCCTTGAAGGCAAGGTCCTTCTCCTGGATATCACTCAGCAGCGCGAGAATGGCCTCAATCTTCGGGTACGCTGCATCATACTTCCTGGGGAACTTCTCACAGATCTACCTTGTGTCCTCGAGAGTTTTCTGAACTTCTAGAAGCCTATTTTCTGCCCGAGCGACCACATTGATACCTGTGTTCCCTATGTCCAAAGCTTGTCGGAACCAATTTTTCGTAGTTTTGTCCAAGTTCCGTCTCTTTTCTAGTTTGTCAATTTCAGCTCGGGACAGCAACTGAGGTGGGGCCGATGATGTTATTGGCTGATCATCCAGAGATGACCACTATTGAATATAAGTTGTTAGGTCGGCCACCTGCTCCTTTAATTCATCCTTGGAGATCTTATCCTGCTAGATAAGGTGCACTACTGTGGCAACCAACTCCTGGAGATGCTCAACCTTCTGCTCCCTTGTGGCTACTCCTAGATTGATGGTGGAGATGTTATAAGTTATGCCTTGTTCCCCAACCATCAGCATTGCTATTTGCACTACTCTTGATTCCGAGTCATCCATGGTTATCTTTGATCGAACCCTCGGCTTCTTGTCTTTTTTGGTGCTCACTCGTGCTCTGGCCATGATGGCTTCTAGCCTTGCCTTGGCATCTTTTGATGTGGTAGTCTTTTGCTTGAGTTGCCTTTGCAACCAATTAGGCATTTGAGGTTCTTCTCTCGGCAGTATACTTTGAGTCCCATTGTCCTCCTTTCCAAGTTCGACAGTTCTGACAGCAAGAGCCTTCTCATTTACTCCCATATCTTCCTTTCCTTCATCAGAAACTTGTTCGAATGTTCCATGCCCAGCGGGAGGCTCGGTATGTAGCTGTTCCTTGGGTGAATCTTTCTTTTCAGTATCCTCTTCCCTGTTTAAAGTATCTTGATGCTCCTCAGGGCTCTTTGCCTTTTTGCTGTCTTGGAGGAAAGTTTCCTCGCCATGCTCTGGAGTCCGGCCATGTTCCTCGGTTGGAGACCTATCATCTTCCATCTTTGGAGTAGTATTCTCATCTTCCTTTGCAAGCCGATCCTCGGCCTCCTTGTCCTCAATCTCCTTGAGTTGTTTGCCCCACTCTGCATTGAGCCTGAGATCATTCAATTCTCAGATCAGTTCAGCATCAAGGTCCTCACTAGCCTCACTGGACTCACTACCCTCACTTGAAGATTCATAAGCCACCTTATCAATTTTCCAATGGTCGAACAAGGGGTGTTCGTGATATTCAAACTCTTCATCTTCTGGCGCCTTCTCAGCCTCAAGCTATTGTCGTTGATGCTCATCTAATATCTGCATGGTTTCCTTTATCTTTGGTGATTCAGTAATGGGGGATGCCATTGGAGTGGAGGCCATAGCCTGAGCTATCACAACCTGGACTATTGGATTGGTGAGCATCCCCGAAAGCTCAGAAGGCACATTCTGCATATACTTCACTAAAGACTCTGGAAGGCTTGGGGTTGGTGTTGTGGCAACAAAAATGGAAGGAAGGGAAGGAGACTTGGAGGGAGAGGTCATAGGCGAGGTGGCGGTAGATGATGAATCCATGGGAATGACTTGCGATACTGGAGGAGTAGGAGCAAGGTGGACGGAGATATCCACCGTAGGCAGGGAGGAAGAAGAAGCTGGAATTGAAGCAAGTGAGGTGGCAGCAGTGATTATAATGGGTGGAGATCCAAATGACCTATATCTTTTGCTCGCGATCCCGAGGGGCGAACCCTTACACATCACTGTTGTCTTAGTGCCTCCTATTGTTTTTCTTTCCTTCTTAGAGGGCTATGGCTTGAAAGACTTACGGGTATAGACTTTTGGTTTGGGCAGTTGTTGGCTAGCTTCCTTTCTTTTCTTGGTCTTCAGAGGTGGCGGGGTTTTAGATGTCTCCCCAATTGCAGTGGCAGCTTCCCCACCCTCGGAGCCACTTGGCTCACTCACATGCTCACTTGCAAGCTTGGTGTACATCAGAATGACCCCTTGTTGTTTCAATTTGGCCACCTTCTCGTTGATCCATGCTCTTGTTTGGGCTTCAACAGACCTGGTGAGTACACTAATATCATTAAGCTCCAGAGTATCCCAATTGATAGCGGGCAGTAGCAGGTTGGAAACTGTATCGTAAACTATATCCACAATTGCTTCCTCATCCTCTTCCAACTGATCAAGGATCAGGCATAAGTTCACCCTTCATGCATGGATGACGGTCATGCACATATAATATCACAACCGTACTTCAAGATCATCCTTGCAGTTGGCCCAAAAGTCCTCAATATTGTGGAGGTGGGCATATCTGTGCCCCAGTGCCTTTCTGACATGGCCATAGGGATCCATCCGTGGCCTTGCTGTATATTGTTCAAAATTATATTCTGCCAACTCCCTTTCTAAATATCCTGCGCACTGGGAAGTGTGGACCCTATACATCCCTTGTTCAAGGTTCATGGGGTAGACGGGGCCTGCCAGATGCTTTTCACTCAAGACACTGTGAATGTGTCGTAGCTACTGAGTCAGCTCCAAGAGAACAATCTGATCATTTGGATACCGAGGCCACTTGTATGGTTTATCCGAGAAGCCTTCGGTGCGGATGTATGTGAACCTTGGGAACTGGATGTACCACAAGGCATATTGTCTGAGGAGGACCCTGGCACTGTGGGACGTCCTTCTATGAAAATCTCATCCCACTGACCGGATGACGTGGGCAATGAATGCATCATTCACACTGCAATAGTTCCTTTTGAAATTCCTAAACTGCAACTGAGGGTACTTGTGATATGGTTTGAGCTCCGGCCCTAATGGATCATTAGGCATCATTTTCAAACCTTGATAATGTCACCGATTGGCGAGGGAATACACCAAGTAAGAGGTCATGAAGAATTTGTTAGTTTTCTTCACAGTGGTAAACTGCTCATAGAAGCAGTCGCTGATGATTTCGCCCCAACAGAAGGCGGTACCCTTACCTCAGAGAATCTATTCTATGAAGTAGAACATCCACTCCTGAAAGAAAACTACGTTGGGAAGGCCCCTGACTCGGTTGAGCAGCGTTACCAAATCATGGTAGTCTTCATCGAAGTCACTGCGGTAGAGCTCATGAGGGAGCTTCCCAGCACTAGCCCATTTGTCCTTCAACCAGCATTGGTTGATGAGCCTTTTACACTCCAACGGGTCTTGGTCTCATACCTCCTGACAGTCTTCCAAGGTGGGGACCTCCATGCTCTCGAAGGCTGGAATGTGGAAGGTCTTAGTGATACCCGATGGAGACATATCCGCAAGGATATTCCCCTCATGATCCATAATTGTTCTAGTATCAGACTAGTATGCCTCTACGCACACCATTACCAGCTCTGGGGCCACTAGGGCCCATGGGAAACCTACAGCCTTAGCAAGTCCACTGCTCTTTATCAACCTAATATTTGTTGTTTTCAGGTTCATTCTGACCCTCTGCGTGAACTCATCAACATCGACCTGACCGATGTTGGTATCCAAGATGTCCCTCTAAAGGGTAGTGATCCTAGACTGGATAGGGACCCCTTAGAACTTGTATTTCATTAGGTCTTTATCTTCCTTGCCCCTTGATGGCTTGGTTGTTCCTTTTCTCTTTTTTGAAGCACCGGAAGTCTCTAGGCTGGATTCCATAAATCCTACACAATAGACGAGAATTAGTAACAATGAACCTGACAAAATGGCCAGCGGCAAACCCCTGCATGTCAAGATTAGTCCAGCAATCACAATTCATATTTAATAATCACGGAAGCTAGATACTTCACCGTTTAGAGGACAATGCAGACAATCCAGAGTTCCTAGGTTAGAAATCCCTTCGCAGAATGCAATTTTGAAAGGGCAAAATGAGAATGGAATTTTCATATGCATTTCTTGAAGTTGGAAATGGAAGAAAAGCAAATTCTAGCAAGTGGGTCGAAATCCATTTTGGATTTGGAAGTCATTTGATGCCCCATTTGGAGGTTCGGGCATCATCTATAGGGAATCCGTTGGAAATGGTGCAGAGGAGACGGAATCCGGGTCTCGGATTGCTGTCGCCAAGAAGCAGCTATGGGTCAGCCGTGTAGAATAGCGAAACAAAAGAGGAAATCCGAGGAAGGAAACCCGGTAGGAAGTTTCCAGAAGCAATCAAAGGGTTCGGGACAACCGGATGGCGAACAAGGCACCAGGACCCAGAGGTCTGGAAGACTCTCGGACGGGGCCATTTGGAATGGCGGAGGAGGAACGGAATTTCGAGAAGGGAATTCCGATGACCAGAATCAGGAAGAAGATCGGAGGAAAAAATACCAAAGGCTTGGGGTTCTGGCAGACAGCAGAGCGGGGTCCGGGATCCGGGAAGACGATTGGATGGGGCCGTTTGAAATGGCAAAAATGCACCGGAATCCCGATAAAGGAATCCCGGAGGCAGAAGTCTGGGGGGAAGAAAATGGTAAGGGTTTCGACCAGGAGGTGAAACATTTTGCAGCCGGGAAACAGAGTCTAGGAAGCCGAGAGGCAGACGCCGTTTGAAATGGCAAGATGAGGACAGAATTCCGAGAACAAAATCCCAGGAACCGAATTTCGGGGACGGAATTAAAGAAAATTGTGAAGTTTGAATTTAGACGGAGTTTGAGGGTCCGGGGTCTGAGGGTCGGAAAGATGCTCGGACGGGGCCGTTTGGAACGACTGGGACGCAATGGAATCCCGAGAAGGGAATTCGGAAGATGGGAATCCAAAAGGAGGGAAGGGGTCAAAAATTTGAAGGAAGATGGCAGTACGGATGGCTGTAGGAAGGCCCGGGCCTAGAAGATGTCAACGCCGTTTCGAAGAACAGCCACAATGCGGGAAGGTTTCAAATCAATTTTTTGGGTGATTTAACGGTGGATTTTCTGATTCTAAGATATGGGTTATGCGTGCAGGGGGCAAATCTACTTAGTTCAGGTTTCATTTTACACTTTAACCCGAAAAAAATCCAAAAATTCACAAAAAACACAAAATGAGGGCGCACGAACGGAAAGCCTACCTCAAAAATCTGAAGAACAGGCTGCCGAATGCGCGGAGGTCGTCGGGAAAGCACTTCAAAATCTGACAGGAGGAAAGTCAAATTCGTCGGGAGCTCTTCAATCTTTCTCTATCACTCGAGCCTTTGATAATGATGGCCGAAAAATCATTTTTATAGCAAAAGACATCCATTAATGCAACATTTAATCCTCTGTACGGTTGTAGGTTTGGTTGGTGGGTTTGAAAACGCAGGGGCGGCGGGAGGTCCGAAGTCCGAGGTCTGGAAAGCCGTCCTGGGATAGCCATTCTGCAAACAACGAAGACAGACGGGAAACTCGACCACGGAAACCCGATAGGGGAAATCCGACAGAGGAAATCCAGAAGGGGAAACCCGGAAAAGGCAATCCGGAAGAGACAATCCGGTAGAGGAAATCCAGAAGAGAAAACCTGGAAATTGCCACAGATTCCAAAATTTTGACAAGGAAAACCTGGAAAGCCCGAGACTTAAAGTATGGCATTGGGAAATGAGTTCCCCCTTGCTTCGGGGCACAAAAAAAGGGGGTACACAAAACGAGGTGAAACAAAAGGGACCAAAAAGCAAATTGGGAAAAGAGGGTCCCCATTCTGAATGAGGCGTGTGTGCAAAAGGCACAACACCTCCTTGGCAACATGCTCATCTCTGACCTGTACATCAGCTCCACCTCTGATGTCAATAATCAATACATCCTCTACCACTGCCTCTCAGATTGGTGAAATTCCACATACCCAACCCCCTCTTTGTCCTCTTTGTCCTTGTCTACCGCCTCTGTCACCACCTCCAACTCTACCACCTCTACCTCTTCACCACCCTCTCGGCCCTGTACCTCATCGCTCAACTGGTGCAGCCTTGTCTGGATTTATATATGGAATCGGTCTATGCTTAGCCCACCATGTATCATAAGCAGCAGTAGTGCCCAGAATTGCTACTCCATCTCTCCATCCCCACTGAATAGGCTATAACGCCTGAATCTCTACCTGTTCGATAACAATAGGAATCATAGGCCCCCAATACAAAACCTCTCTAGATGAACAAGAAAACTCTTCTCTCCCTCAAGGCTCATCCTAAACCTCTCTGAACTATCTCAAAACCTGCTCTGGTAGATGTCTCTCAATAATATGAACTCTTGAAATAGTCCTCCCAATCAGGTACTGTGTCTGTCTGGAGTATGGCAAATGCCTATCCTCATCAGCCCATATCTCACAATCCATGTAAAGTCTCCAAGGCATGTCTCCAATATCCAGTATCTCCCACATGGCTCTGTGTAATGTTTCCCATGTACCAGAAAACATACAGAGATCTCACCACCCGCTCTATAGTAACCGAAGGACAGAAAACAACTATCCTCTCCCATGCCCAAACCATTAGAAGAGTGGTCCCACAACTCATCAGCCGTGCATCTTTGTATACAATGTCATGCAAATGAAAATATAGCATCCCTAATAAGCATGGACCCCAGGCATACATGGTATCTCACTAAAATACCCACCAACATCTCTCCCCATCTGACAAGAAAACCATGACCCCGTCAATCTGGTAATACTATCCCACCTATCAATGTACATGGTATGCATTCAATCCTCTTGTATCTGTCTGCAAAAACCCACCATTTGATCTCATAATGCCCAATGCCAAGATAGCTAATGTCGTCAACCTAATAGAATCTAGCTAGCTCACACAATCTACATTGGGTATCGTACATCACCCGCTCTCCTCTAATAGGAAGTCTAAGTATCTTGTAAACATCCTCCAATGTGAAAGTCACATCCCCAGTTGGCATATGAAATGATGATGTCTCAGAGTGTCATCGCTCGCACAACACGGTAAGCATCCCTCTATTTGCCCGAATAGTGGGCATTGAGAGAACATGACAAAAAACCAAGTGTCAAAAGAAGTCGTATATCGGCACTGACTAGATGGTATCTCAGATTAAATGTGTCAGGACATGACTCCCATGTGTAAATACGATCTAATACAACCTGCAGTTCCACCATGATGTCAAGTTTTTCTAGTTTTTACTTCAAAAAAATTTCCAAAAATTTGCCAGCCAAATGTAGCTCACTTTAACAAATGCGGTGCATTCATACAAATGCGTTGCAAGACAAAGAATTTGTGTTGCATATTTCATATGCATTGCACATTCTCATTTCATTTTCCAACTGATGCAAATACAATGCAGAAAAAACATATTTGGTGCATTTTCTATAACCTGTCTACCTAATGCATATGTGTTTCACTAATGCAAATGCGTTTCACTTACCTACATGCATACATTCTTTATGCAGACGCATTCCATGACTACATATGTGTTGAATGCCTAAAATGCCTTTTTTTACCTAGGCGTGTTTAAGCATATGCATCATTCTGCATGAAAATGCGTTGTGTACGACGACATATGCGTCGATCCTTAAAGACCACATGTGTAAATAAGATTTTTAGGTGCCTAAAACTACGTGCAAAATGAAAATTCAAAAGTTCATTTTAGGGTACATACCGATGGTCCTGCATTGGTTGGTCGTCTGAAGGTCCAGACCCAATATCCTCGATGCATAGCATATGGAATGGGAGCCATCTTCGTCCACTACTCAGAGCAAATTTCTCAATTCTTCAATTCTTCCGGGTGCAAATGAATTGATTTTCAACCTAATTTCTATTTATAGGTAGGGTTTGGGTGGCATTTCTTCTGACCTTGTCTATTGGCCACACAAACTCTCAACTTCTATTGACCCGTGCACCTCCGTACCACTTCCAAATTCAATTCCATCAACTCCATAGCATTTTTGACTACCAAATTGACTTATCAAGAATATTTCCTAGTTTTTTTGAATTTTTTCAAAAATTTGTCAATTTTCCCGAGGGGACATACCTTAACCTGTTTCATATTGGGGCACAATTGGGGCATATTTTCTTTGACACAATGCCGAAATAACATTGTATCAAAGAGGGGAAAACTGTAGACACCGAAAATTGGTCTAGGCCTATGAGCACCACTTTGGACATAATTTTCTAATATCCATGGTCATGATTAGATAATGTTAATTATTTAATTACCCTTTCTAATGCATATTTCATCTATTAATTAAATACCCCTTTTTAATTAATTCATTATGACTTATATTCAACTTTGATTAATTGAATAAATCATGTTTATTTAATAATGTCGCTAACTAATTAATTCTTCTTTCTTAATTAAATAATTTATTATTTAATTACCCCCTTACCCCTTTTCAACTATAATTTAATATTTATTATTTAATTATTCAATTCCACCTTTCAACAGTCAATTAAATAAATTATCTTTATTTATTTAATTAAATCTTTCAATTTTCGAATGTTGAATTAAATTAACATTTAATTCATTATTAATTATTTATGTCACATTATTCTGTCATCCAGTTGACTAATTGTTCACTCACCTTCTGACTCAAGATCTATTTTAAATCCGCTAGTTATCTCTGGGTTCGATATATGATCGTCTCTGCGAGGAAACTCTCTATCACTACTAGTCAGTTAACTAGTTCTAACTCGAACGTATGAATTTTTTTATTAATTAAATATTAATTAATTCATGTGTGCATTCAAAGTTGAGTTCTAACTTTGTCTTTTACATTCAAAGTCTATTTCTTCTATTTTCGAAGATTATTAATTGAAGATTAAGTTATTGTTCTGATTTAATCTTTATCCTATAGAATTCCTAACTCACATTCTAACTGACACAGAACTCACATCTCATGACATTCATCAATCTCGATCGTTGATCTCTCTTTCGAATCTGAGCCAATCATTCAAAAAATCCAAAATCTATAAATTGGCCTATCATTATCATTATTTCTCCTCCCTAAATCAATACTTTTGAGAAGAAACAATCTTCGATATTTTTCTTAGACACTCGACGAAGTTATGCTTGCATCAAACACATAAATATGAGGGCAAGAATGATGATATATCAAGATGGAGAAGGACAATCTTGATAAATCGAGAAAGTAGATGCATATTCGGTGAGAGATTTCTAGTTTATTTGTTTAGTTTAATCACATTTACTTATTCGTTCTTTGTTGTTTTTATTTAGATTATTTGTTCGATTAGAGTTAACTATTTTAATCTATGCAACATTAGCCTCAAATCCAAAAAATCTGAGTTACAACATGAATTCAGGAGCCTCATATCCTAACACTTGGCATATTGAGAGGTAGGTATACCTCAAGTAAGGTTCAAATGTATCGACATGAAAAGGTGGTGCATCATCATCTTCAAGTGGGGTGAGGTTCCCATCTTTTCTAGGTTTATGCAGTGGAAATATCCATCCTTTGTAGGCTATTTCCAACCTCAAATATTCCCTCTCCAAGTCTTCATACACAATTGGTTCATCACATAGGCCACTTAGGTTAAAGACTTCTAAAATTGCAGCCTTAGACACAGATATAAATGGTTTTCCTTGCAAGTCATAGATGGCCTTTAGGTCAGGGTTGTAATGTTTGGCCAGTAATTTCACCAATTCGACATTCACAAACACACTGGGTACAATTAATTTCCTCAAATCAAAGTTCCATGGATTACACACTGGTTCAAATTTGTTTCTTCAATGGTAATAGAACAAAAACAATTCATATCATCTGATAGAAGTCCAAGTATCTACTATATATTTACATTTGTCCTCAAATTTTTCCACCTCAGCCCTTAACTGCACAAACCTCCTTGCCCTCAACCCAGAGCCAGGAAATTGATCAATGAGGTCCTGGTTGAACTTCCTTTCTATTGGTTTTGGATCATCAACCATTTCAGTCTTTTGTTTTTTGCTTTTACTTTTACTACTCTCACCCTGTGACTTTCTACCTTTGGTTTTTTCAAAACTAGGTCCCTCCATTTTCAATCCTTTGAATTAAAATTTTGCTAATTTATAGAGGAGTTTTCGTGGACTTACTTTTGAATTGACAATCATGCTATGCTTCCAGAATTTTCCTCGGCCTCCCGTGTCTACTTGCTACAATTCCTAAAAATTCCTTTTGTTCTCAATCTCTTGTCTGATCATGAATTTCTTATGGATTTCCTTTGTGTGGCCATTAATTTAAGCCTCTTTAATTGAATGCAATGGTCTTCTTGAAGTTTGAATTTTCAGAGCAATGAAAAGAAATTTCATCGATGAGACCCCTTTCACCTTAGGCTGAATTGTATTTCTTATTTGGCATCATCTTCGTTTATACACTTTTGATCAATCGCTAAGACATAACTGGATGTCTCTTCAATTAGAAATATCCTTTTAGTTTCCTATTTTTATTGACATGACTAATTGATATTCTCTTTGATGCCATGTGACAACCCCTTTCTATTTTCCTTCAACTCATATCACTTCAAAAAGACAGTTGAAAAGTTCTACCGATGTGCATATGATCTGGTTGTTCATCGCCTTATCTCTTACCGATGAGTATAAGCCTTTTATTTACCACCATTGGGCTGATATAACCCTTTGCCAAGAGAATGATATTTTTTCCAATGTGCTTTAATCTTCTTGATGTGCCCTTTTCTATCGCTTTATCAACTTAGGAATGATCAATGAGACTCTCCCCAAAATTAGTTTCATCGGTGAGACCCTCTTCATTGAAGAGACTTAATAGTTTAATTTCGATCCTTTATGTCTTGTTGATACATCTCTTGCTTTTACTTGGTTCATTTTGGCTAAATCGATGAGACTTTCCCCAATATCCCCACCATCATCCTCACTTATGAGATTGGTGGGATTCAAGAGTTTCAAGCTGAAGATGCTTGTCTCCCTGATATAACAATCTTTTTATTTTATCAGTAGGAACGTGTATGTCTCTCACCAATGAGATTTATATCGGTGTGACTCTTGATCTCAATATGTTTTCAAAGGATTCTCTCCATCTCTTTTGATTACACCGATGAACTCTTATCGGTAGGACGATAGGCTCTATCTTATCGATCATGCAACTTTGTTATCATATGGATCTTTAGATCGTTATGGCATAACTCATGTCTCACCGATATGTAGAAAATGTTCAAATGAGGAATTTGTGATGCATTAAGAGTGGATATATGTGTATGATTCCTCCAATAGCAGACAATTACCTATGATAAGAGAAGCAATTCTGCTATATTATGCATGATATTAATGATGTTGAATGATGAAATGAAAAATGGCAATGAAGAAATATAAATAAAGCTTGAACACATAGCTCAATTTCCTTCTGTTGTGACCAGAGGAACATTTGTATGCATGATGCCATTTTGGTGGGACTGTGGAATGGATTTTGTCATACTAATCTCACTGATTTTTATTTATCATAGAAGTGATGAGAAGAAAATTCCTGTGTGGGCTGGGAAAATTATTTGGAGACTAATGAAAATATGAGAAATTTTATGGTTCCAACAAGATGTTTAATATCTTTGGTTTGATTTGTAAAGGAAGGGTGATTGATCCCATTGTAGGGCAAGCAAAACCATTATGCGTCTTGATCCATGCTTTTGGTTTATCATATATATCTTAATAGAGTTCATGCAAAAGTAAGAATTCCTCAATGATCACGTTCTCTCCACGGATGGGATCTATTAATATCTTATTGGTGGGATTATCATAGATTCTGTTGGCTATGTAAAGAGGACCATTAGGTGCATGTTTAAGTATATCTTGTGAGGAGAAATTAATCTCAAGAGGTTTTAGTTTGCTCCTCACGAGGAATGACATCTATCACCCCTACCATATCATCCATATTATCAATATCTATAGGATCATGTTGAATAGTATCATTGTTATCATCATCTGTATCAACATTTATCACATCATTATTTGTAGTTTCGCCAGCCTTGACAAATGAAATATTATGATTAGGCATAGGGTTGGTAAAAATTTGCAATTTTTTGTTAGGATGAGTAACAAACTTATTTCCTTGATCATTAACACCTCCAACAGAAAGCCGAATGGAATCAATGAGCTCTTGCACAAGATGTTTAAGATGCTTGCAATATTTTGTATCGTGTCCATTTTATCAGTGATAATGGAAATAAGAATTTGATCTAAAGCTTGGAGGTAAAGGCTTATTATGATCGAGAGTTTTAATGGGAAGCAAGGTAATCATCTTATGTTCTAAGAGTTGTGACATTATGTTGTGAAGGGTATTGGGTAAGGGAGTGAATTGCCTCTTTGAGTCCCCATAGCTAAAGGGTGTCACCACTTTAACAATAGCTACTTGATTATTGACATTCTAAGTTTTTTATTGAGGTGGATTGAATTAAAGGAAGCCTTTATTATATTTTCTAAAAGTTTGAGCATTGTTTTGGTTTGTAGACTCCGATTTCTCAGTATGGCTAGAAGTGGAATTTGTATCATGACTACTAATTGAGTTTTGATAATCATGGAGGATGTACATAAGTGCATGAAGGAGGGGAATTTCATCATGGTAAGATTTTTTTGTATCTTACTTTGTAAATTATTTATGAATATCTTTTGAAGGTGAGGGTCAAGAACCTTGACATCAATTTGGGAATAAAGAGATTGATAATATGATATAAAGTCAGTAATATTTTCTTCTTCTTTTTGATTTTATCTCAATAGATCGGCCAAGGTCATCTTAGGAGTCATATGCACTTGGAAATGGTTTATAAAGGCCTCAAAAAGCTCATTGAATGAATGAATTGAGTTGTTTGGTAATGAAGAAAACCATTCTAAGGCAATATCATTCAAGATCCTTGGGAAAAGCTTAGCCAATAGTTTTTCATCAAGAAAAAGGTCACTACACAAGGAAGTATAGGAGGAAACATGGTTAGAAGGATCTCCATTCCACCCATTTTTCTTGAATCTATGCAACTCTACACCTTGTGGCATTGGTGTTCATAGTATCTCCAAGGAAAAAGTATTGCTTTTGACATAATATGTAGGTGGGCCATTTTGATTTTGATTTATAATGGAAACTTATTTTTGAAGGATGACATGGTTTGCAAAATATTTATGAGAAGGTCATTGCTTTTGTTATGAGATGGAAGTGAATAAGGTGCAGTTGTGTATGTGTTCAAGGGACAAGTGAAAGAAATTCTTATAGATGGTAAGGTGGTAGGAGATATGACATGTGACACCACAAAGGTACTAGGGATACTAGTGGAAATACCTAAGGAAGGAATCACATTACTAGTAGGTTGCATGGTTGTTGTGACTTGAGGGTTGGTATAGGTAGGAATAGAGCTAATTATTGTGGTAGAGGGAACTTGAATTCCTCCTTGGCTTGTGACATTGTTTGTAGGTATAGGACAACTGGTGTTTTGGGGGAAGTGTTTTCCAAAGATTTGAACTATGTTTCTCACAAGGTCAAGTCCATCTTCAATTTCAAGCATGCGATGAATGTTATCTATGGTAGGGATGGAAATGGTTGAAATATTGTCATTTTGCACTTGATTTTGTAGATTTTCTAGGTCTTCATGTATTTGTATTATGTTTTCTTGTAGAACACTAGTAACCATGGTTTTAACATGCATCACACTACTCGAAGGCAAGGAATTGTTAAGGGTATGGTCCATACCTAGTGAACTAGTGTCAATACCAGGAGTGAAAGAGCTAGACAACCCAACATCCATGATGATTGTGCTATCATGAGATGACATGAGCCTCAAACTTAGTCTCACTATAGTATTAGAAATAGGACACCAAATACTCATGCAAGGGCTACTAAATGTAATACAAATGCAATTGTAGTATAAGCTAAGTGCGATAAAATGAATATAACAAAAACTCTATAAACAAAAATAGAAATGTAACAACAACAAATAGGAGAACAAAAATAAAGTTTTAAATTTTGTAAAATGCAGTTCAGAATTAGCACTAGGACTAAATCACCCAGAGGGGCGTATGAGTTCCAATGAGGATTTAAAAATAAATAAAAATTCAATGATATTTATGCTTTTTATGTTGTATGATCTACAACCTAAGTGCAAATGAAATTTGCAGATTATTTTCAATTATTTAAGATGCAAAAATACAACCAAAATGCACTCACTCATGCAAGAAATTAGAAACCCTAGAATGCCAATTAACTAATGCAAACTGTAATGTAATGTTAATGCAAGTAAAATATAGGATGATAATGCAATCCAAATAAAAATTATGATTCTCTAAATGTAGGTTCACCAAAATGAGATGTCTAAAACTGGGTGTGAATATTTTTACTTTCGTATGGTTTAAGACATAGAGCAAGCCCACTTTCCAATTATTTCATTGAAGGGTAACCCTAAAGATCTCAACCTAAGATATGAAAAAGTGAAGGAGATCTTATAGTGGGTTTTTCCTAAGGTCTTATTGTAAACTAATTAGGGGTTCAACACCAACCTAGGGCTTGGAAAAAAAATGAAATGTAAGTTGTAATGCTTAACCCTAATATGATGCAATCTTTTACTAAATGACCTAAAATTGCATGTAAAATAGAATAGAAAGTTTCAAGATGAAATGTGTGAACCTGGATATCTGATGGAGACTGGATGGTGGACTGATATGCTAGAAATCCTAATTTTAAGGCTTGTTGGAACTCATACATCATACTGGGTGATTTAGTCCCAGATCTAGGTTTTTGTACAAAAACTGGAATCTGGCAAATGGATGTTTGAAACTGTAGAGATTTGAAAAATGACCTAAATTGGGATTCATATGCCAAGACAGGCATATTATTCCAGTGAGGGTTTTCTAGAAATTCCAAGTCTGAATTTGGTCTTCAATATCTTCTTTATCCTTCCCAATTGATTTCTGGATCTAAAACCTTGATTTGCAACCTGTAGTAGTCTTTTAAGTATCTCCAATACAAGGTGAAAAATTTGAACACTTTGAAAACTTTCTCCAACTTGCTCCTTAGAAGGTCTTCAACCTAGATTTGCAAAACACACACTGAAGAGAGGAAAAAATGTTATTTTTTTAGTAGATAGGTTTTTGCCTTGGTCAAACCTCATTTTGGTAATCAAACTTTGAAATGAATTGAAATAGGAATGGAGAATGATGAATGAACAAAATGTAATGTTTCCACTCACCAAACCCTAACAATAAGGTACTACAAACATGTATGAATTGGATCCAATGGATTTAGATCTTCACTCTTGCTTGAATAGAATAGATCTTGAATGATGAAACGCTACATCACAATTGTTAGCTCCAAAACAAACACGATGCATGAAGACTTTCAAATGATGCTTGATACTTGAAGAATGCTCTAAAACACTTGATAATGAGCCCTTGAATTCTCTTGTAAACACTTGAAAGCTCTTGTGAACTCCAATTTTCTATAATGCATGAATACTTGAATGCTTAGGATGTTAGGATGAAAATGAGTGAAAGAACCTTATATTTATACTTAATTATGCAAGAATTCAGGAAATTACAACACTAAAAGCTGACATCAGATCTAGGAGGATAAAATACCACCAACAATTTGAATTAATTTTTATTTTGGGCCACATGGGACTCATACACCCAAGGTGGCGTATGAGTCCCATTAGGCATAATTTATGGGACCAATTTTAAAAATTCTTAAAAAGGTGTAAAATAAAGATTGAGACCCAAAATACTAGGTGGGACTCATATGTCCAAGGTGACATATGAGTCTGAAATCACTAAATCTAGGCCACACATCCTGAAAACACCTAAATTATGATTGGATAATGATTTATGTCAGGATTATCCTCGAAAGGATGCATTAAATGATGCTTGTGGATGCAAAATAAGGTCAATTAAAGCATAAGAAAGCCCAATTATTAATGACAACCTTAGAAAAGTGTGAAATTTTGTTAAAATATTTTACAACACTCTAGATAAGGTACAATTATGTTCATTTAGTTCATAAAGGCCCAAGACCTAATGTGAATATGTTAGACATATTACAGCACTAAATCAAGGCCATGTTAGAGGAGTACTTTTTATGTCATTACAATATATAGTATACTTAATATATACTATATATTATATATTATGTATTATATAATACATAGTATATTATATATGAAACATAGAAAAATAGGTACATTTTCCCCAAAATAGAAAAGAGGGTCCAAAGAGTGAAAAGGGGTCCTACTTCTCCAATTTCATTAGAAAATGGGATCCACACAATGAATTGACTATCAAACCTTAGATGAATCAACTTAGAGTATAAATTTTTAGATTTCCTTATGACTGAAGGATGAGAGTCAAGCTCAAACAACACTTTGGGGAGGAAAACTAAAATATAGAAAATCAACTTCAAAATGAACTCTATCACTTGGATCTAATAGATTAAGCACAAAATTGAGAGAGGCAACAAAGTTTCTAGTAATTATGGGAAAGGTAAATGTTATGCACCTATCACAAAATGTAGTTTCTGCAAGCTTTTTGGGGACTCATTCATCCCATGGGCGAATGGGTCCTGGTGCCCTATTCAGGAAAATTCTAAACTTGAGATTTGAGCTTGAAACCTACACTTATTCCTTGTAACTTTAAACTTTCATTCCTAGATATGAACTTGTGATGAATCTAAAAAATAAAGTTGTTTGATGGTGGATAGGGGTTTGCCTCAATCAAACCCCAAGTTTGGTAATTAAAACTTGATTAAAATTATAGATATGAAACATAAAATGTATGTGCAAGCTCTAACCTCAAGTTTGTCTAAGATTAAGAAAACTTAAAATTCTTGAAAACATTCTTCAAGTGTGTTAGAATAGGATTACTAAATGATACATAATAAAGGGTATTAGGGGTCCATTAATGGGGTTTTAAAATGCATGAATGCAAGGTCACTAAAATAGGCCCAAACTAGAAGTGAAATTATACTTTCACTTAGAAGGGAGTACAATTTTCTACACTACATTTAGTCCCCACTTTAGCAGCCATATGACACTACGTGCTTATGCAAACTAAAGGAATTCAAACCATAAAAAATATATATTGATTTATTTGTGAGCAGGGAGAATGAAGCCCTCACTATATTCATTTGTAAAACTATAATAATAGGAACCACATCTTGTAACGTAGATTCACTAGTTATTCAAAAATCCTCTTATCAAACTTCTATAGAGAATCGAATTTGGTGTAGTCAAGGTAGGAGG
Source organism: Sequoiadendron giganteum (assembly GCA_007115665.2). Taxonomy (NCBI): domain Eukaryota; kingdom Viridiplantae; phylum Streptophyta; class Pinopsida; order Cupressales; family Cupressaceae; genus Sequoiadendron; species Sequoiadendron giganteum. Next base: position 183,187,077 of record CM021100.1, read on the forward strand.
GTCTTCAAAGGGAACAGTCCAAACCATGCAACAAGAGTTACGAAATAGAAGCAACACATAATATGGAGGAAAATGTAGATTCGAAACTTCTTATTATCAGAAAACTCAATTTCATACAGTCGGCCACATCCGGGTTTATAGATTTGACTCACAGGCCTAATATCACATACATGGTCATATATGCGAGCGAAAATATTATAGATTAAATTCTATATACATATTAAGCTACTTTATCTTGATGTACTACTTTTCTAATGATCTATTACAAGCTTTATATCATATCCACATATCTAGAAACATTTGTAACGGCCAAAGATCATTACAATCTCTGATGAAGAAAATGTAACTTGTGCATGAATAGGTTGGCCTAAAAATAGAATTTCTTCCATGAAAAGTGTGCATGATGAAGTGTGGATCTAAAATTAAGGTTGGGGACACTCCGTGAAACCATTTGAAACACCTCACAAAGATCCGCAAGCTACATGAAAGATCCACAAGCAATCAAACTAACTGTTAGGTTTGAAATTATTCTGGGGTGAGTTCCAAAAAACTATCACTTAATCTAGAAGTGATAACCTAGTGGAAAAAGATCCAATCGAGCTGAAATCTTGGAATTAGGAAAATTATCATGTCCTCAATGAAAACATAGATCCATAGGATCTGGTGAGCAAACATGACGAAACACCGAATCTACCAGCTGGAACAAGAACAAGAACAAAATTGAATTAAAATATTTTTGTTTGATGCAAGATTACCAAGAACCAAGGATGCTCTTGCATCATACATCTGTGGTTAATGAAAAGTGAGTCCCTCACTTTGTTGGGGCTAAAGGAAAACCAATACATTCTACCTTAGCTTGAGAAATCTAAGAAGAATCTTCCATTGGTCTACCCTTCCACTTTACAAGATATTCTTTTTACTATCTTCCATGAGTTTTTCTCCCATCTCTGATATCCAAAATCCCTTCTACCTCATTTGATTGTTGTTTAGGAATTTTTTCTTGCAATTTTTCCTTATTTTCTTCACTGAATTATGCTTCATGATATTGATGTAGGTCTGAAATGTTGAATATAGGTGATACACCCATGCCATCTGGTAACTCCACTTATTTTGCATTTCCTAAATCAAACTTCTTCAAAATATTACAAGGTCCAAACTTCCTCATCCTGAGCTTACTATATGTGCCAATTGGAAACCTTTCCTTCATGAAATACACCATCACCTCATCTCCAAATTTGAACTCCTTATGTCTCCTCTTTTCATCTACTTTTTCCTTATAATTTTGGTTCATACCTTCCAACCGCTACTTTACTTGAGTACTCACTTTCTTCATATCTTCTACAAATTCCTCTACTTCAACACTTCTCTTATCCTCATTGATGTCTCACAATCCTGATACACCTCTATGATGTACTCCAATAACAATCTCAAAAGGTGTTTTTCTAGTACTCCTATTCACTGAATTATTGTAGGAAAACTCTTCTTGAGCAAGGACTAAATCCTAGCTTCCGATCTTCTCTCCAACCAAACATCTCAACAAATTTCCCAAACTCCTATTCACTACCTCTGTTTGTCCATCTGTCTATGGATGAAAATTAGAACTGAAATTCAAATCTGTCTTCAACTTCTTCCAAGTGTCCTCCAAAAGTAATCAACAAACTTTGTATCTTTGTTTGAAACAATAATCCTAGGTAATCCATGCAATCTAACCACTTCCCTAAAAAATAAGTTTTCTACATGTACGACATATGTTGTTTTCTTACAAGGTATGAAATGTGCCATCTTAGAAAATCTTTCCACCACCACAAATATAGAATCATTACCTCTTTGTGTCTTTGGTAAACCAAGTATGAAGTCCATGTTGATATCCTCCCAAGGTCTTTCTAGAACTGTCAAAGGTTTATACAATCCAATATTTTGACCACTCCCTTTTGCAACTTGAAAAACTTTGTAACTCTGCAAAAATTTCCTAACATCCTTATGAATTTGAGGCCAAAAGTAATTCTCACTTACCAATGCTACTATTTTATCAATTCCAAAGTGTCCTGCAAGTCCTCCACTATGTTTCTCTTTCACCAAGTTATCCCTCATTGAACTCTAGGGTATACACAATTGATTTCCTCTAAACAACATATCCTCCTAAATGAAATAATCCAACCACTGACTCCTATCCTCCAAGACTGGTTCTTTACAAGCTCTCCAAGTTTCTGCAAAATCTGGGTCTTCCTCATAAAATTTCTTCAATTCATCAAAGCTGAATACGTCCAATTTCATTCCCACCACTAAATTCCTTCTCCTACTCAGAGCATCAACAACTCTATTTGACTTTCCACCCCTATGTTTCAAAAAAAAATTATAACTTTGTAGGAATTCCACCCATCTCATGTGTTTTTGATTCAACTTACCTTGACTATTCAAGATGATTTTTATACAACACAAACTCCTTAGACAATAAGTAATGTCTCCACTTCTTCAAGGCTTGAACTATGGTATAGAACTCTTGATCATACACTAAATACCTTTTCCTTGAATCATTCAACTTATCACTGAAATAAGTTATTGGTCTTCCTTCCTGACTCAATACTGCTCCAAAGAAATTTCCACTTACATCACAGTCTACCTGAAATACCTTATTAAAGTCTAGTAAAGCCAACATAGGTTGGTCAGTCACCTTCTATTTTAACAACTCGAATCTTTTGTCTGCTCCAGATATCCACCTAAAATTATTCCTATCTCCTCTCATTTTTTTTGTCATAGAACTACAAATAGAACTTAAATTCCTAATGAACTTTCGGTAGAAACTAGCCAATCCATGAATGCATTTTACCTCTCCAATTCTTTTAGGTGTAGGCCACTCAACAATTTCTCTTACCTTCTCAGGGTCCATCTTCAATCCACCTACTGATATCACAAATCCCAGATATACCAATTCTTCCTTCATGAAACTACACTTCTTGATGTTTATCAACAACTGCTCTTCTCTCAATGTTTGTAAAAAATTTCTTATATGCAACAAATGTTCTTCTCTAGTCTTACTTAAAATCAAGATGTCATCCAAATAGACAATTACAAACTTGCCCAATAATTTCTTCAATACCTCATTCATCAACCTCATGAAAGTACTAGGTGTATTTGTTAATCCAAGAAGCATCACCAACAATTCATATAATACTTCATTTATCTTAAATGTTGTCTTCCATTCATCCCCTTCTCTGATTTTGATCTGATGATATCCACTCTTCAAATCTATCTTTGTAAAGTACTTAGCTCCACTCAAAAAATCCAGAATGTCATTCATCCAGGGCAAAGGAAAACTATACTTCACTATGATCTTATTATGGCTCTAGAGTTTGTACATATCCTCAATTCTCAATCCTTCTTAGGTGCTAGCACAATAGGAACTACACAAGCACTTAAGCTTTCTCTGATCAAACCTTTTATCAAAAACTCTTGCACTTGTCTATTCAATTCTTCATTTTCTATTGGTGTCATCTGGTATGCTACTTTATTAGTCAAACTAGCTCTAGGAATTAGGTCCATGCAATGACTAATACTCCTCATAGGTGGCAATCCATTAGGTACATTATCTGAAATGATAGCTTCATATTCTGCAAGTAATTCCCTTATCTCCTTAGGTTGTCCTTCTACATGCTTCAAGTCTTCAACCTTCTTAGGAACTAAGGCATAGCACATGTTCTCATGTCTCAGTCCATCTAGAAATATCCTTCCATCAACCAAAAAAATCATAGCATTCATACAAATCTCACCTTTAGGGACATCCTCCAATGGAAACAAAGTCTATTTCGTCACATTACCAACAATGGTATATGTGTTCTTATTTCTATCATGAATAGCCTGTCTATCATACTGCCAAGGCCTTCCCAAAAAAACATGGCATACATCCATAGGCATAAAAAAATATCACACAAAACTTCATCATTGTAATTTCCTATCTTCAATTTCACCAAAAATTGTTCACTTACCAATATGTTATGCTCATCTTGAATCCAAGCTATCTGATAGGGATTAGGGTGTTTCAACCTTTCCAACTTCAATTTGGTCACCATTTCTTTAGAAACCAAGTTCTTAGAACTCCCACTATCAACAATCACTTTGCAACATTTACTAGCTTCCTTGCATTTGGTCCAAAAAAAATTATTTATCTGCAATGGTTCCTTCTCCAATTCACTTTGACACAATACTCTCCTATTTACCAACACTTCTCATTCTTCTAGTTGACTAGATGATCTAGCATGATCGTCTTCAACAAAGGTTGTTCCTCTATTGTTCTCAGTCTTTTTGCTTGTCTCTCCCTATTTGCATTCAAAGGCTCTATGTCCTTCTCCACCACATTTAAAACTGTTAGGAAAAATTTGATTGTGGAACAAAATCCTCCTAATGTAAAAACTAAGACGAGAAAGAGATATTCCTTTTAAACTCTACAATTAAATTTCATTAAGATGCATACAAAAGAAATAACAGAATTGAGAAATAAATTCAAGCACAATTGACGCCAGATTTACGTGGGAAAACCCTTATTGGAGAAAAACCCAACACACCAAAGAAAATCTCTTATAGTATAGTAAATGAATTACATACAATTTACAAATGCTTCTTTTTAGATGTCAAATTACAACAACAAAGTATTCCCAAATCAATCTTGTACATAACAACACTGTTACAATGCTTTCAAAAATAGCATACAATGATATTCACAAGACTCTAATGAATACAATCTCTATCACTCTCTATTATTGTTCAATTTCCATTTGTTACAATATCAACAACCACGATAGTTGGTTCAGTTCAAATTCCTCATCAAACCAATTGTTGAAAGCTACTAGGTCAGTGGCAACCTCCAACAAATGCTTTTCACATCAATAGTCAACCAGTCTGTTCATTCTTCTCCTTCACATACTACTCGTCATAGCAAAGACCCACCAAGACATACATACACCACTAGTGTAGTTTTAGGGAATCAAAAAGGCATCTACAATACTCCCAACAAGTTTCTCCAAAACAATGACATGTGTTCGAAGCCCGTACACTTCGCAAGAGTTAGTGGGGACCCACCACAAGAAGCATAGGACTAGCGTGCATCATTAATCAAGCTGACAGGTGTCACACCCTCAATCAATTCTACTCGGTTCACAATATTTTGTCAGTCCTTACCACAATGGAGCGAGGAATAGAACAAACACTATTTGATTAAACACATTGCAACTGTAGATCAAGATCACCTTTTGATTGGTACATTATGCTATGGTTCCCACCAAGTCACTTCCAACTACTATCAGTCCATCAGTGTAGCCAGGTGAAAATTTCCACCGATGAACCAAGTCACACCGATACAATGCTTATCATTCTATCATTGATACTACCCATTGGGTTCCACCAATACTAACAAGCTACACTGATACAATTTATCACATATCGACATATCAGTGAGACAACACATTGTCACTCATTGATATGTGATCATTCTGTTGATGAAACCAAGGTTCATTGGACTACCACCAAAGAGAAGGAAGTGCTTCATGGTATTAATGGGAAAGGCGTGAAAAAAATCTTAGTTCATCAAGTTCTTAATAGAGGTTCAAGCTAGCAAGTTGAGGCACATATTCCAACAAGCTCCCACTGGACGAAGACTTACTGGCTTCCTCTAGACTTCAAACTTGCACACCACCTGAACTTGTCTGCACTCACTGGCTTTGCCAATGCATCAAAAACATTCTTCAAAGAATCCACCTTTTCTAAACAAACCTTTACATCCTCCACCATATCTCGAACAAAGTGATACTGCACATCGATATGTTTCATCCTAGCATGGAAAGTTGGATTTTTCGCCAAACAAATGGCACTCTGACTATCACAGCAAATAACAATTTTCCCTGCATCAAAACCAATATTAGAACACAATCTTCTAAGCTAGATGGATTCCTTACAAGCATGAGTTGCTGCCATGTACTCAACCTCCGTAGTGGACAAAGTGACTACATCTTGTCACGTGCTCATCCAACTAATTACACCACCATTCAACATGAAAGTATATCCATTGGTGGACCTTCTGCTTTCATTTTTCCATTCCCAATTAGAATCCACATATCCACAAATACTGAGAGTCCTCTATGAACCAACCAAATTTCCATGGTAACACAAAGAATATTTCGAAGTGCCCCTCAAATATCTAAACATTCTTTTCACAACATCCCAATGTGTCCTTCCTAGATTCACCATAAAATGACTAAGAAATCCCAGTGCTTGGGAAATGTCTAGCCTTGTACAAACCATCACATACATTAAACTACCAACTACACTAGCATAAGGCACTCTAGTCATTTCCTCCATCTCAGTAGGAGATTTTGGACAATCTTCAACAGATAGCTTCGTCCGCTACAAAACCAGAACAACTAGTTGCTTCCAGTCATTCATACCAAATCTCTCCAGAACAATATTAATATACTTACTCTAGCTAAGCCAAAGTTTTCTACTTTTTCTATCCCTGGTTATTTCCATCCCCAGAATATATCTAGTTGCACCAAGATCTTTCATTTTGAACTTCGCAGATAATTGAGACTTTAGATCAAAAATCATTAACTTACTATTCCCTATGAACAACATATCATCAACATAAAGGGAAATAACAAGAATCATATCATTTTCAGTCTTGTAGTACACATAATGATTTGATTTCGATCTTACAAATCCCAATGACAAAACAAATGTGCCAAATTTCTGGTACCACATTCTAGGCGATTGTTTCAAACCATATAGAGATTTTCTTAACTTGCAAACCAGATTTTCTTTACATTTTCTCACAAAGTGCTCAGGCTAGGACATATAAATTTCTTCTTCAAGATCACCATGAAGAAATTTTGTCATCACAGCCATCTACTCAATCTCTAAATCATATGTTGTTGCAAGTGATAGAAGAAATCTGATAGATGTTAGCTTTGCTACAAGAGGAAAACATTCACCATAATCAACTCCCTCTACCTAAGAATAACCTTTTGCAACCAATCTCACTTTATACTTCTCAACATAGCCATCCAAACCAATTTTCGTTTTAAATAGCCATTTGCATCCCATAGGCTTTCTACCTCCAGGCAATGGAACCAGATCCCAAGTATCATTTTTCCTTAATGATGCCATTTCTTCATTCATGGCTTCCAACCAGGAATCTGAATCAGAAATTTTAGTTGCCTCTTTTACAATCCTAGGCTCATCCTTGTTAGTAATCAAAGCATAGGAACAACTACAATGTAACATAGAGAAACCATACCTATCTGGTTGTTTCTTGTCACATGTAGACCTCCTCATAGGCTGAGGCTGAGGTTGTGGTTCTTCTTCTTGTTCAGAACTCTCAGAGATGCTCGAACTCTCCTTAGTTTCAGGTACACTTTCAATGTGTTGTTCCTTTTTTTCAGGAGTTAGAGGTATCTTAACAACATCACTATCCTTTTTATATTCTTTTTCTTTCATCTCTGACTGCAAATCCACTGAAGAAGGTTTCAACTATTGAAATATTACACTTCTCCTACACAATACCTTCTTAGTCACAGGATTCCAAATCTTGTATACTTTCACACCAAATCCATACCCAATGAAAAAACATTTTTCAGCTTTGTTGTCCAATTTAGATCTTTTTACATTCAACACATAAACATATGCTTTGCAGCCAAAGACATGAATATGTTGGAGAGAGGGCTTCTTACCAGACCAAGATTCCATAGGAATTTTATCAACAAGTGCTGATGAAGGAGACCGATTTATCAAGTAACATGTTCTAGCCACAACCTCAACCTAGAATTTCTGCTCCAGACCAGCATTGCTCAACATACTTCTTGCCTTCTCCATCAATGTCTTGTTCAACCTTTTAGCATATCCATTTTGCTATGGAGTGTAAGGTGTTGTTTTATGCCTCTTAATCCCATGGTCTTTGCAATACCTAATGAACTCATCAGAACAAAACTCACCACCATTTTTAGTCCTTAGACACTTTATTTTTCTTCTAGTCTAATTTTCCACAAGGTTTTTAAATTTCTTAAAATGACTAAACACTTCTTATTTAATTTTTGAGAAATACAAAAATTACCATCTCGAATAATCATCAATGAAAGAAACATAATACTTAGACTTTGATAATGAAGGAACATCCACTAGACCACCCACATCAGAATGAATGTAATCCAGAACACCAAAAGATTTATGAGGACTAGAGTAGAATGAAACATCATGTTGTTTGCAATATATATAATGTTCACAGAATTAAAATTCAAGATTACAATCATCAAGCCCCTCAACCAGGTTTTTATTCTTCAAGGCTTTCAAACCTTTTTCACCAATGTGACCAAGCCTTTGATGCTAGAGCATAGTCTTTTCTGCTATAAGTTTAACTTCCAAATAATTTGCTCCAATAGGAAAATTTTCATTCTTCTCTTAATGAACAACCTCATGTGACCTTGTACAGACACTATTGTATTGAACAACCAATGTGTCAAGCTTGTACAGAGTACCAATTCAAGCACCCCTAGCTTGCACCATCGAGCTTGTAGTCATTTTACAACCATTTCTTGAGAATGAGATTTGCACTCCAACATCATTCAACTTGTTTACAAAAATTAAATTTTGAGCCAGACCTGGTATGTGCATTATGCCATCAATTCCCTTAATTCTACCATTAGGAAACTGAATTATGACTCTTCCAAGGCCATCTATCTCCAGAGATGAATTGCTTACCAGATACACCTTTCCACCATCGCATTATTCATACTTAGTAAACCAGTCTCTATGAGATTTCATGTGGAATGATGCTCCAGAATCAATCAACCATACATCATCTGATGCCTAAGTTGTCAGGGCTGCAATAAAGGCATCTACATCACTTTGAGAAGAATCACTGTCAGATGAATTATTCTTCTTCTTTTTCTCCTCTTTGCAATCCTTTCGAACATGACCAGGCTACCCACAATTCCAGCACTTCACCTTGGACTTCTTTCCAAGAGACTTTGATATCCCTTTTGATTTTGATTTGGACTTCTTGTCCTTCTTCTTGCCTTTTTATTTTGATCTACCTCGAACAACCAGAGCCCCCTTCACTATCTTAGAAGATTTCCTTCTAATTTCTTCTGATAACAAAGAATCAACCACATCTTCCATCTTGAAAGTGGTTTCGTGCTCCCAATCACCATCACCAAGTGATCCCACAATTTTGGAAAATAACACAACCAAAGAGTACATTGATCTTCTTTATTTATCTTCACACCTATGTATGTCAACTAAGCAATTATCATGTTAAAAGTATTCAAATCATCAGAAATAGATGTTCCTCCCTCCATTTTCAAAGACTAAAACTTCTTCCTCAAAAACAACTTATTCACCAAGGACTTGCCCTGATAAATATCTCCCAATCTTTTCCACAAAGAGGAAGCAGTCTTCTCTTCATGCATGTTCAGAAGAACCGAATCCACCAAACAAAGTCTTATCAACCCTTTTGCTTTTCGATCTATGAGGTCCCAATCTTCTTGCTTCATGCCTGTAGATTTCGTTCCAGACACAACAACCCAAATGTCACAGTCAACCAATAGATCTTCCATTTTGAGTTTCCACAACTCAAAATTGTTGCCATTGAATTTATCAATATCAATATTTCCCGACATACATGTCGTCACCATCTCAATAAGTAATTAGACAAGTTCAAGACTTCTACAAAACTACCACTTAACAGAAATTGACACAAAAAATCCAACCTACCCACAAGGATAACACAACTGGCTAGGCTCTAATACCACTTATTAGGAATAATTCTATTGTGGAACAAACTCTTCCTAATGTCAGAACTAAGAGGAGAAAGAGATATGCCTTTTAAAATGTGCAATTACAGATCATTAAGATGCATACAAAAGAGATAACAGAATTGAGAAATACATTCAAACACAATTGATACCAGATTTACGTGGGAAAAACCTTACGAGAGAAAAACCCACCACACCAAAGAAAATATCTTGTATTACAATAGAAAAATTACATACAAGTTACAAAGGCTTCTTTTCATATGTCAAATTACAACAACGAATTATTCCTAGATCAATCTTGTATAGAACAACACCGTTACAATGCTTTCAAAAACAACATACAATGATATTCACAAAACTCTAATGAATACAATTTCTATCACTCTCTATTATTGTTCAGTTTCCATTTGTTGAAATATCAACAACCACAATAGTCGATTCGGTTCAACTTCCTCATCAGACCAACTGTCAAAAGCTACCAGGTCAGTGGCAACCTCCAATGAATGCTTTTCACATTAGCAGTCAATAGGTCAGTTCATTCTTCCCCTTCACATACCACTCGTCCTAGCCAAGACCCACCAAGACACATGTACACCGCTAGTGTAGTTTCGGTGAATCAAAAATGCATCTACAATATTCCCAACAAGTTTCTCTAAAACAACGACACGTGTTCAAAGCCCGCTCACTTAGCAAGAGTCAGTCGAGACCCACCATAAGAAGCACAAGACTAGCAAGCACCATTGATCAAGTCGACAGGTGTCACACCCTCAATCAATTCCACTTGGTTCATAGGATTCTCTCAACCCTCACCACAAAGGAACACAAAATAGAATGAGCACCGTTGGATTAAACACATCACAATCATAGATCAGGATCACCATTATATCGATACATTATGGTGTGGTACCCACCAAGTTGCTTCCAGCTACTATCATTCCATCGACGTAGCTAGGTGAGAAGTTCCACCGATGAACCAAGTCACACTGATACAATGTTTATCATTCTACCATTAAGACTACCGATCAGGTTCCACTAATAGTAACAAGCTACACTGATACAATTTATCACATATCAGCATACCGGTGAGACAACACATTATCACTCACCAATATGCGATCATTTTTTTCATGAAGCCAAGGTTCATCACGCTACCGCCAAAGAGAAGGAAGGGCTCTGCATTATTAATGGGAAAGGAATGAATAGTAGCTTAGTTTGTCAAGTTCTTAAGAGAGGTTCAAGCTAGCAAGTTGAGGCACATATTCCAACAAAAACAAGCTCCCCTGAATACTCTTTTCTCTTGTCCTCTATCATCTTTTCTATATCCTTCATTTCAGTAACCACCATATCCTCCTCTTCGATAAGATTTTCCATCATCTCTTCGGTATGAATTCTCATTCTTACTGACCTCCTTATCCTTGTTTCGATCTGGAAAAGATCCTCTTCCTTCTCCAGTAAAAATTCTTCCTCTCTATCTCTGCTCATGTCTTCTATTTATCTTCTCTTCTTCTTTTAGGGCACATTGATATGCTTCTTCCACACTCAACAACTTAATCAAACTAATCTCATCTTGTATAAATGACCTCAAACCATTTACATATCTAGCTACTTGATCAATCGCATCTTCTGAATGTCTAGACCTAGTGTTTAACTTATAGAAGTCCTCAGTATACTTTGTCACACTTGATTCCTTCTACTTCAGATTTTGCAACTTCTTGAACAAACTAATCTAATAATCTGCAAGCATAAATTTTTTCTTCAACTTATTCACCATCTAATCCCATAATCTTATCTTCTCTTTTCCCCATCTTTTCCTATTTGTCTGCCAATGTTCCCACCAAAGGGATGCATGTCCTCTCAACTTTGTACAAGAAAATTTCACCTTCTTATATTTTGTGGTACCTTCAAAATCAAAATACTTTTCCATCCTTGTTATCTAATCTAACAATTCATTTGAAACCAACTTACCATTATAATCTAATCGATTGAAATGGGGTTTAGTATTTTCTCTAGCTAGGGCTCTTATGAATTCTCTCTTCTCCCTGATCAAGGCTAGGTTGATTCCCTCTTTCTTCTTCCTATTCTTCTACTTCTTCATCACTCACATCATCAACTGGTCAACCTATCCTCTGGGCTATTTCGACTGCTTCTAATCTGGTAGCAATTCCTCTCAACATCTCCATCACATCTAGGTCTACATTTCCACGCGCACCATTTCCTCTACCATTTCTTCTTCCCACCTGATGACACTCTCAAATTTGCAAAATTTGAGATGCCTATTTCAATTTTTTTGCTTCTGCACTTTCAGAAGTGCACCTAAAGAATCTACTTAGGGGACCCACTTTGGAGGCTTGTATTTTGAAGCCTGTTGATTTTCGTGCAAAACCCATTTGCAGAAATGCTCAATAGACTTATGTGAACGTGTGTGTCAATTTTAAGCTTCCCACGATGAGTTTTGTCAGAGTTTTGAAAAGTGAAGCTGGAGGGTTTTGACACTTTTGTTGTTTCCAGACGTTCAGTTTTGTGAAAGGACTTCTTGTTTGAGCTTGGATTTTGCAACCAGTTGACTGTCAAGTCAGAATGAATGTTGTTCCATATTCTCCATATCAAGATAAGCTCACATGTCAATTTTTAGAGTCTTGTGATGTGATTTTCTATTTTTAACAGATCAAAACCGAATGCAGTTTGTTCAGTTTTGCATCTGCATTCATGACAACATTTCAGAGAGGCTAACTTCGACCATCAGTATCTTTTGACCGGTGATGATTCAAGGAAATTCCTTTCGCACACATGCTCGAGGTACCTAAATGATTTACTATGTCTGTTGGCAGCTCGTCAAGGATTAATTTTCTATTTTTACAAATTGGCAGTTGAGTCAGTTTTAATTGGCTCAGAACAACTTTTGTTTCAAAAAAGCCTGACTAGGAAACTTTGTCGATTAATATCTTTCACCTCATGATTTATTTCTTTGATCCGACTTTTTCACTATACTTTTGGGTCAAATAACTATATTCTTGCAAGTTTTGATGTCTTCACAAGGTCGTTTGACTAGTTTCCCAGATTGATTCCTGAGCCAACTTGACCTATTTTGACCATTTTCCAAATATGCCAGAAAGAAGATTTTAATGGCAACCTAGTTCATGTTTTCACTTCATGTGCATTCAAAATGCAGTGTTAAGTCATTTTAGGGTGAAACTTGTTTGAAAACAAATTTTTTTTGTAGCTGGACCCACATGGGGCCCGACATGCTTTGCATAATTGTGAGGTTTGTTTCAAGTAAATGGTTGAAGAATTCAAGGGCTTCTATGTTTTGGAAGTACAGGAATATGAGAAAGTAGTGTCTCACTTGAATGAAACACCGCGCCAATGTGAGGGAGTGCGCAGGTGCACTGGCCAGTAGTATGGGGTGCTATGTTGCAGGGTACGCACAATATGCATTGGGAGCATGGCAAGTGAAGAGTGAGATGCCAGTAACAATCATAAGGGGCTCGAGCCTTTCAAAGCAGATGAAGAGTATGAGGCGCAACCAGACAAAGAAAATGAAAGGCATGACCAGCATGTAAAGATAAGCTCACGCAACAAGAGGAAGGCACACCAATGTAGATGATCCAATGGAGATTAAATGGACATGATGTTGCCTACGCCATGTGAGGAGGCCACTAGAATGCATAGGAAATGGTATGGGGTACAACTGGCAGTAAGGATAGGAAGCAAATGAATTTGTTGAAAATGCCTTAGGAACTTCAAGGCAAATATAGAAGCAGAGCTCGATCCATTGGGGAGCTTGTGAGAAGGGAGCCACCATAGCCACGAGAGTTGCAAACACAAGCAAATGAAAATTAGGGTAATCTTGTAGGCCTCGCCAGATTATTGTTGATGTTTGCAAAGGTTGTGTGAGGTTGGCGAGAATGCTCCACGTAGGTGTGGGACCAATAAAAGTGAAAATATAGGAGGGATTATTTGGGTGTCATTTTATTTGGTAAGGCTTAGTTTTCAATAAGAAAATCAAGGATTCCTGATGGTGAGTATTTGGAGGGTTGTTTATTTATGTTTGAAATTAAAGTGTTGCCCAAGAATAGAAACAATAAAGGTGGTGACGTGGCATAATCTCGCGGACCTCGCAAGGATAAGATGAGGTGAGCCAAAGACCCACGAGGTGTGCGAGGTAAATAAAGGTGGCCCGATATTTCCTTCATTTTTTAACACACGGGAAAGTATGCAGAGAAAAAATGGCTGAAGAGTATTTTAATTAACCCGATTTTAGAATTGAAAGGGCATCCACATTTAATTTTGCTAGCGGTGAGATAATTTTTGGCTCGATGTGGTGATTATTTTAAATTCCTTACCATTTTAAATGGTGATTGTAGCATTGAGGTGGTAATTTTATTTTACCAATAGGAGTGAATTAGATATCCATTTTATAAAATTTCTCTTTGTTGGGAAGGATAATTTTCATGGCGAATTTTAAATGAATGTTTTTAACATGTAAGGTTAAATATTCCAAATTGAATATTTGAATATTGGTTGCATGTGAAGTGTGTTTTGCCTTTGAAAGGTAAAACATGACAATTTTAAAGAAGGCCTTTGTTAAATTTTATGAAGGTAAAAGTCTTTCAATGGTTGAAGTAAACAAAAAAGTGAGTTTATTATTAACTTTAAAATATTGTCTGGTGGAGAGTAGAATGTTTCAACTATGAAGTTGAGAATTTTCACTTGTAAAGTGGAATATTAAAATGCCTACACTATGTAAGGTGCATGTGAAAAATGCTTGAGGGGATAATTTGAGAAGGTGAATAAAATATTCACTAGGAGTTTTCTTTGTTGGGAATAAATTGCAAAGTGTGGTTGTAGCAATATAAAGTGGGGAAATATTTTAATGCAAGGTGAAATTCTATTGGTTGCTGAATAGGATAATTTGCAACATTGTGAAAGAGAAACATAAACAAAAATTTTCACGGGAAAGAGGATATTTCCCAGCTAGGTGAATTTGAAGATTCTCCACATGGGCATGCTTTCAGTTACTAGGCAATGATGAGCAAATGTTGTTTTGAGGGAATATGTTTGTGGTTGCAAAGGAAGAATGAGGAGATATTCTTTTCAGTTTGATCAACAGTGAATGGAGCTTCCAAATGGCATTTCTAGATCGAGTTTAGGGTTGCTCCTACTTGCTTCTCTTCTTCTATATCTTCTATTATTCTCTCATTGTAGGGGGTTCTGAGTTTTTGTATTGGGTTGGGTAGATAGAGAATTGTAATTTCTGAGTCATTTCTTGAGTCTATAAGCTGTAATTTTCTAAATTCATGAGTAAATACAGACAGTTTATACAATTAACATCATGAAGGTGTTTCCACATTCATGAATGTCATCAAATTGTCTCCATATTTGTACACTTTTACTCATGTATATTCAATAATAAAAAGTTCCTTTGAGTTTATCATCTCAAATTTCATGAGGTTGTTTTGTCTGTTCATTGTTCTATTTCAAAGAAATGGTTAAAATGCTTTGAACAGGTGATTGTGATTTCAGGTGTGTAGATGGGATTTGAGAAGAAGAATCTAATTGATAGTAAGAGAAGGATTGTTGGTGCAAGGCACTAACAATTGATGCAAATCATTAGCAAGCTAAATCCATTGGTTGAAGTCTATTTGCTGAGGAATTCATTTTATGTGTCTGACTCCATGGACCAGAATTGGCACTGATCTATTTTTTCAGTTTTGTGTATCTCAGAAACAAATTTAAATGCAAAATCATTCCTATTTTTATTGTTTAGTTTGTTATCTATCCTGCTTTCCAATGGCTGAGAGAGGGTTGACTTACTGAGAATTTAGCCAAATTTAAAGTTGTCAATGCTTCCCTTAGTGTATTTGCATTGGGAATTATTTGCTATAAAAAGCAATGTCAGTGAGTATGGTTGAATTAAGTTTTAGACATTGTGTAGGTTTACCCACCTTGATCCTACAGAGCCAAAAGTGTAGGAGATGTCATTCTTTGACTGAATCTTGTCAGTTTTCCACTAGCCTTTATGGTTCTTTAATATAGAGGTTGGCTACCTCTTAGAGAATTGAAAATCCTAGCTGGGTTGTTATTTTAAAACACCAACACCACCATCATTACAAAATTCCTTTGTAGCTGGAGGTCAGATCCTTAATCCACCACCCCACAACAAGTCTTCAACAGGCTTCACAAACTTTGACGATCTTACAAGGAACAAATCTTTCTTTGATACCAATTTTGGTGTAGTCACGATAGAAGGGTCCTCAAAGAGAACAATCCAAACCATGCATCAAGATATACACAATAGAAGCAACACAGAATATGGAGGAAAATGAAGAGTCAAAAATTATTACTATCAAAAAACTCAATTTAATACAATTGGCCACATTTGGGCTTACAGATTTGACTCATAGGCCTGATACCACATACATGCTCCTATATGCGAGCGAAAATATTATAAATCAAATGCTATATACATATTAAGCTACTTGATCTTGTTTTTTGCTTTTCTAATGATCTATTAAAAGCTTTATATCATATCTGCATATCTAGAAACATCTACATTGGCCAAATATCATTACAATCTTCGATGAAGAAAATGTAACATGTGCATGAATAGGTCGACCTCAAATTTAAATTTATTCCATGACATGTGTGCATGATGACTTGTGGACCTAAAATTAAGGTTGGGGACACTCCATAAAACCATTTGAAACACCTCACAAATATTTGCAAGCTACAGGAAAGATCCACGAGCGATCAAACTAATAGTTAGGTTTGAAACTATTCCAAGGCAAGTTCCAAGAAATTGTCCCTTAATCCGGAAGCAATAAATTTCCAAAAAACTATCCAATCAAGCTGAAATCTTGGAATTAGGAAAATGATCATGTCCTCGATGAAAACATAGATCCACAGGATCTAGTGAGCAAACATGATGAAACACTGAATCTGCCAACTAGAACAAGAACAAGAACAAGAACTGAACACAAACAAAATTGAATGAAAATATTTTTGGTTGATGCAGGATTGCCAAGAACCAAGGATGCTCTTGCATCAGAATTTGAGGGTAGATGTATTTCCCCCAGATTCCACTTGCTTTATGGAAGTGGAATTAGGTAGCCATGTGACCACATCAAATTTTAGTTCTATCATAAGGTATTTTAAGTACAACACCACATAGTGATAGACTTTAGGTAAGATCAAGGATAGAATTACAGATCCAATGTAATAGATGATATCGAAAATAGAGTAGCCCCTAATATGTTAATTTGAGTGAAATTTTCTTAGAATAAAATATGCTTTATTTAATAGAGTTTAGTATATATGAATGAAAATGATGCTTTTAATTATCATTTTGACTTTTACCTTTTGCAATTTACCTTGTTGTAGAGTGATTTGAGATTCCAAGAAGATGAGAATATAGGCCCCCTGGATTGGAAATTCTTTGTGACGAGGTGGCACAGAGTGTGCTCTAGCTTACAGTGAGTGAATTATTCTCCGCTTTATCTTTGCATTCATATATTATAGTATTTTTAATGCATTTTTTAGAATTTTTAGGACCTTGGAAAAAAAATTCACAAAGCATCCTCCTTTGTCGCAAAGTGTATCTTGGTTGCAAAGTTTTCCTTTTGGTTGCAAAGTGTCCCAATTAGTTGCAAAGTGTCCAAAATTGGCTAAAATGTCTAGGACCCCCTATCCAAAAATGCCCCATATGTCCAAGTTGGTTACAAAGTTTCATAGAGAAAATTTAGTGTAATTTTTTAATTATTAATGAATATATTTAGGATTTATTTTTCTTATTTTATTATTTAGATTCCTCTTCGAGCCTGAAAATTTCTAGGAGGCAAACAATTTTTTTCCTTTGAGAGCTAATCACAGGACTATTAGAGAAGGAGATTAGTATTCTTTAGGATACTGGACTATTTTGGGTATACCTCATGCAACCCATAAGGTATCATGATGCTATGTTGATGGCCCTGGTAGAGAGATGGGATTCCAACACATGTTCCTTTCATCTTCCTATTGGGGATGATGATCATCACCTTAGAGGACATCCACAACATCCTATAGCTACTTATTCAAGGTGATATTATTCACTCGATAGATGAGTAGACACTTGAGGAGATGCATGATGATATTTAGTATTGTCTAGGTCATCATATTCAAGAGGTGAGCATCAAACCCTATATTGAGCTCAGATGGCTACTACATGCATGTTTGTCACTTCTTAGATGTATCATGATATTTACAACACTCACATCAATTCCTGATGGACGGGGCACACACTTAGATTGAGGGTTAGTCCATATCATCTAGTACATGGAGCAGCACAACTGAGGTCACAGTATGGTAGTACATCTATATTATGATATAGGGTGTTTTTCTTATCAGGAGTTGGATAGCATAGTGCATTGTACGCTCTTATAGGTTTGGTGCTTTGAGCATATCAAATGCATAAGGCCTATAGGATATATGGCCATAGCATCCATGGGCTACCCATGGGCCTACAACTATTCATTTAGACAAGCTTGGTTTGAAGGTGATTTTCTACACTGGTAGGTCATACTCGACCACTTAGATGAGGATGATATATCATGGAGACCGTATCTCATGACACCATAGTGGGTAGATGAGAGATGCGATCTTGTCAGACTACAACATGATCAATTTGTACTAGGGAGAAATTATTACATAGTGAGACCCTTCTACTATGATCATGTTATACACCAATTTGGAAATATTTAAGTTCCATTGAGGGCTCAACCTAGGTTTCTACGATTAGCATGGAGTGCCCCTAGGCCTAGAGACACTCGTTGTCTTACCATTGATTATGTTTACTTCAATGAATCAGAGGACAAGGACCATGGCATTCCCCTAGTCTCTGATGTTGATGACGTAGGAACCATAGTAGCCTATTAGCAGTGGTGGATTAGTGCATGACCAACCCATGTCTTTCCTATGCATCACCCTATGGGCTATGTAGGATCTCTCCCAGGTTGTAGAGATGATAGGAATGATGGGGAGATCAATGAGGATTTAGATGGTGATAGAACAATGCTTGATATATTTCTTAATGAGGAGGAGCACATCCAACTGATGAGAAATGAGCCAGATGAGGCCATAGTTTCCCTCAAGAGGAGATATTCACTTCCTACACAAGTCACAAGAGCATGTTCAGTAGCTACAATTGGTGTTATAATTCATGAGCATGGAGAGGCCAGTAGTACTAGGACATCCACACTTCCTATGTGGGAGGGATCCATTGTTACATGGTTATACCCTGATTGGTAGACTAGAGATCTAGGAGATGATGTGTTATTTATGCTTTTATTATGCTTATGCCTATGTTTTATATATATTGTAGTAAAAAAAGGGTAGATAACTAAGAGGGGGGATGAATCAGTTGTCACAGAATATTAAAACTTATTAAACTTTACTCAACATATTCTCAGATCTGATGAATCAACATTTAAGCATAGACAATCACCACACAAAGAACACCAATATTTTTACTTGGAAACCTTGTTAGGGGAAAAACCATGGTGGATGTCAATCCACAATATTATGCCCTATTAAAATTATAAAGATGAATAATGGGAATGCGCATGCATTCAAGAACACTGCCTAGAGCTCACTGCTAAAATACAAGAGGGCTCACTACCCAAGGAAGACACATTGTCTTAGAAAAATTTAGATTAGATCCGTAGAGTATTGAACTGATAAATTCACTTCTATAAAAGCTTGATTACATTTCCAATTAAGCACATAAATACTTCTTCACACTTCGCTCAATATTTTTCACACTCTGCTCTATAATCGAATGATTAGAATACTATTTGCACATTTTCACTTTCTTTCACTCTCTCACACACGTGACTTCATTCAAAAAATCACTCTTATATATCTGCTAGATGGAATTACATCAACAAATTCATCGACCAAAAATGAAATAATAGATGAATACAGATTGTCGGCTCAATTCATAAATAATTCTCAATCCGCACCAACCAAAGTCGGCCACAACATAATGAAGACCTAAAATGATATCGTCGAATTCACCAAACATTAAAAAATTAATCCACGAGGATCCAAACATGTTATAATCACCATGTCAGCCAAGAACATGAAAAACCCAAACACGCAAAGGAAAAATCTCTGATCATGAGCATACCGATCAATGCGGATGTGCAGCAAGGATTGAAAATGATCTAGAAACATCAACGAGCATCATGGATCATCAGATAAGCATCCATAGTAACTGGAATTAGTAGAATCACATTAACTTCAATCGGGAACACTAATTGAAGCCACAAAAAAACTATTAGAACACAACTATTCATAACATGATCAAATCTTCACACGGATCTCTAAAACATTTGGTGGATAAACTAGGTACAGTCAACAATAAACCCTTTAATCTGCAACTTATGATCACCAACATAGTGAACTTTCCCTCACATTGAACTTTATTGCTTCACAAACAACCTTCAACATATTTATTATAATTATCTCAATATTCTCGACATATACAACCTTAAATGCATCAATTCTAATAGTGTTGACATTAATGAAAACCACATATCAGTAACATAACCACATCATCCAATAATCTCCCCCTTTGGCATTGATGGCAACACATGATGTGAAAAACACCATCAAAGCAACTCTCAATCAACACTTACTCCCCCTTAGGTTCTGATGACTTCTTCTCCAACTCTTCTTCCATTTTTATATATTTCACATTATTCTTCTCCCCCTTTGACATCAATTCAAAAGGTACACACAAGCTTTGAACCACTTATATGAATCGTCTGTCTACTCCCCTTGAGTAGCGACCACCACAACATCAATCCAAAACAAGATATGACTGCAAATGCACGAACTAATGCAAAGACTTACATCTTAGTTCTGATTAGGAGGGGAAATCACCCCTAACTTCCTTGTGATATACTCAAAAGTATCCTTACGAAAGGACTTAGTAAAGATGTCTGCAATTTGTTTCTTAGTAGGCACATACTCCAGTTTGACTTCTTTATCACTCACCTTGTCTCTCAAAAAGTGATATTTGATAGATATATGCTTGGTCTTTGAATACATCACCAGATTCTTAGAAATTTTTATTGCACTTGAATTGTCATAGAATATAGAAATAGGCTCATCATAAAAAATTATGATATCTCTCAGCATCTGTTTCATCCATATTACTTGAGTACAATTGTTTGCATAAACAATATATTTTTCCTCAAGAATAGATAAGGAAATGGAGTTCTGATTTTTACTTAACCAAGACACCAACTTCATCCCTAAGAAGAAGGCACAACCACTAGTACTTTTCTTTTCATCCACATCTGCTACCCAATCTACATCAGTAAAGGCACTCAAAGTAAGATAATCATCTTTAGGGTACCAAATTCCAAAATCAATTGTCCCTTTCAAGTATCTGAAAATTCTCTTTACAATAATCACATGAGATTCCTTCGAATCAACTTAATATCTACCAACCATACATACAACATTCATGATGTTTGGTCTGTTCTAATTCAAATAAAGAAATCCACGGATCACTGACCTGTATCTTGTCTGATTTTCCTTAAGAGAATCATCATTCTATGTTAACTTGCATCCGGTTACTATGGGTGTACCAATAGGCTTTGAGCCTTCCATGCCAAACTTTTTCAGTAACTTCTTACATATTTGGACTAAGATATAAAAATTCCATTATCTAATTGAGTGATTTGCAATCCTAGAAAGAACTTCATCTCTCCAATCATTTCAAATTCACTTTTCATTTCATCAACAAAATTCATACATAAATCATCATCACCTCCAAAACTGATGTCATCAACAAAGACTTCAATAATCAACTCTTTATCATAATCCATCTCAAAATGCAGATTACTGTCAATAGTACCTTTATTGAATCCAAGCTTCAACAAGTATTTATCCAGTCTAGCATACTAGGATCTAGGGGCTTGCTTGAGTCCATATGGTGCTTTCCTCAATTGGAAAACCATATTTTTCTTAGCAGTCAGTTGAAATCCATCTGGTTTCTCAACATATACTTCTTCTTCTAGCTCACCATTCAAAAATGTTGACTTTACATCCATTTGATAGAATTTATAGTTCTTAAAAGAAGCATAACCAAGAAACAATCTTACAACTTCAATTCTAGCAACAGGGGAAAATGTTTCTTCAAAATCAATACCTTCCATCTATGAGTACCCTTTACATACCTATCTTTCTTTGTTCCTAACTACTTCACCTTGTTCATTCATCCTATTTTAAAAGACCCATTTAGTTCCAATCACATTTTTACCTTGAGGTCTAGGAACAAGAATCCATGTATCAATTTTCTCTATCTACATCAGTTCTTCCTTCATTGCTTCCATCCAGTGTTCATCTTCACATGCTTCATTGACATTTTTGGGCTCAGTCTTGGAAATAAGATAGTACTCTTTTGCAATTCTTCTTCTAGTCTAAACACTTTTGTTCTTATCTCCTATAATTTGATCTTTAGAATGATTTAGCTTTACATACCTTAGAACTTTTGGATTCTCTCAAACTTCTAGTTCTTCAATTCTCTCTTCTACACTTCCACTAATTTCTCCTTCTAGACTCTCTTGATTCACCAAAACAATTTGAACTTGATTCTATGTCTGAGCATTCTTTCCTTTATCATTACTATCATGCTGATCATCTGAATCATATCCATAGTATCTGGATGATCAAGCAGTGTCCTCATCAACTGGCATTTGCACTTTCAACCATTTTCCTCAATCTTCTATTATAGCACCGGTAGGCCTTTATTTTAGTAGAGTAACCCAAAAAGATTCCTTCATCACTCCTAGCATCAAAATTTCCTATATCTTCATCTCTCTTGATATAACATCTACTTCCTAATATTTTGAAATATTTAACAATAGGCTTATAACCAAACCACAGATCAAAAGGAGTCTTACCAAAATTACCATTAACATTTACCCGATTAAGAGTGTACACATCAATGCTGGCAACTTCTCTCCAATAGATATGAGGCACATTTCCTTCCAACATCATAGTTCTAGCAACATCTAGAATTTTTTTTTTCTTTCTCTCTACAAATCCATTCTGTTGAGGGGATTGTGGAGTAGATAACTATCTTTTGATTCCATACTCTTCACAGAAAATATTGAACTCCTGGGAAGTGAATTCACCACCTTTCTTTGACCTTATGCATTTGATCTTCAAACCTGTCCCATTCTCAGCCATAGCTTTAAAAATTTTGAACTTCTTTAATGCTTCACATTTTTCTCTTAAGAAAGGCACCCATATCATCCTATAGTAATCATCAATAAGCAATATAAAGTACCTTTCTCCTTATAGACTTCTGATTCTGGATGGATCACACAGATCAGTACGCACCAGCTCCAATAATCCATTAGAATGATTTTGTTTGCTTCAAAAATAAACTCTAGTCTGCTTTCTCATCTAACATTCCTTGCATATGGTGTTAGTAGGCTTCACTAGCTTAGGAAGATCTCTTACTACTTGAGTGGATCTTACATTGAAACTATTATCAATATTCACATGACACAACCTCCTATTCCATAACCATATTTCATCAACTTGAGAAATTAAACAACTTTCACTAGCAGCACTTAGGTGAAAAATATTACCTCTTGTCTTTGTACCTGAAGTAATTACATTTCCAGAACTTCCCAGTATCCTTCACTTTTCATCTTTGAACTGAAGGTTGTATCCCTTGTAGACCATCTATCCAACACTTAATAGATTATGATTCAATCCTTCTACATAAATGGCATCATTAGTATTATGTTTACCACAAAGAGAAATAGTTTCTCTGCCATGAATCACACCAGCATTGTTATCTCCAAATCTTATAACACCACCGTCATATTTCTCCAAGCTTACAAATTTTCTTTTGTCACTATTCATATGATGTGAGCATCCTTTGTCAATCACCCACTCATCCTTTTCTTCAATTATGGCTGCAAGAGCTTTCTCAACATTCTTATTACTAGTAGATTCAATGGACACCAAACCATTTTCCTTGATAGAAATGAATACCCATTCATCCTCATTTCCATTTTTTTTATCAGATTCTTCATCAGTAACACCTTCTTCAACATAATAATATTTCTTTTGAAATCTAGGCTTGTTAGGTTTGGATCTAGGAACTCTTTCAAGATATCTTGAAGCAAAATGACCTATCTTACTGCAAGAGAAACATTTAATAGGAAATTTTCCTTTGTACTTACCCTGTCCTTTGGCTTCTCTTTTTACAATCAATGCTTCCAACTCTTCTACCTCTCTTTCTTCATCTTCAATCTATTTCATCTCATCTTCATAATTGAATGTATTTCTAGAAATTTCTCCCGAATCATATCTATGTTTGTTTCTTCCAGATATAGTAGCTTTAAATGCAGATTCTATCTTAGGGATAGATTCACCAAATTTACTCAACTCAAAGGAAGCAAGCTTACCAATCAACATATCTCTTGTCACATTTGTTACTGTCCTGAGCTCTTCAATAGCATGAGCTTTCCATTTGTAAGAGGTACGAAATGATCTGAGCACTTTAGCTACAATCTCTTGTTCATCCAAAATTCCATCGACACATCCAATACCCATCACAAGTTCATTTAAAATTTTCATAAAAGAAAAAATGTTTTCATCTTCACCCATTTTCAAGGTTTCATACTTTCCTTTCAGACTTTGTAGCTTAGCAACCTTCACTTGTGCATCTCCTTCATACAATGTTTCCAACTTCTTCCATATTTCATGGGTTGTTTTCAGATCCATCACATTTTTCATCTCTAAATCTGTCAGACCACTCAACAATGCTTCTATAGCCTTGATATTATATTCAACTTCTTTGATCTCATCAGGAGTAGAGGGACCATTATGAGGAATAACATAACTATTCTTTTTAATCTTCTAGAAGGGATCACTAATGCACTTCAAATGACACTCCATTCTAGCCTTCCACAGAGATTAGTTTGTACCATTGAATCTAGGACTATCCTTCTTGTATGATGCCATCTTGCATCACCTCAAGCTATTAGACTTCTTTTGAGGAACCTACTCTAATACCAATTGTTTGAAAAAAAAAAGATAGACAATTAAGAGGGGGTAGGTGAATTAGTTGTCATAGAATATTCAAACTTATTAAAATTTACTCAACTTATTCTTGGATCCGATGAATCAACATTTAAGCATAGACAATCACCACACAAAGAACACCAAGATTTTTATGTGGAAACCCTGTTAGGGGAAAAACCATAGTGGATATCAATCCACAATATTATACTGTATTAAAAGTATAAAGATGAATGATGGGAATGCACATGCATTTAGGAACATTGCCTAGAGCTCACTGCTCAAATACAAGAGGGATCATTGCCCAAGGAAGACACACTGTCTTACAAAAGTTCAGATTTGATCTGTAGGGTATTGAACTAATAAATTAGCTTATGCAAAATCCTGATTACAATTCCAGTTAAGCACAAAAATACTTCTTCAGACTTCGCTCAGTATTTTTCACACTCTGCTTTGCAATCGAATGATTAGAACATTATTCACACATTTTCACTTTCTTTCACTCTCTCGCATACTTGAATTCATTCAAAAAATCGCTCTTATATATCCACTACATAGAATTACATCAACAACTTCGTTGGCCAAAAATGAAATAATAGATGAATACAAACTGTCAGCTCAATTCATAAAAAATTCTCAATGCACACCAACCGAAGTTGGCCACAACATAATGAAGACCTAAAATGATATCCTCGAATGTGCCAAATATTCAAAAATTAATCCACGAGGATCCGCAACATGTTACAACCACCATGTCATCCAAGAATATGAAAAACCTTAACATGCAAAGGAAAAATCTTCGATCACAAGCACATCAATCAACACAGACGTGCAACAAGGATAGAGAACTATCTAGAAACATCCACAGGCATCAAAAATCATTAGAGAATCATCCGCAACAAATGAAATTACTAGAATCACATCAACTTCAATCAGGAACACTAATTGAAGCCACAAAAAAACTATCAGAACACAACTATTCATATCATAATAAAATCTTCATGCGGGTCTCTGAAAATTTTAGTGGATAAACTAGATACACTAAAAAATAAACCCTTTAATCCACAACTTATGATCACCAAAATACTGAACTTTCCATCACACTAATATAATTTATGATTTCCATCTTGCAAGGTCGATGTGAGAGTGACATGATCTCTATCAGCGAGTGACCATGGAGATGGTGCCTCCTTTTCCTCCACATGAGGATATACCCTCAGAGTACATGCCCCCACCATCAACAATACAACATGTAGATCTCTTTGATTTGGTTGTGAGATTGAGGACAACATATGAGAGTTCATCTAGATGTGTTGACCTAGCTACAAGATAGATTTCAGCACTGTAGGTGGCATATGATGAGCTCCAAGAATCTTGAGTTCTAATAGATAGTGGGACAAAGGTCATCCTATAGTCGAAGATCTCGAGTTTGGAGAGGGAGATGAGTAGGCTACATGTAGACAAAGATCACATAGAGTGAGAGCATATTGATACACTCATAGGGGAGGCAACAACGACTGGAGAGGTGTAGGGCCTATAGGAAGCCATGAGATCCATGAGTAGATCATGATTGAATTCTACCATTTCTTGACAAATGCCACCTCTAGGCCTTGAGGGGTCTAGCAGTCATAGGCCATACTAGCACTTGTATCATTGATGACATGTACTTGAACTTTTGATATATTATATATGAGAATTCATGTTTTTTTTATGAGATTTTATTGCATTAGATGCTGATGTGATTTATTAAATATCCTTAGTAATAATTTTCAATAAATGTATCCATGATCTAATTTATGTGATCTAATGAAAACATTTTAGTTTACATTAGATACTACATTGTGATTGAATATATTATGTTAAATTAAATACACATATGATCTAAGTTCAAAACATTAAATTTATATAAGGATCTAATCTAACACAACACACAAGATGAATATGAACAGTATGTAAACTAAAGTAATAATCCAAATTTATTGAGCAATTACTCTATAATCTAATAAATCCAAATATTTGTTTGTCAAAGAATGAAGCAATGTGAGATAAAATAGAACACTATCTACTAAATCTAAAAACACTTCTTTAGAATACATACTATTTAAAGAAGATGTTAGGTGTAGTACCGATGCAAATGCATGACATTGATAGGTTCTTTAAGAGGTGTACGATTATCAACTTTTGCCATTGACAATGTTTGAGATCCATGGAGAATAGTCAATGGGATGGATGAAACTATCTTCAAGGAGTTTTACAATCTCTTCTTTAACCAATAAAGTTATTTTAGGATTTATTTTATGTATTTTTTGTCTTACTATTTTAGAATCTTTTTCAAGTACTATGTTGTGTGTCACTATCTTGGCATCAATACCCAAAATTTCTGAATAAGTCCAGACAAAGAGTTCATGAAATTCATGTAATAATGTTGTGTGCTCTTCTTATTCATCCTCACCAATGCACTTTCCCATTTGAATCACTTTTTCTTCATTAGATGTGCCCATCGATATGTTCATTGTATCCCCTATAGGTAGTGCATTTTGTTTTGAAACTTGAAGGATACGTTCTTCTTTATCATCATCAACATCATTCATTTCCTTTTCTTCACCAACTTTTTTAGTGCTAACCATAGCAAAAGGGACTCCTTGTTTCTTAGGGGGAGTAAATGACCTATCATAAAATCCTAACATTTCTTTCAAGGTTTCATCATCTTCAAAGTACTCCAATGATTCATTGCATATTTGATCAATAAATTCAAGATTCTTTAAGGTGAGGTTTATCATAGAGGAACTATACATGGTGGTGTTGATGTTGAGTGAAGTTCTTTTTGTTGCTTTTGTTATCTTAGAAGTAAAATATCCAAGACCACTTTTGTTTCTTGTGTGTTAGGCTTTATAGGAATGTGAATGCATTGATCTTTTCTACCACATTCGTTTCCACTATAACCAAGTTATTTCAAGAGCTCATAACCTTTTCCATAAAGCTTTTTTATTTTTTTTGGATTCAGTGTCTATTCATAATCAACATCATCATTTTTTTTTCATAACTTGTGTCTTCTTCTTGAGTGGAGGAAGTAGATGCTTGTGAGGGTTCTTATGAGTTTTGTGTTGCTAATACTACTAATTCTTTTCCTTTTTCAAACTTTTTTGATATGATCTTGTATTCTCCCATGAATTTTGGTGTGAAATCTAAGGAACCCCAATCATCTTCCAATAATTTTGTAACTTCTTCAATATGCTTTTATTTTTCTTCTTCTTGTGTGATTTCCACTTTTGAAGTTGGTATCAATGTTTTTAAAGGACTTTCCTTGTTTTTCTCGATGTGTAAACAACTTTCTGGTTTAGGGTCAGCTTTGATTGTGTACACTTTGTTTTTATAGACATATTTCATTAAACGACGAAGGGTCAAAGGCACTACATTCATTTCATGAATCCATGGTCTACCCAAGAGGAGATCCTATGAAAGATCTTGAGGAATAACACGGACAAGAGTTTTCAATGTTGCCTTTCTTATTGTAATAGGTAATGTGATTACACCCAGTGATTGTTCTCCTATGTTATCAAACCCACAAATGGATAAAGAATTAGGTTCAATTTTTCTCTTATTCATTCCAATCTTATCCAAAATATTTACACTACACACGTTAAGGGTCAAGCCATTATTAACAATGGTTCTCTTTACTCCAAATTGATTAATAGTGGCTATTATCATGAAGGCTTCATGTTGTTTTTGAACTTTCAAGGAGGGTAACTAAATTTGGTGAAAATTAATTTCTATATTAACTGCATTCATTCCTTGAATTAGGGCTGCCGCCTCATTTGTATTTGTATTAAGAGGAACCACAACTTTTTGTGGGGCCATTTGAAGTATACTACGGTAGTTAGGTGAGACTTGAATAAGATCCCATAAGGATATCTTAGCAAGAGTATTTTTAAGTTGTTCAACAAGATCCTACTCCTTTCCATTATGTAAAGGCAAATGAGGAGCACTAGGAAAGATAGGTTGAGGTAATGGTAATGAAACTAGAGTGGTTTTTGGTTGCCTATTGTTTCTTGTATTATATGTGTGAGCAATGGTATTGTAATTTGATATCTATGAAACATTGTTACTATCAAATTGGCTTGTAAAGTTCAAAACATCTCTTGGAGCTAATGGTTTCTTTTTAGGTGGTTCTAAGATAAGCACAGGTTTGTTTTGAACTTGAGGTTGGTGTGAGGGTGGGTAAAGGATAAGTTGGGGTGTGATTATGTTAACATCTCTTTGTTTCATTTTATCATGACAAGCTTTAGTGGATGAACCTTGTGAGATAAAATCCTCAAGGGATTCATCTAGCACGTCAAAGTGGTCACTACTAAAGGGCTTGAGGGATATACATTAACTTTGAAAAAGAGATCTAACATAGTTTAACAACTATGCTTTCTCCAAGGGTTTCACCAATTTTTTCTTGTTTTATTTGTTTCTTTTGATGTTTTTGATTTTTTATTATGTTTTCTAATGATTGCAAAATTTAAACTAATCTATTTAATGATGTTGAAAATGAAAGAAAAGTGCATAAATTTAACACTATATTTAACTGAAATATGCAAGAAATTTTTTCCACAATGTTACAAAATATAACTAAATATGCAATAACTTGAATGCACAAACAAATTGTTTCAAGAAACCAATTTTTTCAAATCTAAAAACCACCCAGAAACTTTTCTAAAAGGTCTATATAGGGACTCATTCACCCCTCGGCAAATGGGTCCTTGTTTAGGACTTTTTAAAATTGCTTTTTTAGAATCTAAGGTTTTTCTATGTGATTTTTTTTTTTTCTGATATGTAAAAAGGGTTTCTACAATAGATTTTTCTATATTAATGTATCTAAATGCAAGTTTAACGAATGTTAAATGATGAACTAAGTGACTATTTTTAGTATAAAATTTGAATCTAAATATGGATTTAGATTATTGAATGATTATTTTAATGTAAGTAGAATGCAAAGTAAATGCAAAACTAATGCAATTTTTCTAATTCTTTATGATTTTAAGTAATGCAAAAATGCAAAAGTAAACCCTAAATTTCAAGTTCACTAATGCAAGGTTAAAGAACCCTAAATGTAATTCAACTAATAAAAATCTAATGCAAACTAGTGCAAAATTCAGATCTAGGGTTGAAATAGGCTCCAATTTTTAGAATTTTGTTGTACAACATCTGATTCACCAAAATGAAACATAGAAAAATAGGTAGGTTTTCCTCAAAATGGAAAAGTGGATCCAAAGAGCGAAAATAGGTCCTAATTCTCTAATTTCATTAGGAAATCAAATTCACACAATGAATTGACTATCAACCCTTAGGTGAATCAACTCAAAGTGTGAATCTCCAAATTTCCTTATGACTAAAGGATGAGGGTCAAGGTCAAACAACACTTTGGGAAGAAAAACTAAAAATAGAAAATCAACTCCAAAATGCACTCTATCACTTAGATGTAATAGATTAAGCATAAAACTAAGAGAAACAACAAAGTTTATAGAAAATCTAGTAAAGGTAAATGTTGCGTATTGTTCACAAAATATAGTTTCTGCAAGCCTGTCAGGGACTCATTCACCCATGGGTGAATGGGTTCAGGTTCCCTATTCTAGAAAACCTTGAACTTGAGATCTGGACCAAAAACCTACACTTCTTCCTTGTAACTTTGAACTTTCACTCTTAGATCTAAACATATGATAAATTTTCAAAACAAAGTTGTTTGATGGTGGATATGGGTTTGCCTCGGTCAAACCCCAAATTTGGTAATTAAACATTGATGAAAAGTATATAACTGAAACATAAAATGTATGTGCAAGCCCCAACCTTAAGTGTGTCTAAGATTAATGTTGGTGTAATTAATTATTTAATTACACATCATTAAGTTTACTTAGGTTTTGCTTAGGTAATAATTAGTCTACTTAATTAATAAATAAGCTTTATTTAGTTGAGTTGTTTTAGGTCAACATTAGGGTTGCATATATTTCTTTTATGAATAAAATCATCTCATTTAATTTATGAATTCCTAAATAATAATATTTTGCACATCTTCATGCAAAGCTCTTATTTTTTTTTATTTTCTCTTCTATGGAAGGTTTTTTGGTTTGCATGTCTGATCTTGGTTTTTAAAATGGTATCAGAGCCTTGATTTGCAACTCCGCAATTTTTTGGAGAAAATCATTGCAGAGCACGTTCGGGGTTGTTAGAGTAAAGGTTTTAACTTAATTATGTTGATTAAGTTACCTTTATTCCCTTCTTAAGATTTCACTTTAGTTTGCATTTAGTGACATTTAATAATTATATTAATTATTAAATGTTCTTCTATTAGGGTTTCTTTTAGGTTTTGCATGATCTCCTTTCTTAAGGATTGATCTCATTGTATTTTACACTCTATGATTTATACAATTTTCAGCTTTTAGAGCACCCTTTCATTTTTGTCTCCATCTCTTCTTTTTGTGACAGGTTATTTGCATGCAGGTGATCTTCGGGGTCTATGAAGTTGGATTTCTCAACTTCTACATGGTATCAGAGCTCCAGACCTGTTGCTTCTTGTTCATGTTTTGAAGGATTTTTGGAGCTTCAAGGGTTTGGGGTTTGCTTTTTTATCCAAGGCGTACCTCTTTCATTTGGTGAATTTTGAGTCAATTTGGACCTCACCATTGTGTTTGGAACATTTGATTTAGTCAAGATTGACCTTTGTTTCATCAAATTTGGCTTCATGATGTTAGATCTGCGAGGCTTTGAAGTTTTTTGAGGGTTCTTGATCTAGAGTGTACGTGCAATTTTGGAGCAATTTCAGCCCAAACGGACCTCACCATTGCGTTCAGAGTGCCCAAAAACCCCTAAATCGACTGTCAAATCGTCAAAATCAGACACAATGATTCGGGGAGGCAAAAAATTTCATTTCAAGGTCGAATGGCCTGGTATGACATGCAATCCGAAAAAAATTAAAAATTGCAGAGTTAATGGGCGCCACTGTCAATTAACCGCTAGCGGTTAACCGTTAGTGGTTAATGCTAGCGGTTAATGCTAGCAGTTAGCCTAACCACCAGGCTTAACCCTCAAACCTTTCTGGAGCAGTTTGGTATTTTGGCCATAACTTTTGCATACAAACTCGGTTTTTCGAAAATGAAATATCATCAAAAAGCTGGTTCCGGCACCGTTCTAGTAGTTCTGGTTATTTTTTTTGATTTTGCATTTTTGCAGTCTTTTTTGCCAGTCAAAGTTAGAACTTGTGTTTTTCACTCCTGGGGGCGTATCTTTTGCATCCAAACTTCGTTTTACGCAAACAAATAGGCATTGGAAAGGTGTTGCAGTGATATTTCTAGATCTACAATCTATTTTATCAAAAAAATTACCAAGTAAATTTTATTCAGATTTGTGTTTTTTTACACTTTGCTCAATTACTTGGACATTCTAGCACCTACATGGGTTTTGTTTGCGTGGGATGGGTTATATTAATTTGATCTAAATGAAGTAAGGGCAGATTTCTCAATTTTTTTTCATTTGAAGAGTTATCATGGGTTTTTCTACTCACCCTTCAGTTGTTATTCTGGAACGGGGTAATTATGAGTCATGGGCAAAGGGTATACTTACACATTGTAGGTGGCTTAATATTTTTCCTTATTTGTATGATCTCATACCTGAACCAACCACTTTAGAGGGAAAATTAGCATGGGATATCATTAGAGATCACATAGTAGGACTTATATTGTCTAGTGTTGATCATGACACTGTGTTGGCTATATCAGACATTGATTGTCCTCACCCACTTTGGACACTTCTTTGAGAGATCTATGGAGACCCTAATCTCTCTCCATTCCCAAAGGATCCTGCTTTATATTGTCTCTTACCCATTGCTTGGAAAGAGAATACACCCTTTGATCATGATACTTTAGAGGAGCTTGAGTATTTAGACACCCTTACATGTTCCGATGGATCAGAAGCTTGTCTCATAGTTCCTACTCTTCAGATTGAGACTTCATTAGCATCTCCTATTGTTCCTAATTCAGTGCAGCAGGGCATCATTCACTTTCCATACATAGCTACTTTGGACTCTTATCTTACAGACATATCTTTCTTGTTTGTTGAGTCCTATATTGTAGATTTGGAGGATTATTTTGAGGACATTCATCTCCTCTAACTTGACAGATAGGTTATCACTATATGCCCACCATTATCAGTGCATTCAGAGGTTCCATTTCAAGATTCTCCACATCGGTTTGGATTTTACATCATTTGTTTCAGTTCAGATAGAGAGATTCTTCAGCATCCGATCATGGCACACATCTTGAGACAGATTGGTTCATCACTCTTCACAGGGGTTATTCGACATTGTCCTTTGGATCCGTTTCTTCCCAAGGGAAGGAATATCATTTGCCGCTTCAGGATCTCTTTTTGGATTCTACATCAAGCATCTACCATTGTGATAGGAGTTTCTTCATTGTGGGGGGGCTTCTTCTCTCTTTCTATCTCTCCTATGGAGACCATTGTACATGTACTTATATGATAGAAGCTTTCTATGGGGGGTATCATGTAATCCACCTCCTATCCTTCTTTCATTAGTACATCATATTCATTTCTTTGCATTCTATTTTGGGGAGGATTTTTGTTCCCAATGGGTTTTCTCCTTTACCCTGTTTCATTTAGTTTGCATTGCTTTTGTAAATGGGTACCTGATCAGGCCTAGTTGCCGGGACCCATGTTTACTTTCATGCATTGTAGTTACCTTTGCTTTCTTGCACATGTTTGTAGCTGCACTCTTGCTCATCTTAAGGGGGGATGTTAGAGTAAATGTTTTAACTTAGTTATGTTGATTAAGTTACCTTTATTCCCTTCTTAAGATTTCACTTTAGTTTGCATTTAGTGACATTTAATAATTATATTAATTATTAATTGTTCTCCTATTAGGGTTTCTTATAGGTTTTGCATGATCTCCTTTCTTAAGGTTTGATCTCATTGTATTTTACACTCCCTGATTTATACAATTTTTAGCTTTCAAAGCACCCTTGCTTTTTTGTCTCCATCTCTTCTTTGTGTGATAGGTTATTTGCATGCAGGTGATCTTCGGGGTCTATGAAGTTGGATTTCTCAACTTCTGCAGCGGTTTCTCGAGGGATCTGACCTTGAGAAATTTTTTGGTGCATTCTAGAGAAAAATGGGCACGACCATTGCGTTCACAGTGCCC
Organism: Sequoiadendron giganteum; assembly: GCA_007115665.2. NCBI lineage: Eukaryota > Viridiplantae > Streptophyta > Pinopsida > Cupressales > Cupressaceae > Sequoiadendron > Sequoiadendron giganteum. Next base: position 183,221,151 of record CM021100.1, read on the forward strand.
AAAAACCCTTAGATTGCCTGATGTTTTGCTCAAATCTGGGCAGTTGCAACGAGAGGCAAAAAAATTTAAGGGCACACAAATTCGTATAAATATGGGCTCTATATGTCTTGATTTGCATGCACAGGTACAGAGGGTTTATTCTAGTTGTTAATTATTTTTCCCTTTGATCAAAAAAATCATTAGTTATTTTTTTCAAAAAAAATAAATCAAAACAATCAAAAAAAAAAACATTGCAAAAAAATTAATTTTGGGGAGGGCGGATTAAAGTTTTTTTGGGGGGGCGTTGGTACCCGTAGGTACTTGCTTATGTATGCATGTGGGCCCATACCCACCCTTCTAGTGGCCAAAGGGTTGTCTTCCGACAACCTTCATACCGACTGGCAATCTGCTCTCCTCCTGCCGATAGGTTCCTCCTCCCGGTGGCCTCCATCTCTCACCAACGACATCCATTCCACCGGTGGCCCTCAATCTGATGTCCTTTGTAGATTCTAGGGAATATTCCCTGATGTGATGGAAAATCCAGAATATTCTAGTAGGCGCATGCATATTGACGACCACCAAAACTTTTCCATTAAGGGACTTTTTTTTTGGCAATGGCCAAATGGCCATCAAATTTAAGCTCATAAGTCAATGACGTCAGCAGTTGTATATCCCTCTTTGCCCCCTTCTAGCCCTAATTTTCCTTCAAGAAGCATTTTTTTTCTTTTTGGCATAACTTGGGCATATGGTATCAAAGTCGGGCAAATGAGATCACCAGAAAGCTAGTTCCCAGCCCTATCTTGTGGTGCAGTTTATTTTTCAGCATTAGTATGTTTAGCTGAATTTATTACTGTTTGAAGTTAGATGTTCACTTTTCGCTTCCGAGCTCATAACGTTCTTCCACAATCTTTGAGTTTTGCTATCTTTGTGGCATTGGAAAGGTACTGAGGAGTTCTACGTTGTTATCCATGCACTTTTTTCTATATCTGTCTCAGGTTGATCATTATTCTAGATTTGGCCCGATGGGTGTTTTGGAGATTACTTAGATATTTTGGAAGTTGGGAGCGTGCAAATTGAATCTTTGCACTTCATTTCAGTATCACATCATTCAATAATCAGACTGTTGTTTCACAGATTCTAGGGTTGTTCCATTTTGCATTTTTCAAGTGTTCTGTGGCATCTTGTCTGCTATTTCTTTTTTCATGATTCCTTGAGTCAATTAGTGACTCTCATCTAGTTTTAGTAGTAAACAAAAGTATCTTTCCTTGCTTGCTAGATTCAAGTTCCAGTGCTACTTTTCAGCAGGTCATCTCATTGAGGGGGGGTTTGTCCCACTGGGTTTTCTCCTCTTTCTCTTACTCTTTCATTGCATTTGTACATGGGTACCTAATCAGGCCTTGTTGTCAGGACCCATTCATTCTTTCTTGCATTCATCTTAGTTTTAGGTGCATTCTTTTTTAGGCTCCCTAAGTTGCACTTAAGGGAGGGTGTTGGTGTAATTAATTATTTAATTACACTTTATTAAGTTTACGTAGGTTTTTCTTTGGTAATAATTAGTTTACTTAATTAATAAGTAAGATTTATTTAGTTGAGTTTTTTTAGGTCAACATTAGGGTTGCATACATTGCTTTTATAAATAAAATCATCACATGTAATTTCTAAATTCCTGAATAATAATATTTTACACATCTTCATGAAAAGCTCTTGTTTTTTCTGATTTTCTCTTATATGGAAGGTTTTTTGGTTTGCATGTTTGATCTTGGTTTCTAACAATTAAGAGATATTAAAATGAAAGAAAACCCTATTCAAGTGTGTTAGAATAGGATCCCTAAATGAATATAAACAATAATGAAGACCTACTTTGGGAGATCTTCAATCACCCTAATAAGTCACAAAACTAAGTATACATTCCTTTAGGTAGAAAGTAGAATGGTAATAGAATATGGAACCACTTAGGAAATAAGTCTTTAGGCTTGGTTGAATGTCTTGGTGTTTCTCCCAAAACCTAGAATCCGTCATGATCCTCCATAGGCATCTATCATCAATCTTTGATATACTTGATCTTGAATACAAAATGAGCTTGAAGACTTGCAAAAACAAATAGAATGTTGCTCCAAGACTTCACTTTTGAGTGCTTGATTGATTTATCCTTGCTCCTGAATGTGAATACTTGTGATCTCAAGTGAATCTCTCTACCTTGCTAGTGTAAAATGAATATGAAGCTTAGTTTTATAGGATTCCTTTCTAATTTTTCATTTATTAAATCCCAAAAGCTGACACTTAAAATTTCAATTTTAGACCTTGAAATACCACCAAAAAAATTTCTTAAGTTGAGTTTTAGAAAATTAAAGGGGACCCATTTTCCCATGGGTGAATGGGTCTTGACCTAAAACTTTAGGACCTAATAAATGTCCAGGCATTAATTTAATTAATAACATTTATTCAATGTGGGTTATATTGTGAGGAAATAAATAAAATAGGCCTTAGGATACATAATAAAGGGTATTAGGGGCCCATTAATGAGGTTTTAAAATGCATGATTGTAAGGTCACTAAAATAGGCTCAAACTAAGTGTTAAATTGTAATTTCACTTAGAAGGGAGTACAATTTTCTATACTACAATATAATATATATTTTATACTATATAATATATAAATGTAGTGTAGGAAAAAGTATCCCTTTATCATAGTTAATTTGTAAATAATTAATAATGAAATGAGCCTAATTATGCATTAATTTAGTGTTATAATATGTTTTTCATATTCACATTAAGTTTAGGGCCCTTTTTTATTAAAATGGACTTAATTGTGCCTTGTTTTTGATGTTGTAAGGTGTACCTTCACACTTTCACATTAATCTAGGAATTTATTAATTGATTGATGTTAATTTTCCTTAAGTGGCCCCTTTAATTCAAATCCAAGCCTAATTAATTGCAAAATCTAAGGGATAAAACTCAACATTCATAAATGCCATTTCACAACACTTAACTTTGGAAGATGTGTGTCCCACGTAAGTGACCTAGGATCCATTCACCATAGGGAAAATGGGTCCTCACATAGTTCTAGGACCCTATTTTTACATAAGGTTTAACATTTCCCAATGTGTGTCCTAGGTAAGTGGCCTAGGACCCCTCTTTAAAATATGCTTTCAGTGGTATTTTAATGATTTCAAATCTATAATTCAATGTTGGCTTGTGATATTTGAATTTTGAGAATTAATGATAAGATATGTATAAATACAAGGTTATTTCACATAGTTTCACCTAGAATTTCAAGCTAAGATCCTAGAACATTCAATTGAGCATTATCAAGAGTAATTCAAGAGCATTTCAAAGCACTGAAGGGTAGAATTATTGAAGATAATTGTAACAATCAAGATTCCTATTTTAATGTTAAAGATGACTTGCATCATGCATGTTGTTTGAGCTAATATGTTGATGTAGTGTTCAAGATAAATTCAATTATATTCAAGGCATTATCTCTAATCAAGTTTCATGATCAAGATCTAAATTCATTGAGGCCACTTCATGCTAGTTTGTAGATTTGTACTCCAAGGTTTCAATTAAGGTTTGGTGAGTTGTTACATATTGTTGTTCACTCATCATTCCTTCATGATTTTATTCATTTCAAGGTTTAATTACCAAAATGGGGTTTGACCAAGGAAAACCCCCATTCCCTAATAAAACAACATTTTTCTCTCTTTGATGTGTGATTGCAGGTTTTAGGTTGAAGATCAATTTGAGAGTATAATTGAAGAAAGTTGAAAATTTATCAAAGTTGTAAGAAAATTTGTCAAATAAAAAAAACTCTTCTACATGATTTATTTCTATCTTTCCGACAGTGAACAACTGCAATCTAGGAGTGCAAACTGAGTAGAAGAGAACCCAGTAAGCATTTTACAAGATCCCTATCCAAGACCCATTCACCATAGGGAAAATGAGTCCTCGTTGAGGTTTTAAAAAGCCTCTTTGGTGATAAGTACACAAATTTCTCACCTTTCCTGTTTTGCATTTTGATAGTTAGTTCTGTTAGTTTTAAGATCTATTTTCTATAGCACACATTTTGAATGAAATTAGAGAAATAGGTGCATCATATGTTTCATTTTGGTGAACCTACTTTTTCATCATTTCATTATGGTTAACTTGGCCTTTTGAACTAGATTTTGATCCTTGCATTTTCTAATTTTTTAGTCCTTTTTCATCCTATATTTAGATCTTGCAATCATTTGCATTTCTTTGCATTGAATCAGGTCTCATTTAGGGTTTCTTGTATATGTGTTTTATTTAAGGTTTTAGGATTGCATATTTTGTATTCTTTAAATTTGAAAAATATAAAAAAAATTAGTCATCTTGCATATCATATACATCATATTAACTTGCATTTGAAAATTGAAACAAAAAATGCATATCAAACTAGCTTTTGTAGGTTGTCATTTTGTTATAATTTCCACTTGCATTCCTCATTGAATTCATAGAAAAATAAAACTAAAAGTTGTTGTAACAAAAAAGAATCTAAAAACCACTGAAAAGAACTCAAAAATCTATAAAAATTTGATCAAGTCATAATATGATTTTTTGGGCATTAAAATATTCATTTATGCATTTTTGTATGTTGCTTTCGAATTTCTGTTACTATTTGCAGAATTTTTGTTTTATCAATTTGATCATATCTAGCTTAATTTGGTAAAGTTAGTGCATTGTGTGATTTCAAAATTGCATTTACAAGACTTCATTTTCAGATTTTTACATAGTGTAATAAGAAAATCACCTTGTTTAGAATTTGAAAAATTGCATTACATTCTAGGTCATTGCACTTCACTTTACCCTCTTTCCATTTTGGGTTGGAATTCAGTTTGTAAAACTTTTATGAGCTTTACAACTTGGTGTCCTATTAGCAATACTGTCGAGACGTAGTTTGAGACTCGTGTCATCCTATGATACATCATTCTTGACTTTTCTAACTCTCTTTCTAATAGTGTTGATAATCAACCCTCTATGGATCATAGCATGCATACCTTATTTCCAATTACTTTCTTACCTACAACCAATGTGCATGATGTTGTTCATGTCCCACAATAAAACATAAAAAGAATGGATGAAGGCCTAGAAAAGTTACAAAACTTTGTGCTTGCCGAAAACATGGACATCATGATCAAGAAATTAAACCAAGATTAGATATTGCAAATCATTAAACTTAAATCGTAAAGATCCTAATCAAATAATAGATCACAAAAGAAAGCATAAAATGTAAAATATTGAAACATCATTACTAGAGTCTTCATGCTTCCATTGAATCGCCTCTATTATCCTCTTCCATTTCACTTCTAAGTAACTAATGCCCTCAGATTATAAGTGCAATTAAAAGTTTATGTCTATGCCTAAAAAAATATTAGAGTTTTCTCAATAGAAAAATAACATATATATCCTAGATGGATCAAAATGATAGTGACAATGCTATTTATAGAGAGCTAGATGGAAAATAGGTGAATGAGACCAATTGATTTTTATTTCGATCAACGGGCGAAATTGAACGAGATGAGATAAGATAAGATTGAAAGTGGAGGAGAATGAGGAAATTGAACATTTTTTTGACAAAATCAATTAGTTCAAAGAGGAAAATATATTCTCAAATAATGGAAACATTATTTAAATGCAAAAGGAAAAATCAAGTTATCTTTTTGATTAAATAGAAATTTAATTCAAAAAGGTGAGTGAAAAGGTAAGTCATTAATTAAATAAGATTTAATTAATTTGTGATAGAAAAGCTAACAGTGAATAATTAAATAATTAATATAATTATTTAATTATAGTTGAAAGTGGAAATAATTAAATAAATGAATTTTATTTAATTATAGAGGAAAGACATTAGTGACGTAATTGAATAAATATAATTTATTTAATTAATCCAGAGTAATGGAGGAATTAATTAAATAATTAAAAATTATTTAATTAATAGTAGAAATTTGACCCTAAACAATGGAAAATGGTTTTAGCAAGCCTAGGACATTTTTTAGTGTCTACAGACATTAGTATCATCTCTACTTTAAAAAATTTAAGAAAAATGCTTAAAAATAAACAAGAAATATTAATTTTTTGTAGCCTCAATGGCTTCCTTCATGAGACCTTAAACAATCAAAAGAATGATAACATAGATGCCTCAGTCAAATTTATTGAATTTAAACTTCATGGCCACAATGGATTTAATCCCGTGTCTTCCCATGGAAACTTTTCATTGGATTTATTTTGGCTCAAGCCTATTGAACCTATTAGACCTTGTGAGGAAACTTTTTCAAATCATATCAAAAATTTAAGGCAAAGAGCATAGTGGAATTATCCCTTAGAAATATTCCTCAACCTATGATTGAGCCACCTATCCTTGATGAAATCATGATTGAACCAAAAGCCCTTCCAAAAATCCAAGAGCACCCTACCATTTCAATATAAGAGACCATAAGACAATCAAAAAAATCTTATTGTGCCTCCTAAAATCAAACAAGTTTACAAAGCCAAAGAGAAAGTGGTTGAGAAACCTCCGATGCTTCCTCCCATTCCTACCCTAAGGGAAGAAAAGAAACCTATGGTTGACAAACCCACTCCTACACAATCACAAATAGATAATAAATTATGAAGAAATCAAAATGATAGAGAGTGTAGGTGTAGACATCATGTGATTGATCATATGTTACAAACTAAAGATGAAAAGAGAAACATAGAAAATAAAAATCCAAACTTATCTCCTATAAGGAATGATGTTTTTTTTTCCTCACTACAACGTATACAAGAACCTTTCAAAGACATAATCATTTGACCTCCTATTGTGGTTAATCTAGATGATGACATTGACATTGCAAAGATTGATAAACATGTGGATAATGAGTTGAATTCATTATTCTCCTCTTCTATGAACTTAAAAGAAAATTATCCTAAAAAGAGTGTTGAACTTGGTGTGTGTCCTATTTTAGCACTTGACATTGTCCCTTTGGCTAGTTTTCTGCCTTTCGCATATACTGATCGAGATTGGGATGTGGTCGAACTTCTATGAGTTGACTTACATGTGCCTTACTAGTATTTTGGTTTTTTTTCCTTTTTATGTTTCTTTATGTGATTTCATGTGCGTAATGTGATCCCCTGTATTATTTCATTAGATTTATATATCTCTCCCTTATTGCGCATTCCTCTATTTGTACCTACATTCTTCTTTATGTCATAAACATTTTACCTTTTTCATTTGTCTTGTGTTTTCCTTTTGGGGATGACGCAAGGCATTGAGACATTTAGGTCTCTTCCATGTTGACCCAAAAAGACTTTTTCTTTGTTTTCACTCTCTTTATGTCATTCTTCCAATTATATGAGTATTTGGGGAATGATGATGTTTTTGAGCTCTATAACAACATTGTAGCAAAGATATAATGACCCCAAATCAATAGATCCCTTATGTATTTTTGGGGGAAACCTCTCCTTCCTTTTTCATGGTGTAGCTTTATTTCAGAAACATATGACTTGGCATAGGGATTTCCGAGGAATCTCTCATATCTTATGTAACGCCCCTTCATGCACACCCCAAAGGACAACATAACAACAAACAAATTACTGCGCATTTTTTTTTAAGAAAAACTAACATTATATGAAACCCATCATACAACACTAATACTAAAATCACGCAAATACAACATCTAACTAGTCCTCTAGGGTGACATGACTGCATTACATTGTGAATGTTCTAACTCAACATGAAACCCTTAACGATGATAGCAATACACATGCATTCATTTAAAACCCTTTATATAAAAGAAATGAACAATGTACATACATCCATAACCATGCACAATCATACATCTATGATCACATGGTAAGATCAAATGATACATCCATTACATTTGTCAAATGAATACACATCAAATCCAAGGGTTACATGATTATAAATATTTCCATAGATACAAAACCACATAAGTGTAAAGTATGCAAAGAAAAGCTTACAAAACCATACAAATAAATGGGATAAACAATGCATATTACAAAAAAATCCCTTATAACAATAGGAAGGATCCCACATTAACATAATGAGATACATTAGAAAGGAATATAGAGCATAACACCAAAACTCTCACCAACATTGAAAAGCCCAGGAGCCACTACAACCAATACAACTCTATAGAATCACAATTGACGGTGGGGAACCCAATGGATGCATAGCACATTCCACCTGACCATGTGGACCCTACGGTTCACCCCCCATGATAGGAGATGACAAGAGGACCCACAACATAAAAATAGTCAAGTGTACAAGGCTGACATGACTCCACAATCCAAATGGAAACAAGACAAAACATATGCACAAACACTTCCAGAGGTACAAGGACAATGAGGGGAAACTACAAACATGCAGGGTTGCTAGAGGGAGGAGTTTCATCACATAAGCTTGATATGGGTTACCCAAAATAGATCTTCATAGGTTACTAGCCCCCTACCTAGTTAAACCTTTGAAACCTCAACTGATCCTCAACCCCCATCCTCACTCATGTGGGATCAACATTCCTTTCAAGAGGACAATGCAATTGAACTTTTCCATTCCAGGCCTTCCCACTCATCTCAAGCCTAAATGAGCACTTGAGCCATGGGTGAGGCTAACCTATCTGGATTAATGTGAGATACTACCCAAACCCCCTAATTAATTATTAGGTTATCACTGATTAAAGAAACTCTCAAGGAGTTACCCATATGCCACTTTGTGTGTTGGCCCCCGTTGAGAGCCACTCCCCCTACTAACAACAAAATCTCTAAATCACAAACGGGCAAGCCAACTTGCACAAGATACCAAAACCAAAAAAGTATATACACCAGGTGAGGAATGCACCATCTCATGCTAGAACTTCATAGTGAAAAACTTCCAAGTGCAAGGCTAAAACCCACCAAAATCCAATCAAGCATAAGAATAATAGTTTAAAAATAACTAATATGAAAACCAATTATAAAGCAACATTTTCCCCCACCCCTAGAAGCCTAAAAGGACCGTCTACTCAAGATCTCACAATCGAGGGTGAATCAAAGGAACATGGGTTTCCAAATAAATTCCAACATGAATTCAATGAAAAAATTCTCCTCGGTAACAATAAACTCAAGAGGAAAGATACATCAAAATAAAATCATCATGAACCAACCTTTAAAAGCATGATACATTCATTGTATTAACCATAAAGAATAATAGTCAATTAATTACAATATATTTATTCATTAATTACAAAGTCATTAAAAATAATAAAAGAAATTATATAAATATATTTCATAAGTAATTCAACACATCATTTAATACAAGAAAATGAGTAAAAATTACATCATAAAATCAATGACTATCATCAATTCAACTATAAATAAATTAAGAATAGAGTCCTCATTCAAGAAATAATATATTTCTTTTATTTAACTAGCAAAAAATAATAATCACTTCCCAACTCAAAAGTAATCCTATTTACCTTATTAGCTTCTAAATATTGAAACAATCATCCAACTATTATTATCATACAAACATATATATATATATATATATATATATATATATATATATATATATATATATATATTTCATTCGTTTAGAACCTTCCAATTACAAGGAATTCAATATTTTGTTTTTCCTAGGTAATATTTAATTAAAAAATTCACTAAATTCTTTCTTCGTTCATTATGGATTCATTTGAATAACTAGTGCAACTATATAAACATAATCTACAAGTATATGATAAAACAACTAAAACCACTGCTTATATCTTTTAAATAATAAAGAAACTATATAACATATTCTATAATAACCAAATGCGCATTTTATCACAAGTGAATTTCTTTAATTTGCAATCATGATATCTAAATATATATTTATACATATATATACATATATATCTATATATGCATATCATTATAGACATTTATATATGTATAATTATGTATATACACATAAATATATTTAATTTGACACGTTGTTGTCATAAACAATATTATATATATTAACTTACAACACCCTGCTAATTTATAAATAGTATATCGAATCCATAATTATGAACAAAAGATAACACTAACAACATATATATATATATATTCACTTATACCAGATCAAATAATCAAGCTGAACACCATACCAAACATTCCTACCAGCCAAAACTTGTGATAGACTTAAGTCCTCCAAGTAAGGTATAATCATCAGCCAAAAACAACGAGAAATTACAATTGTTTATATAAAAAACTATGTGAATATCATTTTTTCATTACAAAATTATTTTGAACATACATATGGTTGACTGCTATAAATGTAGGGATCTAAAGCTTGCAGGCACCATCATATATGTTAAAGTCATTAACTTGAATGGCACCCAAAAATAATGTCAATGATAAAACAAAATGGTACTTTCTTTTGTGTAGGAGACGAATCACATTCACCAAAATGGGAGATCTATGTGAATTTGGAGAAATTGGCTTGTGAAACAAAGGCAACAAGGAGTATCCATATTAAAGGCTTTTACTAGGTATTGGGAGAGCAAGGAAAATAGGATCCATTATCAGCCACCATATGGAGAAAGGTTGGGTAAATATATAAATCTTATAAAATCAATCCAACATGATCAACAATGCATAAAAGAAATGGAGGTCTAGGAATGGAGTAAGGATCCCATCAAGGCATAAACAAGATTAAATCTTAGATAGTTAAAATAGTTGGAAAATCTCTAGTGAGTATATATAAATATACCAAAACTAAGGTGTCGACTATGCAGATCAAACTTCTATCAACTCAAAACCTCTCAAAATGGAAGATTAAGCAAGTACGACATCGCTTGCCATAATAAATCCCAATGCCATTAATATAAATCAAGTATCATGGGGGACGAATGGATCAAATATACATATATGTTGGAAAACAAATGCATAGGCTGTAAGGATTCATCGACAACAAGGTAATTCCATAGAAGGGATTGGAGGTGTGCACCAACTTAATGGTAGGTTAAGTCAAAAAATCAATCAAGTGCATAAAGAAAGAGAATCAATTTCAATTAGAGAATCAACAAAATAAAATCCAGTGAATATCGATTATCAAGAGAAGAGAAAACACATAAACAAGCAAGGAAGTAAAATCATGATGGAGAACTCACCTAGAGTCCAACACATGACGATGAAGGTGACGTGTTGAAGATCACCCATTTGCAGCCACATAAACATTCTCAAAAGCTTGATCACTTATAGAGATTAACATATTCAACAAAAATTTCCCCCAAAAGCCACTGGATTCTTTTTAGAATTAATTTAGCAGAGGAAAGTTCTCCTTTTCACAAATGAAAAACTAAAAAACCCAAAAATCTAAAACCAACACTATAAAATTTGAGAGATGAGTTTTCAAAAACAAAAATCAACAATGTTGATGCCAAAAATTGGCAAGGTAACATCCTTTATGGGAAATTTAGTTAAATGGGGGACCTATTGCTCTAAACTAAGTGACCTTTGGGTTTTTTAAGAATTCGGCTTCTTCTGTAACTTGGGGGGTTGAAAAGGGTAGAAGGAAACAAATATAAATATGAAATCTAATCTAAGGAAATGCACAAAGAAGTAGATATTGGCATGATAAACCTATTTTTGAGATATGATTTACGGGTTATTCAAAAATTTGCTATGTCCCAGAACAACAAAAATCAAAATGGAAATCTGAATAATTTACTCAATGAAATAAAATAACTTCCATACATTTACTAAAAAGAAGAGTCAAAGACATGGTCTTAATCAGCAAGCTTAAATTGATACTATAGAAGTCTGTGAACAAATTACTCAATACAATAATGGCAAAGTATAAAGCTTTATCAGATAGTCAAGAAACAAAAAGGCTGAACAATGGAATGATCTATGAATCTTATGCAATAATCTAAAATAATACAAGAGACCTAGTGTCTTTCCACAAATTTTCTTGTAATTTTTGAATGTCCTCTTCTAAATAAAAAGAAATATGTATAGGTAAAAATCCCACCACCTAGCAGGCCAATAACAAAAAATATTCCTACATTATGAGTGATGATAGCTACAGAAATGATTTCCCTTGGCCGTTGCAACACAAAAAGATTCAAGCCATGAATGTGGTTGCCTTGAAATCGGATGCATCCCCTATGAATGATGGCAGTGGTCCCAGTAGAGCATAGTGTCTACATGTGTCACTCACCCACGATGGCATTTAGAACACATGGCAATCTCAGCAAGGTTGTTGCTTGCTCCTTCTTCTCAATGAAGTTCTATAAGAGACACATGGTGACAAGTCAGACCCTATGGTTCATTCCTCCCTCCCTACAATGAAAACATGAGTGGTGAAGAAACATGGAGGCATCCTTTGCAAATGGCGTTGACTATGGGGTCCACCTAAAAGTGTGCACAGACTGATGCTATGTGGAATTCACACATAGCTTGGTAGAGAAGTGAAGGGAAGCAAGCTAAAAGGGTGTGAATTGTTGACACGTGGAAGCAAGACGAGAGCTGTTAGAAAAGCAAAGGAAGAAATCCCTATGAATAGCCCCTAGAAGACACATGGCAGTAGTAAGATGAAGATTTTGTAAAAAGGAGCTCGATGATGCTTGATAGATAGGGTGTGGGCTGGTACTTAACAAAAAATAAAAATCACCCGAAGGGAGCTTTGGGAAATTTATGTTCACAACTTTTGGTGACTACCAAGGGCGTTTCACCTACGGAATGTGGAACCCAAAATTTTGGTTCACAAACCAGAGTCCTATCCATGGGGCAATGTGATCAAAGCTTGGAGAGAGTAATTTGCAAGGGTAAGCTTGGAGAGAGTCATCCTTAGATGAGGTCGATATGTCACACAGATTCTTTTGTGCTCCATGAAAATCGATCATTTCTTTGTATCGCAGTGTCATGGATATACCAGCCTAGGACTCAAGTTTAAAAAGAAACTACGCTATCAGATGGGTAACACCCTCAATATCTTCTATAGTAGGGGGCTAATTGAAGCTCTGAAAAATTTTATGCATCTTGTTGCTTCTCCTCAATCTTTTTTGAAATATGCTTCGTCGTGGACACCAATTCATCTAAAAGAAATGGGGAAAGTATGCCAGTCTGAGTTAGCTGGGAGAAATTCTCTCACTAATGGTTCAATCTAGTGTAGTAGTGCACCCACTAGCATTGAGGATGGTTGTGTGGTAGTGGATAAACCTATTAGTTGTTTTGGTAGTGACTTTCTGGTCTCCAATCCCTCTCTTTGCTAAGTCTTCATCTGGGACCATGTATAGCCTATCCAACAACCTTTTGGCCTTAGGGACCCTCTCTGCAATGGATTATAGGAAACACTCAATCATTCCACAAACCTCCTTGCCTAAACTTGTTGCCTCTATCATGAATTGGTGTGTCGAATGGAGAGTTAGATGGAAGGCCTTAACCTTCTCCTAGTACGAAATATATAGTCGGTGGGCTATTTAAAGGAGGTCCGACTAGATGGCAAGAGGTTGGGTAGAGGTCTTCAAAATGCTAATTTATGCATCCCTCAATCCAATATCATGTGTTATCCTTGCAATCCTTTGGTCCATTGTGGAAATTTTCCCTTGTAGAGTTCTTCACTTTGCGAGCTAGTTTGCTTCGACCCGTTCCTTGTTTGTTGCTTCCCTCTCAAGGGAAGAATTCATTTCTTGGACCTCATTATCCAATTGAGTTTGTTGGGCCTCAAATTCCATTTCCTTCTACTACATCTGATGTTCTAATTAAGCATATTGATGGTGAAACTCCTCTCTTTTTTTCGCTGCATTTCCTATTCCACCCATGCCAACTAGTCATGATATTCTTAGTTTTTCCCTTGTAGCTCAGCGACCAGGTTCAGATCAAAGGATTTTAACTTTGCAAGTTCCTCCCAGAGTTTATCCTTCTCTAGCTCCTTCTACCATGATAAGCGCTTGAATTTTGCATCCCTCAAATTGTCCTTTTCTAGCAAGACCTCGACCCTCTCCTTGACAATTCACAACTCTTATGTTTTCTTCTTTAGTTGGCGGCCAGACTTGAGGAAGTCAGTGGTCACCACCCGTTGTGTCTCCTCCATGAGCTCAACTTTGTCCTGTGTCAGGCTATGCTCAAATTGAGTCATATGGCATACAATTTGTAATCATCTGATTGCATCTCTCCTTGCGGTTTGATGATAGTCGGGTACATAGTCGCAAAATGCAATGATTGTTGAGCGTCATTGAAAATAGTCTACACTTTCAACTCTATTGGATTTTTAGCATCCTTGGCTCTTTGTTTCTTGTCCCTAATAGCCCATGCCTATTTAGTTTTATCACCATCCGACAAGAACTCTGTCGATGATTTAATGAGTCAACCTGTGAAAGGTGCATTGGGAGGAAGGGCGAAATGGAATGAGAGGGTAGCGGTTTCAAGAAATTTCTTTCTTGGAAGATTAACTATTTGTAGGGAGAAATGAGGAATATTCCAAAACCTAGTTTGCGAACTAGTGGGAGGACTCAATGGAAGCGGCATCATGAAAGATTCCATTTTCTAGGCAGACTAGGTTCAGGCTGACATAGTAGTAGAAAGCGAGGTATCAAGGACAATCACAGAGGAAAAATGTGAAGCACTAGTGGATGTGGACTAGGCCAAGGTGAAAGGTGGAAAGATCCATGAAGGAGTAAAGGAAAATGGTGCTTCCTGGGAGAACTATGTGAAACCTCTCATGACCATCGTAGAAGAGAAAAAAAAATGAAGGGCCAACGCTTGAAGTGAGGGGTGCTTCAGACATAGTAGGAGTCACTAAAGACTATGAAGCAAGAGAAGAGGGAATGAAAGATACTTGTGGTATAGATGATTGCAATCCTTGGCTTGTTATGGGCTCTTGGCTTGCCTCAAGCTCCTGCAAACACTCTCCAAAAGATACTTTAGTACACTGTTGTTTGGTGAGTGGTGAGTCTTTCACCACTATGGTCTTTGACTATTGTTGTTGGGTTGCTCTAGTTCTCTTTGTGGTCTAGGTGTTAGTTAGTGAGTCCCTCACACATGATATTTTCACCCACAAATTTGAAGAAACCTTGCTAAGTTCCTTAATCACCTTCTCTTTTAGTTGCATCGAGGCCATTTGAACCTCCATTTCCTATTCCTTTCCTTCCCCAGTACATGTTTTAGCCTCCTCTTGGTCAACATCTTCATCATTACTTACGTCAAAATTTGGATGCTCGTTGTTCCATAATTTATTGAAGTTTTCATCCATCTCTATGCTCTCATAAGGGGCCTTAGTGTACTAGATTTCCTTTCAGTAAATCCAAAAATCCTTAATTTTCTCTTCACTTCAGTTGAAATTTCTTATCAAATTATTGCGAAGAGTAGCCTCGATCTATTTCTTCTCATTATATTTTCCCCACCCAAAGTAGAACTTGAGCCATGGTTTTCGACTATCTCTTCTTGGAATATGGAATAGGTCCACCAATAGATCATCTGAGTCCTCTAGTGGATTTTGTTGCTTCTCCCAGTAAGGCCGAGGGTTGTGCATTACCCTAACATATTCATTTGGTAATTCATTTTCAATGTTGTAATGCCATTTATCACAAATCCATACTAGCCCCAAATGAGTCAACTTTGCTTCTAGTAGTTCATGCATCTGCTTCTTGGCCGTAATCACTATCTTTAATCTCAATGGGTAGCAAAAAAATCCTCTCTTCTTGGCTTTTCCTTTGCAAAAGGTGAATTCAATAATTGATACTTGTCAAAATATTTCAAAGGCTAGCAGCCAATCCATGAGACATACCGGAAGTTGGAATGGTTCCTAGGTGAAGCCATGCATCTAGATGAATGTGAAATCTTCTCTTAGAAACTAGTCACATTTCAGACTGAAATTTTGCATTTGCTCTATCTGGTCTAAGTTGAGCCACAAAATACCACCATCCTCCCTCAAATCTTATAGAATCAGAGTCAAGAAATAATATAAAGATGCATAATAATCATAAGTTGTGGATAGGAGAGGAGTCCATATAGATACTGCCCTTCTACATTGATTTTCATTAAATATGGCCAACTTCACATGTATTTTGAATAAGTTAGTGTTCTAATGCAAAAACATGTGGACAAGAAAAGAAGGAAACATGAACCACTATTGTGTTATGTAGTCCCTTATCTGGCTCAGCATCTCCTCAATGATGAATTCTGTGAAGTCATACCAGAAAAGGGATGTTGGAAACACAAGAGAAAATAACTGAGAGGGGGGGTGAATAAGTTGTTATAAAATTTATATTGATTTAAACTTATTTTTAGATCTGATAATTAAACATGAAAGAATAAACCATCAACACATTAGAAACACGCATAACACCAAGATTTTTGTGTGGAAAACCCTGTTAGGGGAAAAACCATGGTGGAGGTTAATCCACAAGTCTATACTCTATTAAAAGTATAGAAAATGGGGAATGCACTTGCATTCAGGCACACTGCCTAGAGCTCACTGCTCAAATACAAAAAGGATTTCTTCCCAAAGAAGGCACACTGTCTTACAATTACATTCAGATTAAATAAATCTAAAGGTTTTGAACTAAGAAAATAGCATTTGCTAATGCCTGATTACAATTCTGGTTAAGCACATGACCACTTTCACACTTTACTTCTTCCTTTGAATGATCTGAAAATTATTCACACACAACACTTTTCACTTCACACACTTTGAATCACACACACATCTTGCACACTTCAAATGGTATAAAAAATCGATTATATAAATCTGCATCAAAGGATAACTTCATCTTCATGTCAGCTTCAATAAGATATAAAATGTGTATATACTGTCGGCCCAAATAAATAAACAATTATTAATGCAAATCAACCAAATTCGGCCACAACATAGTGAAGACCCAAAATAATATCCTCGAACATGAAAAACCTTCAAAAATTATTCCTCGAAGATCCACAACAAGCTACACTCACCCTGTCAGCCATGAACATGAAAAACATGAACATGCAAGAGAAAATATTCAATCATGAGCACACCTATCAATGCAAACCAACAACATAGATATAACATGATCTAGAAACATCCACAAGCATCATGAATCATCACAAGAGCATTCACAACAATTCAAATTACAAGAATCACATCATCTTCTTTCAGGAATACCAACTGAAGCAACAGAACAACTATCTAAACATAGATACTCATAACTCGATCAAATATTCATGCAAATCTCTAAAAATTTTGGTGGATAAACTAGATAGACTTCACAACAAACCCTTTAATCCATACTTCTCACCATCAACATATTGAACTAGCCAACACACTGAACTTCACTGCTTCACCAATAACTAGTAACTTATTTTATTACAATTTTCTCAATATCCTCAACATATAAAGCCTTCAAGACATTAATGCTAATAGTGTTGACATCAATGATAACCACATATTAGCAACATCCAACAATCTCCCCCTTTGGAATTGATGGCAACACATGATGTGAAAAGCACCATCAATGCAACTTTATCTTAATACTTTCTCCCCCTTATATTTTGATTCTTCTCCCTAGATAATTCATAGTTTTTCAAATGACTCTTCTCCCCCTTTGAGATCAATGAAAAAGGTACACATTATCTTTATAACACAAGCTCCGAACCACATTTCTAAACAATTGACTACTCCCCCTGGATAGCAGCCATGATAACATCAATCCAGATCAAGATATGACTATAAAATGCACAAAATCATGCAAGTCATTGCATCTTACACTAGTAGAATTTGGAAAATAAATGACTACATGACAAAATTTTAGTCACGTGACTAACAGTAGTAGTATTTTGAAAATAAATGACTAATTTGGAAATTAGGTAAAATCATACCTAAATGACTAATATCAGACAAATAAAAATGACTAAATAAATGACTAATATTAGACAAATAAAAATGACTAAATATATGGCTAAATTAATGACTAAATAAATAACTATTACTCCACTATTCTTTTTTCTATCGAATTTGATCATAATCCATAGAGCTAATTAAGCCCTCCTCATGGGACCCCCACCTAAACGAGCCATTTGGCCACCTAGTTTCCTTGGTGCACCAAAAATACCTATTGCATGGAAGGCATTGCCTCTCGGTGTAGTCTTAAGGCTTTCACATATTTTATAAAAAAATTTATAAACATTTATATTCTTTAAATTTTATTACTCATTATGTCAATGAATCGTTAATGCTTTTAACTCTGATTTGAAGCTAGTTTGATTTTCCTGTTGTGTTAGCATGCCAAACATATCAAAGAGCACCAATTTTGGTCAAAATGTGATACCAATCAGGCATAGTCTCAGCCTTGGACACTAATGCATCACAAGGATGTCTGCACACTCACTTATTGTCTGTATGGATAGAGTCCAGATAGCCAAAGTTTGGTCCTTTGTTTGTTGACCTTGTTCAACATGTGCAAGAACACACATAGGGAAGGGAAACATGTTCTGCTCATTGAGTTATGCAAATGTTTAAATTCAATATAATGACATATATATGCAAGAAGACATTTTTTTCTCAATGTACTATCTATTTACATGAGATATCTCCACCTCAATAACTGACAACACACCAATATTTTCTCTCAAGGAATCTTTGACATATTATAGGCGATAGGGCCAAGTACTTGCACACCTTAAGTTTATGCCTCTTAAAATTCTATGTGACAAATTTTAAATCACTCCAAAATGTTTACAATAAATTATTTGGTAAGACCCCCTCTTATAACTAAAGTTTCAAGTCCACATCATCAAATATGATGCTACATCAACATGATTTTTGTTAAGGTGTTCAAAATGACCCCTCAAAAAAGGTATGTCAATAGTTGTACACTAAGTCATGTTCCATTGGTTCATTGATGTGACATCACATAATTCATTGCTTTTTAGTTCTAAGGAATACATTTAATAGTACTCATGATCAATAGTAACAACTTTAAAGTCACAACTACTTGTGTTATACTATTAAAAATAATAAAAATTAAATCAACAAATGCTATCACAACTATTGAAACATGCTCAACTATTGGATCCTCTCCTCTATATCATTACATCATTCCCTCTTCTCATTGAAATTGGAGATTCCTAAAAATAATGTCTCATAATTTGTTTTTATGAATATAAAAAATTTATTTAAAAATAAAATAATCTCTTATGATGGAGAGTTGATCCAAATCAAAATGTATACTCTAATTGACCTTATATGAATGGATTGATACCACAATAAAAATGACCAATTAATTGTAGATGAATATACTTGCTACATTCTCTCTCTTTCTTGTGACTTAAAAATCTACTAAAATTTTTAAATTGTGCCTCCACTCATGTGGAGCCTCACTTTGTAATATTCTTGTTCGTTTAAAACCTTCTAATATCGAGAAATAAATTTAGGGCTTCAACATGCTCTACGATTCCAAGTGACCTCTGAAGCCTGCACAGAAAGAACCCCATGACACAACCAAGCTTCGGGCATATACAAAACCTTGATACATTTATAGTTTATTTAATGATATGGAACAACTACAAGGGCTTAGGGTTTTAGAAGAGAAATTAATAATGGCAGGCGAAGCAGACATGGCGAGCTAGATGGATTTATTGAATATTTCCACCAAGCTTTTTCAACAAGCAGCTCCTTCTACGCAATTTCCTCACATACATGTTGATTTTTTATTTTTTTTGGTTTAAATAGAGAAATGAATACTTATATCTATTTGTTTTTTTGGGCTTTGGGAGACATGCATATGTAAATGTTTTCATCAAACAAAAAAGGAGCATGATTTCAAGTTTTATTTTTTCAAATATTTATTCTATACTGGAATCACTATATCAATTTGATTTTACTCTTTATAAATTTGAAAATTTAAGGAACACAATATTTTCTAGTCAATTTTTTAATTTTTTGATCAT
The DNA here is from genome assembly GCA_007115665.2 of Sequoiadendron giganteum. NCBI lineage: Eukaryota > Viridiplantae > Streptophyta > Pinopsida > Cupressales > Cupressaceae > Sequoiadendron > Sequoiadendron giganteum. The sequence goes on from CM021100.1 coordinate 183,241,018, forward strand.
TACAGAGAAGTTTAGATCAACTGGAGGCTCTATCGAATAAGTTGAAAGCTAGAAATTTGAGGCTTGAAGTGCCTAGCCATAGCATTGCAACAACAAGGTATGCCTCATATTTTACCATTTTTCACCATATTGAAAAGGTTATCTTTTAAAATTTTCCAATTTTCACCTTGTTTAACAATTTTTCTCTCAAATTTTACCATTTTTCATAAGGCCTTTTTTATTTTTCCTAAATGAGGTTCTTTAGTGGACTTCACAACCATTGTCTAGTAGATGGGTGTGTCAAGCATATACATGCAATGTTGAATTGAGCATGAATTAATTTGGTTGCAAATATACTAAGCTATCATTGAATGACAACCCCATTAAAATGAAATACATTTTATTCTTTTTTCACTATAGTTTTTCTGATTTCCACAAGTCCTAATATTATTTTATATGTTGTCAGGCATGTGTTTATTTTCACTTTTTCTTGGTTGGTACTAGAATAGATTATGGGATTGTATTCTTGCTCTATGGAGTGAGCTTGGATTACATTCTTCATATTTTAAACCTTGTTATGTCTGTGGGTGGAATTATGGGCTCCTTGCATTGAGGGGAGTTTTAAACCAGGTCACTGGCCTTGGATTATCGTTATTACTAATACACAATAGAAACAACTCTAATACAATGGCCAACCATAAACATATACAATAGACATATGAAAAATAAATAGCATATTTAGAAATATAATAATTTAACAATCTAGATAGAAACTAGCAACAAGGTTTAGCTATTTACAGGCTAGAATATGATTTGATCCAATTCATGCTCATAGGGTTGTATCCACTACCTTCACATTCATGGTAAGAACATCTATATACAATGTCCAATAGATCTTAACTAGGTATTAAAGAATAGATTGGTATGAAAAATAGAGTACAAATGTGATAGATACATCAAAAAGGTGAATTATACATTTAAATTTTATGAGAATATAATATTCTAGACATGTTTGCAATAGATGTATGTGGTTTACATGTTAAGCAGAATTTGAATCTGGGTTGTTTTCCTTGGAGTATCTTCATTACCATTACCCCCATGCACAAATAATCTTTAACCCATGGTAACAACTCACATACTGGATTATTCAGGATGGCGACCTTCAAATAAGTAAAAAATAGTTGGTTGGAAAAATATGGAGAAAGTATTATAGACATGGAAAAAAGTAAATTGTACATTTTATGAAATGTCCCCAATTAAAATCATGCAATATTTTGTGCAACTTTATGATTTTTTGTATTTGCTTTTTAATTTTGAAAACCAAACCTATCTGGAAGAACAAATAAGATTGAAAACAATTGAATAGAAACACTTTAACAAACCCTCATTTGCTGATACAACTCTTTATATGATCAATCTCATCAATTAAAATTGCTGACATAAACCCTAGGTTACTCCAAGAACTTAGATTTGAATTAAAAGAATCATGTTAGTATCATTCCACATCATAAAATCAATTTGGGAAACCTTTGAGATTTGATTTTATTTGCCTACTGAGCTGGAAATGATTACAATTCATGAAACAATATTTTATTATGATTTTAATCATAAAAGATCACTCACAAAATGCAGATTTGGACATGTCATGAAACCTTCAAATACTTGTTATGAACTGATATAGGTTGTGGTAGGGAATTTAGGACTGTGGCAGCAGGTAAAATGGTGTAAAGAGTTGTTGTGCAACAACATATAATGTTGGTACAACTCCCCCAAGTCTGATTGAACCCTCCTTGATGCTGATACATACTATAGAAAGATGAAAAATGGTTTCTATGGTGTCTAAAGGTTGTATGGCTGATGCAATTCAACCCACAAGTGTTGGTATTCCATTGATCTGTAATAAATGCTAGGAAAACAACGATCAATGTGTATGCAAACCCTTGAAAAATAATTTCCTGAATTTTTGTGTAGTTGGGCTACCTCCAAAAATAGTTCCAAAACTCTTCAATGATGTTAACCAATAGTTGGTATGAATGTAACAACTCAGATCCAACCCTTTAGGATGCCCAAAAATTCACCAAAAATATGAAACTCAATATATTGACCCTTAAAAATGTGTCGGTGATGAAAAGATCCTTTTTTCTTGCCAAAAACACTGTAATGATGCAATACCAGCACTAAAGTAGATTGAAAAACATCTTCAAATATTCAAAAAGTCGGCACAATTGTGATCCCTAGATGGAATCACAAAAAATGGGAAATAAAGGTTTTCTCTTTTGGTCTAATATACTGAATTCCAAGAGGGTTATCATCCTTGGATGCCCTAGATTGAACAATTGCTCAAATCTAAAAGTAGCATGCAAATGATAACTTGAATGATCTTCAAATGAAGATAGGCGCCTCGATATACCTTTTCGAATCAGGCCCTTGGGTTCTAAAATTCCCTCCCAAGTATTTAAAAATACTTTCAATTTTTAATTTTATCTATTTATTTAGTTAGTTTTTATTTTAAATATTTAAAAACACATTTATTTAAATACTAGTGTTTAAAACACCTTTAATTTTAATTATTGAAATATTATTAAGTTTCCCTTAAACAATATTATTAATTATCTTAATTCAAAAAATGGGACATGGCATTTTAAATTATAATAAATGAAGTGAGTTGTTTTGGGAAGTTCACTGGTATAGGTGAAGCAAGCACCACTAGTAGCAACAAATCTCATTGTTTCAAATCCAAATCCATATTGAGATGCAGAGGAAAAGCTAGAGATTGATTTGGTATTGGCAAGAAAGGAAGAGGCAATTCTAGAGTACAATTTGAACCTAGCTCAGGCTTCTTGGACCATTGCACCCATCATCAAACACCCATATTTAAGTTTACATATGATGGACCTAAAGTATGGAAAAAAAAGAAATAGTTAAGTAAAATATAGATAAAGTCAACAACTGCATATAGAAAAGTATGATAACCCTAGAAAATTTAGTTACAGTTTTTAAAATTTGAAAAATTTAACATAATTAATACGTCTTATTTACAAAATTGATTTTTCTACGAGTATGAGAGGAATCCGAACCTAGGTAACATTTGTAGTGTTCTTATTACCAATACATCCATAGGAATAAATCTCACACTGAATTTTTGATGGTCTATCTAAGGAAAAATGAGGATCAACAATAAATAACAAAAAATGTATAAGAGATCTATAAAAAAATTGGATAATATATATTAAATTTATAAAGATTAACATTCCTTGTATATATTTATGATAGAATTAGTTTTTAACAAGTTAGATAAAAATTTGAACCTTGCACACTTCCTAAAGTGTCCTGTAACAATCATGGCCATGGTAACAACTCTTGTATAACTTTCCTTACTATGGACTTGAAATAAGGAAATAAAAACAGCTGACCAAAATAATACAATAGACACCAAAAGAAAAGTTAATAATACTCTAGAATTACACTAATATAACATTATCAATGCACATTTACAACAAAACTGAGTTGTTTACAAGTTAAGAACATAATTTTAACCTAGGTCAATTTTCCCATTGTGTCCGTTTTATGCTTATAGTCACAACTCTCTTATCAAATGCTCCATAAACTTTTATAAGGGAAAAACGGGTCTTCCAAATAAATACAATGGAAATGATCAAGAAGTAAACAATACAAATTATGATAACTTAATATTCTAGAGATATTTAGAACAAAAGTGAGTTGTTTATGAATAAGTGCAAGATTTAAACTATGATCAAACCTATTAGGACTACCACCATTACTGTCGCACCCACAATAAGAATTTTTGTATGGAATGTTCCATACCATGAGCCCCAAATAAGGAAAAATTAAAGAACAATGTCTGACCAACAAAATGTAGAAGGAATATGATAGACCTGGGAAAAAGAAAAATATAATGCACATAAATATAATTTCTATATGTATATTTTCAACAAATTTGATTTGTTCACAAGTTAGGACATACATTGTCAATAACTATTGGAAATATTGTTAGGTGTCTTGGCTTTTTATAATGAATCTTGGGTTCATAGTTCACTATTGATGTTCGGACTCCAACCCAACCTTTGATGTAAGCAGGTTTTGGTCCTAGGTGGAAAACTCAAAATCAATTACTTAATATAAAAAGGAAGAAGCTAAGAGCATACACTAAATATAGTGTTAGATCCAGAACACAAAATGAGATTGAGTTATGCATACAATTATTCCTCTCTTGTACAATCACTAAGTTCCCTTTGTAATATTTTCCTTCAACATCCTAATTCTATGCTCCAATACCTTCTTTAGAGCCTTTATGACATGATGTTGGACATCCTCCATGTTATGCTTCTTCAATTTAACAATTTCATTTTTCATTTGTTGTATCTGCGGATCCTCTGCTTGTACAGGTGGGTGATAGACAATTACTTCATCTCCTCTCACGATGGTGGCTTGCTGTAATTGTTTCTTTAGCTTTACATTTTCAATAAACAATTTTTTCACCTCATCATTTGATAATTTCAATCTTTTCTCATATTCATTAATCTTCTTTTCCATGTTTTCTACTACATCCTTGGTGAACATTGTAGAATCCATAGTCATAGTGGCAGTTTTTGTAGGAGTTGTGTCTCTCATTGTTTAAACCATTGCTAACCCTCTCAATTCTTGTACTACATCCAAAAGTCGAGGCTTCCTTGTATTCTTCTGCTTTGTCCATAGAGCAAGTGTTTGGGTAGTAGGATTATACCCTATTTCTGAGACACCCTCTTCAGAATCAAAATTTTCTACCAACATGGGGTCATCTTGTGCTCTAATTTGACCAAGAAGAAACATTTTAGATAACTCGGGTTCAACTATCATGAGTGAAAAATCTCAACTTATTTCATGTATTTCAACACTAGGATGCATTTACTTCTGGCTCATAAATTCGTACGATTCAAATCTTCGTGTTGAGCTCAATTTAATATTTTGATGTTGATTGATGTGATTGGTATGTATTAAATGACCCAACGGCTTAGTTGCCGCACTACCGCGTGTCACCTTCAGCTCCCCTATGGTACCATGGTGTATCCATAGTACTCTCTTCAATGTACCGCTCTACTATGGGCTATGTCTTGACCCCCTAAGATATAGTGGTAGAGCATGGATGGTGTAGTATATATAGCAGTGGCTCCTCTCACTACCTAGTGCGTGTTGCTTAGTGATGAGTTGTGGTAGAGAGGTAAGGTATGGGTATCATAATGTGGTAGTGATACTTTAGTAAAATGTGAAAATGGGCATGTGAAGGGAGATAATATGAATTGTCATAACAATAGGAGCGAGAATTTTAAATTTTGATTTGATAAAATATTTAGAGAATTCTTGGTCTCAACACATATCTTGTTTAAAAGAACCCCTTTTAGGATTTTAGCCATAGTAGCAAGGCAATGAACTGTTTGATAAAATGCTTTGATAGACATGTATGAAAAATGTGTTAGCATAGACAAGGCAGTGAACTCTTTGAAAAAATGCCTCAAAAAAATGAGGTCTCATGGTGATGGAAAACCATGACAAGCAAAAGCAATTTTATTTTCATGGCATTCCATCACCATGAGACCTCATTTCTTTGAGGCATTTTTTCAAAGAGTTCGTTGCTTTGTCTGTGTTATTGATTACTATTATTCTTTTGATAGATTTTTTCCAAGCATCCATAGATTATTTGAAAGCACTTGTTTTAGGTTTTTAGCCATAGCAACAAGGCAATGAACTATTTAACAAAATTCTTTGGTAGACATGTATGAAAAATGTGGTAGCATAAACAAGGTAGTGAACTGTTTCAAAAAATGCATCAAAGAAATGTCATCTCATAGAATCCATGACAAGCAAATGCAATTGGCAGTTGCTCCTAGTTATTAGTTATACAATGTGAAGTAATTGCATAACTCCTTAGGTTGACTTTGTAAAAACTATATTGTAAGTGAAATTTTCTCATCTATCAGCATCTAGTCATTAGTTATGCAATGTGAAGTAATGCTTTGAGTTTGAAAGATGTGCAATGTAATCTAATCAACAATATTAATATAAACTACATAAATCTATTTGTTATAATTCATTAGTTAAACTCTTTATTTTATTTGGTTTGTATATCTCTATGCTATGGAAATGCCTTTCAATTTCAAAAAAATAGGTCTATAAAGATAGAGTTGAGGGTTTATGAGTCTAAAAAAATGGATTTTCACCCATTCCACCTATTGTGACTTTTATGCTTGGAAAGGCTCTGTTGACTATTTTTTACATGAATTACTCATCTTGATATATTTTTTTTTTATGGTTAAACTACATGTAGAGTAATTTTATCAAAGCAACACAAAAACAACAATGCCTTGATGCCAATCATAGTTGTGTTGAAGTTATGGTAATATAATAGTTGTTGTGGACAAGAATTAATAGCTTTTGCATTCTTTACTTGACTTATATTGAATTTGCATGATGATTAAACCACATGCAAGGAAATTATATGAAATCATAACAAAAAGGAAAAGAATTTATCAATAGAGCTCTCGGCAAAGCTACACAACTTCAGGACAATGTTGACAGTGATTATGCTGAATTTGAGTATATGCATGATATTGATAGTACTACTAGTGTTGAACTTGAGGTGAGTGCTATGAAATGTTAATTTTCCTTGATTCTGAAACCCTTCATGTATTAATGACTATTATGATCCCAAACAGTGAACAAGCTTATAGAATAGTGAATAGACAACTAAAACATTGAATTTAACCCATAGAACAATCATTGTACCTACTTTGTCACTTTTCAGTGGGGCTTGTTGGAACTTCAATAATTTATGATGCTTGACTATGTTTTAGGGCATTATAATCAACCTTTTCAACATCTTGAACTCAGTGTGCTACTTCTTTCATTGGATGATACCGATTGTTCTTTCCTTCATGGATCTGTTGTTAACTCTTCATTATGGCTATTGTTATTAAAAAAAATTTATTTTGATATTCTTTTCACTTTCTCTTAATGTATTCTTGTTGTTTAGTAATGATATTTATTGTTTGATCCATTAAACTCATTGTTATAGCCATAAAACTTGTTTCCCTTGCACTAAACTCACTGCTACATCCATGAAACTCACTGCTACTACTACTTGTTCATTGGAAATCATTCCTTACTTTTTTTTGCATACTCTTACACTATTTTCTAATAGTGAAAGGCTCTTTCTCTATTATTTATGTGACCTCTACATCCAACCTTATTTGTTACTCCTTTACTGTTGCTATGAAAGCCACATAGAAAGACAACATTGTTTCCTCAATGATTGCTCTTAATGGTTACCACATGTTTCCTTGATACATTTTGTTCTTTGTTCTTCTTTTATATGTCATCATTGATAGGGTTATGTTTCAGAGCTTTAATGCCACTATTTTTGTACATCCAATGTATTTCACCTCCACCTTCCAACAGTAGAAGTAGTGCTCTCATATTGCATTCTTTATTTTTGTGCATTAGCTACCTTTGTTATGTGTAAATGTGTTGTCATAACCTTATGTGTCTGGTATGTGTGTGTGGTAATGTAGTGTTTATATTTGTGGTCTTTGTATCTAATTAGCATGAAACTAATAGTAACATTGTAAGAACTGATATGAGTGTTGGGTTTTTAGTAAATTAGATTGATCATGTTGGAGTGAAAAAGACACTGAGAGGGGGGGTGAATCAGTGTCATAAACTGATTTAACAAATTTTACATAAACTGAAACAAAGCATATCTACTCTCTCATTTATCAATGATTAACTCATCCATATATTGAATGCAATCACATATAACTGTAATGAGAAGTATGGCAGTGAGACTTAGCATAACAAAGCATTCACACAATGAATCAATGAAACAAAGATAAGCAATGTGACACAAGATATTTCAAGTGGAAAACCCTCCTGGGGTAGAAAAACCACTCCTAAACTGCTGCCTTTCTAGGCTTATATTTTAAAAACCACTTTTAAAAATGCCTTATAGGCTAATTTTTGAGCACCAACCCATTTTTTGTTTTCAATAAGAAATACAATGATACAAAGGATCTCTCTGTTTCTATCTTTTCTCGCAAGTGCCTCTTGATAGACAATACCTAAAATCCTCAAAGTTCAAGAATGAACTTTCAGAATTCCAACCATTATTGAGTCTTAAGATAGCTTGATATTGAACTTATATTTCTGATTTTGAATCTCAAAACAAAATATGTCTTCCTATGTAGACAATACAATAGCTGTGATTTTCTCACATCTCTTCACAGTCCTTTCTCATAGTTCTTAGAAATATTTTTTTCTCTCTCTTTTTTTTATCTTACAAATATGACATAATTACATTTCAAAAAATTACAGCCCAATAACTTATCTCATTTCTTTTCAAAAAATAGAGGTAATTTTTAATGTACCCAACTTTTGTCAAATCTAATTGTCAGGTATTGCAATGATTCAGAGAAGTACTCAACATGGAGGATTGTTTCTGAAAGAATGGTCAAGGAAAAAATGTATTTTGAGAAAGAAGACTCTAACCTATGTCCACACAAGGAGCCTGCATAGGCAATTTTGACTGAAACAAAATTAAACAATATATTCCATGTACCAAATAAAATATCCTCAAGTATTGTTGCAACAAAATGTAACTGAAACCCCATTATTGTGCACCCAAGAACAACTACCACTAAATCCAAAGAGAAAGAATGATATATTTTGTAAAAATCACGATTACCCACTAATGAAAACACAATCCCATAAAGCAAGAGAAAAAAATGATATCATAATTTATTTGGGTATCTATTTCAGATTATGAGTAACTGAAATGCAGTATTTCTAACCATGAAAAAAAAAACCCATTTGAGCATTTTTCATAAAAGAGAAAACAACTATCTTCTATTTTTTTTCCATGAGAAGTAACGGTTCCTCAAATTTCAGATGATAAGGTGAATACCTGAAGTGAGTGCGAGAGAATTTGTCATGGAGAAATTTACCAACTCGGCTGAAAGACAAAACAACAAAGCTTCTTCCAATTTTGAGCCTTCACCCAAAGAAAAATGGCTAACAAAGACACCGACCATGGCATGGATCTTATAGAGAGCTCCATTCACTGTCAAATAGTTGCAGTAAGACAAAAGTGACTGAGTAACGACTGAGAGCTAATCTCCATGGTGGCGGCAAAGCTCGGGTTCCAAACCCTCAAGCTTGTGAATCACAATAAGATTGCCCTAACCTTTCCTTTGCAAAGTAATTAATGACTTTTCAAGTCATAATACTATTTCAAGTCTGTGGCATCAAGTAATTTGACTTAATCAAATTCATCCATGCAAAATTTTGACACTGTAATTAAAAAACATTACCATGTGATTTCCTTGTATTTCCAACATGTCGATTTCCTTAGACATCAAGGCATTATAACTTAAGAGTCAATTTCAGTCACTTTCCAAATGACTTGACAAGTAATTTCTCAGACCTATTGTTGGCCTTAAGGCCTAGTAAATTATCAAACATAAGACCCAATACATATATGACATTTATTCAAAGCCATTTTCAATGTTATAAAGCCTAACTTATTAAATTCCTTTTGTAATGTTATAAAGTTCGATTCCATGCTAAGAGAGGTTCATCTTATTGAATTTTCACGATAACCATATTAATACCCAAAACATATGACTCCCTTTAAAGTCATTTGTAAATAAATGTAAGCCACAAATAATGCATCAAATAAGCATTACAAATATTTCCATGATATTGCCATGTTCATACCTTTTCCAAAAGAAGATGCCAATTGATATCAATATATCATTTTCCAAATGCCAACTCCAATTATGATTCCAAAAACCAAGTGTTTATAAGCATTACCTGTATGAGGCTGAAAAGAGAAACACAACTATGATGTAGTTCAAAACCTTATCAATGCCATGTAACCACAAAAATCTGATCATGCCAATACCAAATGAACTTGTAGATCACCTTAGCACATTATAGCACAAAATGTCAAACCTGTCAAACTAGAATTATACCACCTGAACATAGAATCATAATCTTGTAAGAAAGATGCCTTGAAATATGTACATGGATTCAAGAGATCAGTACCATCAAAACCATCATCACAATGTCGAAGCCAAAACCAAGTATGCCAAGATAGAATATAAACAAGAGTGCCATCCAATAGAATGTAAACTATGCAATAGATAACCAATTACAAAGATGTCAATCTGAAACATAATATTGCCATCAAGGAAAAATACCAAAAGAGAAGTTCAACAGATCATTGCAATTATTTTTGAAATTTTCTTTTTGCAATTATTTTAACACACACATGCAAGTACTATTTAAGAAAGTAATGGCTTTTTTATTATGCAAACAAGTCTAATCATTACCTATCTAATATAATGTGTTATTTTTTTCTTTTTGTAGAAATGTATTGATAAACTCAAAGAAGGGGATAAAGTTAGGGTGTTGGATCCATTTGATGGTGATAATGTGGGCATTGGGTGGATTCACTCCCTATCTATTATACATGGAGTCAACTCGAAAGGAATAGGAGATGCAAATTTAAACATTTTAAAGGTCACAAGTAAAATACCCCTTGTTTATGAAGACAAAATAGATGGAGTTGTTTGTCTGAAAGAGAAAGAGGGAACCTTCACATGGTGGCCACTAAAATATTTGCAAAAAATTACATAGTTGAACATTTTTATCATGTACTAGTTAATGTTAGACATCTTGCCTCACTACTTTATGTAGTATTTTGAATGTGTTTTTTAGGGATCTTAATCATCATGGTTTGTTTGAAAGAGTTGGAAACTCTTAGACAACTTTGACATTTTTCATTATATTTACATAGATACTCTTAGACAGCTTTGACATCTTGTAACTTGATATATATATATATATATATATATTTTTTTTTTTATTTTTTTTTCATTAAAATTTTTATTGTAGATTACCTTTATTTATCATGATGTTGAATCAATCTTTTAATTCTAGCATGTTGTAGCTTGTTCGTATATGTAATATTTTTATTTTCTTCTATGTTTTAGTTCAAGTTTAATATTATGTTAGTTTTGCATTATAAAATTTATGGTATTTAATAAATTATTCATTTCATGACTATATTTACTATCAATTAATAGAAACCAATAAATAAAAATGACTAAATTAATGATTAAAGTAATGACTAAATTAATGACTAAATTTATGACTAAATATATGACTAAATAAATAACTAAATTAATGAATAAATCAATGACTAAATTAATTACCAAATCAATGACCAAATTAATGAACTAAAATCAATGACTAAATAAATGACTAAAATTGTTTAGTCATAAATTTAGTGGTGTTATAAATGACTACAAATAAACCACTAATAGTCATGTGACTAAATTTAGTCATTTATACACAATTTTTAGTAGTTTATTTAGTCATATATTGTTGTTTGTGTACTAGTTTTTATTCTAATTAGGAGGGGTAATCACCCCTAGCTTCCCTCTAAGATACTAAAAAGTATCCTTAGGAAAGGGCTTGGTAAATATATCTAGAATTTGTTCCTTAGTAGGCACATACTCCAGTCTGACTTCCTTTCCACTCACCTTGTCTCTCAAAAAGTGAAACTTGATAGATATATGTTTGGTTTTTTAATGCAACATCGGATTCTTAGAAATGTTAATAGAACTTGAATTATCATAGAATATGATAGTAGGTTCATCATACACAACTTTGATATCTTTCAACATTTGTTTCATCCACAATACTTAAGTACAATTGTTAGCAACAAAAATGTATTATGCCTCTACAATAGATAAAGAAATGGCATTTTTCTTCTTACTTATCCATGAAATCAGATTCTTTCCCAAGAGAAATGCACCACGACTAGTACTCTATTTTTTATTCATATCTCCTGCCCAATCAACATCAGTAAAAGAGCTCAAAGTAAGGTTATCATATTTAGGATACCATAGACCAAAAGCAAATGTTCCCTTCAAGTATCTAAAAATCCTCTTCACAACAGTCACATGAGATTCTTTAGGATCAACTTGAAATCTAGCAACAATGCATACAACATTTATTATATCGGGTCTAGTTTGAGTCAAATAGAGTAATCCACCAATCAAAGATCTATATCTAGTTTGATTTGTCTTAGGAGAATCATCATCTATTGTCAACTTACATTCGGTCACCATAGGTGTACCAACTGGCTTTGAATCTTCCATACCAAACTTCTTTAGCAATTCTTTCACATATTTGGACTGAGATATAAAAATCCCTTTATCTAACAATGTGATTTGCAATCCCAAAAATAATTTCATTTCTCCAATCATAGACATCTCAAACTCACTTTGTATCTCATCATAAAACTTCATGCACAAACTAGCATCTCCTCCAAAAATGATATCATCAACAAAGACTTAAACAATCAAATCTTTATCATGATCAATCTTTAAATACAAGTTACTATCAACAATACCTTTATTAAATCCAAGCTTCAACAAATACTCGTCCAATCTGGCATACCATGCTCTTGGGGCTTGCTTAAGTCCATACAATTCTTTCTTCAGTCGGCAAACCATATCTCCTTGACCAATCAATTGAAATCCATCAGGTTGCTCAATATACACCTCTTCACTTAGTTCACCATTAAGAAATGCTGACTTGACATCCATCTGATAAACCTTGATGTTTTTGTAAGTATCATAGGCAATAAATACTCTCAAAACTTCAATCCTAGCAATAGGATCAAACATTTCTTCAAAATCAATTACTTCCATCTAAGAATATCCTTTACACACCATTCTTGCTTTGTTTCTAATGACTTCACCTTGTTCACTCAGTTTATTCTGAAAAACCCATTTAGTTCCAATTACATTTTTGTCCTTTGGTCTAGGAACAAGAGTCTATGTATCATTCTTCTCAATTTTTTGTAATTCTTCTTTCATTGCTTCCATTCAATGTTCATCTTTGCATGCTTCATTGACATTATTAGGCCCAGTCTTTGAAATCAAACAGTACTCTTCTACAATTCTTCTCCTATTTTCAACAGCTTTGTTCTTATAACCTATAATCTGATCTTCTATATTATTTAGTCTTAAATACCTTTGAGTCTTAGACTCTTGAACTTCAAGTCCTTGTGATCTCACTTTTGTATGTTTAGTACTTCCTTCCTCTTGGTTTTCCTGATTCACCGAAATGATCTGCACTTGATTTTGAGTCTCAACTAAACTAACATTTTGATCATCTGAATCATATCCATAGGTTTTGGATGGTCTAAATGTGTCTTCATCAACCTTTACATTATCACTTTCAACTACTTTCCTCAATCTCTTATTTTAGCACCGATAGGCTTTTGTTTTAGTAAAATAACCAAGAAAGATGCCTTCATCACTCCTAGCATCAAACTTTCCTATATCTTCATCTCTTTTAATGTAGCATTTACTCCCAAAGATTTTGAACTATCTGATAGTAGGATTATGACCAAACCACAACTCAAAAGGGGTATTACTAGTATCTCCTTTGACATGTACCCTATTGAGAGTATATACAATAGTACTCACAGGTTCTCTCCAGTAGATATGAGGAACATTTCCTTCCAGCATCATAGTCCTAGCAACATCTAGAACTATCTTGTTCTTCCTTTCTACAAATTCATTTTGCAGTGGGGTCCATGAGGCAGATAGCTATCTCTTTATCCCATGTTCTTAATAGAAATAATTGAAATCACTGAAAGTTAATTCACCACCTCTATCTAATCTCAGACATCAATCTAGAATAATCATCAATAAGTAACATAAAATACCTGTCTCCTTGTAAACTTTTAATTCTAGCAGGACCACACAAGTTAGTATGCACAAGCTCCAACACTTTATTTGAACAATATTGTTTTCTTCTAAATGAGACTTTATTTTGCTTCCCTAACTAGCATTCCTTTCATATAGTATTAGTAGGTTTTATCAACTTAGGGAGAGCCCTCACTGCCTGGGTAGAGCTTATCTTGATAATATTGTCAAAGTTTACATGACATAATCTTCTATGCCACAACCAACTTTCATACACTTGATAAATCAAACAACTTTTATTAGCAGTACTTAGGTGAAAGATATTACCTTTTGTTTTTGTACCAAAAGCAATCACATTTCTATAATTCCCCAATATTTTACACTTTCCATCCTTGAATTGAATATTATATCCCTTTTCTACCATTTTTCCAACACTTAAAAGATTATGCTTCAAACCCTCAACATATAGGGCATCATCAGTATTATGCTTACCATCAAAATAAATGGTTCCTCTGCCATGGATTACACTAGCTTTGTCATCACCAAATCTTACAACACCACCATCATAATTTTCCAAGCTCACAAATTTACTTTTATCACTTGTCATGTGATGAGAACATCCAGTGTTAATCACCCATTCATCTTTTTCTTCAATTTTGGCTGCCAAAGGTTTCTCAACATTTATGGAACTAGTAGATTTAGCAGGTACAAGATTGCTTTCCTTGATAGCAATGAATACAAATTCATGCTCACTTGCATTCCCTTTATCAGATTCATCATCTGTCACACCTTCATCAGTAGAAAAATAACACTTTCTTTGGAATCTAGGCTTGTTATATCTTGGCTTAGGAACTCTTTCAAGACACCTTAAGGAAAAATTACCTATCTTATTGCAAGAAAAACATTTAAGATTCAATTTCCCTTTATACTTACCTTCTTCTTTGGCTAATCTCTTGACAAGAAGTGCTTCAAGCTCATCTAGCTTTCTCTCTTCTTCTTCAATCTCTCTCATTTCTTCCTCATACTTGAACACCTTTCTAGAATAAATTTCTCTTGGATCATATCTTTTCTTATCTTTTCTAGAGGTAGTAGCTTTGAATGCAGATTCTATCTTAGAAAGAGAATCACCAAAATCATTTAACTCAAAAGTAGCAAGCTTACCAATCTACACGTCTCTAGTTACATTTTTCATAGTTTGGATCTCCTCAATAGCAACAACTTTGTGTTTAGATGCAGAAGGAAAGGATCTGAGCACTTTAGCAACAATCTTTGATTCTTCCAATGTTCCACCAGCACATTTCATATTAAATACAAGTTCATTCACTCTCTGCATAAAAGAAGTAATGTTCTCATCTTCACCCATTTTCAATGTTTCATATTTCCCTTTCAGGCGCTGCAACTTAGCAATCTTCACATGTGTATCAACTTCATACAAAGTTTCCTACTTTTTCTAGATCTCATAAGCATTTTTCAAGTCTATTACATTTTTCATCTCGGAATCAATCAAAGCACTCAACAATGCTTGCTTAGCCTTGATATTGTACTCAACATCTTTAATCTCAATAGAAGTAGAAGGACCATTATGAGGGATGATATACCTATTCTTTGTAATGTTCCAGTAAGATTCACCAATGCATCTCAAATGACACTCCATTCGATTCTTCCACAAGGAATAATTTGTTCCATCAAATATCGGACTATCCTTCTTGTATGTCGCCATCTCGGATCACCTCAAGCTATTAAAATTCTTCCAAGGAACCTGCTCTAATACCAATTGTTGGAAACACAAGGGAAGACAACTGAGAGGGGGGTGAATCAGTTGTCACAAAAAATTATACTGATTTAAACTTATTCTCAAATCTGATAATTAAATATGAAAGCATAAACCATCAACACATAAGAAGCACATATAACACCAAGATTTTTGTGTGGAGAACCATGTTAGGGTAAAAACCATGGTGGAGGTTAATCCACAAGTTTATACTCTATTAAAAGTATAGAAAATGGGGAATGCACTTGCATTCAAGCACACTACCTAGAGATCACTGCTCAAATACAAAAAGGATTTCTTCCCAAAGAAGACACATTGTCTTACAATTACATTTAGATTAAATCTATCTGAATATTTTGAAATGAGAAAATAACATCTAATAATGCTTAATTACAGTTTCGATTAAGCACATGAACACTTTCATAATTTACTTATGCCTTTGAATGATCTAAACTTTATTTTCACATAGCACTTCGCATCACACACACATCTTGCACACTTCAAATGGTATAAAAAATCAGTTATATATATCCACATCGAAGGATAACTTCATCTTCATGTTAGATTCAAAAAGATATAAAATGTCTACAAATTGTCAGCCCAAATCAATAAACAATTATTAATGTGAATCAACCAAAGTTGGCCACAACATAGTGAAGACCCAAAATAATATCCTCGAACATGAAATACCTTCAAAAATTATTCCTCGCAGGTCCACAACACGTTACACTCACCCTGTCGGCCATGAACATGAAAAACATGAACATGCAAGAGAAAATCTTCAATTGCGTGCATAATGATCAATGTGAACCGACAACACAGATATAACATGATCTAGAAACATCCACAAGCATCATGAATAATCATAGGAGCATTTAGAACAATTCAAATTAGAAGAATGGCATCATCTTCTTTTAGGAATACCAACTCAAGCAACAAAACAACTGTCTAAACATAGATACTCATAACTTGATCAAATCTTCATGGAACCTCTAAAACTTTTAGTGGATAAACTAGATAGACCTCACAACAAACCCTTTAATCCACAACTTCTCACCATCAATATAATGAAATAGCCAACACACTGAACTTCACTGCTTCACCAAAAACCTATAACTTATTTTATTACAATTTTCTCAATATCCTTGAGATATACAATCTTCAAAAAATTAATGCTAATAGTGTTGACATCAATGGCAACCACATATCAGCAAAATATAACAAGGCAATGTTTCCTATGCAACTAGAACCCCAAGCCCAATTGAAATTCTTGAACATGTCTATCGGTTTCCAATCCACAATCAAATGCCATCATTGAGAGTGGATCTTGTAGGTCCGCGTTGAAATCTTTATTCGTCGCCGGAATTGGTATCTTTCTTTGATCATCCTTGGACCTTTTAGTTTCTTTGTTGTAAAAATCTAGAGCCAAATCTCTAGTTTTCCATATTTTCTCTTCCCTTTTTGGAGTGAATGACTCCATCTTGTCCACTTTGGAGCTTCGTTCTGGGATGCATAACATGTCCCTGATAGCCTCTTTGCATATATTAACTCTTAGCTCTCGACCCTCAATGGTGTTAGTAGCCAGGTTGAAATGCGTAATGATCTTGTCAACTAGCTTTGGAAAGTAGTGCAAAAATGTGACCATATACTATGGAATCCCACTGAACCAACACTTATGTGCCAAAGAATCTTGGCCGCTATTTTTCTTCATCCTCTTGTAGGTTGCTTCCCTAAAAGTCGTAGGGTTCTTTTTGAGGATGGGATCATTCAAATGTTATCACATTTTTCCTTTATTCGGCTCTGGTCTCTATGGGTTTTTTTCTTTTTTTTGGCCTTTGTATTTAACCACACCGGCTTCTCTGGCATCCCAGGTGAAGCGTAAGAAACAACTTCAAAGATATAGGTGGCTGGTGTTGCATGCATGGCATCAAACCAAATTTGTGTTTCTTCACCTTTCATTTTCGTTTGAGAACTCTAGGGGGCTTCCATTATTTGCAAGCTTCTCCTCATTAAGCACACTGGTATAGTATGAATGAAACCTAAAAAAAATGGAAGGCTCTGAATGCAAACCCAAATTCTTCTTGCATCTCGTTTTGGGTTCAATCCACACTAGAGTAGTGAATCACCTGTTACTATCTCTTTGCACTTAGTTGTTTCACTATTATTTTGCACCACGCTTGGGTTTCTTAGCAATTCTACTCTCAAAAATTATTGTGCATACTTAGGAAGCTTTCTACACCATTTGGACTTTGTATGCAATACTTAGCTTTTTCTTTGATTTTCTCCTTAAAGCAGTAGACAATTGTTTCCTTTCTACATTAAATTTGGCATGTATTGCCAGCTTTCTTGTCCATGCAAAATGAATTACTTTCCCTTTTGAAAAGACAAGAATTCATAATAATAATGATGATCACATCCTTTGAAGCAATTTTCTTGGGAAATTGAGCCAATGATTGCCAGCAGATGAACCCTTTGCATGCTTTGGAAATTAATATCCAAAAAGGAATAATTAAACCAAAGATGTAATGAGTACTTAAAAATATTTGCATCCTTCCTTGGAGCTTGAATATTCCTACAACGTGACACCTCAACACCCATCTGTATGAGTGATCACTCAGGACTTCTAGCAACTTGTGCTAATTAATTACCACTCCTTAATCCTTCATGCAACAATTCCTACCTATAGACACAACTGGGTGGGAATTTTGAGTTAACACTCGATTAAAATCATGATTATGGCACACAAATACCTCAGATATTTCTATAAATAGGCCCTAAGATAGTAGCAAAATCACACTTAGAATTTAGCAAGAATTGGTATTAGGTGATTGGCTAGGATTAGTGTTAGGCAGTTGAGTAGGATTTGTGTTTGCATAGAGCTAGACCTAGGCAGTTGTGTAGAGCTTGGTACCATGAATAATGCCATTAGGCTAGTTTGTAACAAGTGCAAGATAGCATTTTCAGGTGAAATTTCCAATAGGCAACTGAAAAGGGTGACTAAGAATAAGCATTCACTATTTATCGTGGTCATGAAGTGAGTTCTAGGGAGGGATTGTATTGAATACAAAGACAAGTATAGAGTGAAAAAAAAAATTAGCTCTCACTTCATTGTGTCTCTGCTTGACATCCGAGTCCCCAAGGGTATGATTCTACATTTGACACTTCAAATTTTCTCGAAGAAGTACCTCGGTGGACTTGGAGAGGTGGTGACAAATGTTGTCTATGGCCTAGGCCTTCCCATGGAAAGAGACCTACGAAAGCACATTGAAGAGGATGTCGTGGTACCATGGGTGCCATTTCTAAGTGCGTTCTAGCTTATTTTGCAAGCTAAGCACCGTGACAGGGCAACCTGTGCATGTCACTTCCTGTTGTGCTACTACAATGTGGTGTTATTCTATGACATGGACTAGTACATGGGCTTCAAGAACCTTGTGTTCCCTCCGCCACTCATAGTTGGTGCTAATTTTGTTGCTCCTGATATTTCTACTATTGATAACAACCCTACAGATAATAACAATCTTGTTGCTGATGATAATGCCCCTACTTCTCTAGCCAATTAAAGTTTCAAATCTTTTTTTCCTTTTTCCATATATATTCCTAGAAAAGGATTTCTCGTATATATATGTGAACCCCTAAACTTGCAAATGCACAAAGACAAAAAACATGGTTAGATTGTTAGATCAAAATGCATACAAACAAGTATGAGAGATTCCCCATGAAATCCATCTATCTAAAACTTAAATTAGGAAATGAAGAACACAATGAAGAACAAAACTTAAACAATATGAATGTAAATCCTAATTAAGCAAATAACATGATGATCCCATGGGGGAATTGGTGCCAATCAGGTGTTGCAATTGGCCATTTCCCAATTCCTAGGTTGCAATGTTGAGTGAATTAGAAATGGTCAAATCTCCAAAGAGATTTGAGCATAACCTTGTTACAAAATGTGAAGATGATGAATGTTTGGATGAAGTGAGAAAAATTAGTTCTCAATTGGAGAGAGTAACTTTGCATGAAGATTGTGGATGAGAAATGAGGAGAGAAGCCTCCAATTTATAATTTTCAATTTGGAAGAGAAAGTGAGATTTGAGCAATGTGGGACTAATCTTCAATCCAATGGTTGACCGCAACTTGTCACCATGTGAATGGCTAATGGTTGTGCAAGTTTTGATCAAAGTTCCCATAAATGCATTTGATTTGAATTTGAATTTGTGAGATGACTTGTTGAAGAGGGAAGGGAAATGAAATTAATGTCACTTAGCTCAAGGTCAAGGATATGTAAGAGGCCTTAAATTCCTTGTTGGAAGGACCAAGTCCAGTTGGACTTTTTGAATTCAAATGAGGGAATATTCCCTTTTGATGCTTTGTGAGGGACAATCGAGAATTTAATAAATCAAAGTAATTGATTTATTGTGCCACTTGCATTCTCTAGAGGATTTTAGTGAAGGAGATTAACTTAATCAAAGTTTTGATTAATTTAATGAAGAATTAGATTATGTGACAATTTAGACTTAGATTTATGAATTGATTTAAGTCAAGAATTGAGAGGAAATGATTTATTAAATAAATTTTTTAATTTATTTAACCAAGAGAGAATATGTTAGATTAAATCAAATAAGGTTTAATTTATTTAATTTAATAAGAGTACTTTAGAATTTTTAATCAAATAAAATGATTTATTTAATTAAACAAGGATGCAAGGTTAATTAAATTAAATTGATTAATTTAATCAACAAAGGGGGGAATGACTTAATTAAATGAATAATGATTCATTAGATTAAGAGACAGAATATGATAAAGTGTTGAAAGTATGATTCAAGGAGAAATGATGTTAATAATCAAGATCAGATGTGTCGAACTAAAAATGTACATTTTCCATGTCTACATTTTGCCCCTCTTTGAAGCAATGTACTTGTTGCATTGATTCAAAGAATCAACTCTTATTATCAAAATTTATTGATTTTTCAGATGCCCCACTACTACCCTAGTGGAAGGATGTTGCTAGATATTGCCCCCTCGAGAGATCGGAAGAAAATTTTGATTTTTTGGACGATCTCGCGAAAAAAGTGGATAAAGCGTCGAACAGGCCCGAAATGCCTCAGAATGTCAACAAAATACATTAAAATGCCAGAAAAACATCGAATGGCTTTCAGTTGGATGAAAACGGGATTAGGGGACCAAAATCGTAGTTAGAAGGTCAAATTAAGTCAAAATACCATAATTTTCAAGGTTAAATAGACCTCAAAGGGTCACTTTCAATACATTTGCAATTTTAACCTTTGAGAATTTCCACTCTGAGCTCTGAGACTTCGTGAAGATGACACAATGACAGCTTCCCCTACATGTGTCAGAGCAGGTACGAGTACATTAGCGACTAGTCATCCCAGGTCCTATGGTATGTACCCCTATTCGACCTTTTGATTTTCTCATTTTTCGTGCATTAATTATGGTTTAGGTTAGATCAAAGTGGCATGATGCTATATAGTGCCATGGAAACTGCAAAGTCAGGGCCACGTGGTCCTATATAGAACCGCTTATGCATAGAGCGTTTCACGACACTTAGGTTTTTAGTGTTTGGATCGCTAAACTCGACTGCATGCATAAATTGTGTCGCACCGCATAGTTTGCCAAAATAGGGTGCCAAAGTGAATCGCGCAGCATAGTTTGGAACTTTTCAAACTGTGCCGCTTTTGAGAACAACACCACTTTTGCTATTTCAAAGGCATAACGTGTTACGGGAAGCATATTTTCTTAGGGAAACTGATGCGATACCCTTCCTTGTGTAGGAGAGTCATGATGTTCTTCATTCGAGGGAGCATTGGTGGCCAGTACTCGGGAGGCTACAAGGTATGCACGTATATCTTCAAGAGCAGCTTGGGATTCTTGGGCTATGGTACATTGCATATGTCCCTGCTATTCAAGCACATTTGGGCATGATGCATACCTTAGCCAAGTGGTGGCATAGCGAGATGTCATCATTTCATCTTCCCACTAGCAAGGCCACTATTACTCTCAAGGATGTCTGGCGCATCCTGAGACTACCCATTCATGGAGCCCGAGTGATCTATGATCTAGAGGAGGGTAGGGATGCCTGCTTCAATGTTATGGGCATTACTGAGCTTGTCCTTTATGATGGTCAGATAGACTTGGAGTTATATTGTGGTATCACTCCCACTTATAGATTGATTGTGGCCACTATCCTTTCTGGTCTTGTAACTCCTAATTGATGTGGCTGATATTTCAGTCCGGGTTGGGGATTAGCATGGTAGCGGATGTGTGTTCACCGAGAGTGCTTTGCTTGGGGACCAGTATTGCTGGCCTCATTGTATAGAGATTTGCATGAGTTTTCCTACCTGGATGGTCAGGCTCTTGGCATCGGATTGACCCTTCACATTTGGGCATGGGAGTGGATCCCAGTGCTTTGTCCTATTGTGACACCAGTTGTTATAGACATTGATGATCTCATGGTGTGGCGGTATGGCAGGGTAGAGATTCACTTTACCCACATGGGCACACATGGTATACCCTACTAGTGGCGGGTTCTGAATGAGATGACAGTATTCATATAGAGGTCGTGGATGGGTATTGGTCCATGGATGGACGACATACAACAACTTTTCTTCACCCACTAGGACACATTCATGCAGGGCTGTGAGCGCTCCATGGTAGAGAGGTATCTTCCGGAGAGGGTGGCCAGATAGTTTAATGAGGTGCAGGACATACCCAATGCTCAATATATGGCCATCTTTGCTCATTTGGCATAGGAGACAACATGGGGGCAACCGATTCTAGTAGCGAAGGAAGTGTTCTCCTTTAGACAGTTAGTGGCTCGGCCATGGCCATATGATTAAGGTCCAGCAGATGCAGGGGTGACTCTAGCATACAGGGCATGGTTTCGACCTCCACTGAGATTAACAATTCTTGGGACTATGATTCCACACCATAGGGCTAGGGGTAGGGTAGCTAGCAGAGGTCAGGGAGGTGCAGGTCCAGAGCAGCCAGCAGGATAGGATGGGCAGCCACAGGTAGTCCCGCAGCAATAACCAGCCGTACAGCTAGCAGCCCAGCTTGCAACACAACCAGCAGCATAGCCAGATCCATAGGATGCTCTGATTCAGTAGCTACAGGGTCAGGTACAGGTTCTAACAACAAAGTGGGATGAGGCTCGATAGGAGGTTGCTATAGTCACAGCTGAGAGAGATCAGGGATGATTCGAGAGGGATCTAGAGATAGACCAACATAGGAAGCTAGAGAGCACAACCTCCACATCTCAGGGCTGATCAATTGACATTCGAGAGTATAAAGAGGCCATTAGAGAGGCTAAGTATTATCGGCAGCACTACTGACAGGAAATGCCATTAGCAGGAATAGTGCCATATTTTTCCCAGCAAATAGGGAGGCAGTCGGTAGAGGATCATAGTGAAAAACCAGAGGGGGAGGGACATAGCCAATACGGCTAGCCTTTTTTATTATAGGTAGTTTTGGATTTTTGATTTATGGGTTGTAGTACTTTGGCCTTATTGTACCATGTATTCAATGTACACTTGATCTGATTTGTATCATAACATGTATTTTTTGATGATATATATGAGATGATTCGCCTTTTATGATATGTATGGATGCAAATGTATGACATGCAGTTTTATTATCATGTTATGAGATGTTCCTATGATGTATGGATGCATTTCCTTTTTGTGTCTTTTTCATGCTTTTAATGATGATCTAATGGTTGTAATATATGTTAATGATGGTATAATGATATGCAAATGGTAATGGATGAAACTGATTATGTATGATGCAATACTTTCTTAAGATGCTTAAAATAATAAATCTATATTAATCCTCAATCTTAAGATAATGATGTGATGCAATGTGCTAATGATTATGCGGATGCAGAGTGTATGCATTGGCAATGTTTTGATTATTGTTATGATACCATGTTAGTGTGGAAGGAAGATAGAAGAATTGCAAAATTAATGAGTTAGTTTGATTGATGGTGGTTTGCATTGCTAGGAGTTGGGATTTTCAAAGGGTCAATTACATTATGTTTGATAACACACATAGGTACAATGCATCAAGGTATAAAGGACCATGATGGCGTGGCACCTAGTTTTATGGAATTTGACTTGACAATCGGATAGGAGTATTCTTGTTCACACTTAGCATACATACTTTATTCATGATGCAGTTCAGACATTCTAAACATCTCGGGCCAAAACAGAGAAAAGCAAGCTTTCCTATGTGGTCAACAGGATATCTAAAACGTTTCTCCCCTCAAACCAAACAAAACATATATGACTAAATTATTTTACAAGAGTATCCAACAAGCACAATAAATACAAAAGATAATGATCATTTCCCTATTCCTTTCTCTCTAAACCCGTTTTGTTTAGGCATCATCGAGAGGTCCTTGGAATGAGCTAAAAATAAGATAAGTCGTAAAAGACCAAGATAAAGTAAACAAACAAGCCAATGTTCTTCATACCACTAGCCAAGACTAACTACTGTGAAGTACCTGATGCTTATGTCCATCGTAGGAAAGCTTCATCCTAGGACATGTTGTGATCAGGGTTTTGATGAGACTGATTGGGTGATAAGCTATTGATACTCCAAGTTGACCAACTTTCTTGCTTACTGTTCTAGACTTTTGAGACTTTGACGATTAGGTGCTCACTTTGGAACCTGCTAGACTTGCTTTTGACTGACTCACCAAAGGGTGAAGTCGACTATTGACTTTATTATGAGTGATGACAAATCATGGGAAAAAGCGAGATGAAACGGATGCACCATTTTGGTTTTTTCAAATATTTTGAGCTATTTTTGGTATTTTGAGATGTTTTACAATTTTTTTTGGTATTTTCAAGATTTTTCAATGTTTTTGGTATTTTCAAGATTTAAGACTAACAGACTAACTTAAAGACCTATCCTAGGGGTCTCGAGAGTTGATCCATAGATTAGCCTTTCCTATGTTATATACACAGAGACCGCGTAGTTTGACTAATGACGAACTTGACCCAATGAAAAGATAGATGGGAAAATGGATTGCCAATGTGACGGACGCCTAAAGGACTGACCTAAAATGTGAACTAGATGGGCAAACGGATTGCCAATGCGACAGACACCTAAAGGATTGACCAGATGGGCAAATGGATTGCCAATGCAACGGATGCCTAAAGGACTAACCTAAATGTTTCGGGGGATGATCAAAGATCAACCTTGCCTACATTCAAGCTCAGAGACAACATAGTTTGGACAAGGTGAAATATTGACAAGACTCAATGATGAACTTTTTGAAGATTTTCATAAATTTTGACATGTTTTTAATTTTTTGATGATTTGGATGTTTTTGGATTTTTTCGATGAGATTGGAAACAGAAAAAAAGATATACACAAATCCAATCCACTGTCAGTTTCAAGGACATGCCCCCAACGTTTAAGCAATAGACTACTTCGAAAAGGTAGGACAAATTGGCCTTAGAAATATGCCAAGTAGTACTATGGTGGAATATGATATGGACGCCAGCTCAGGGTATGGTATGGTTGTGAGCAGATGGGTGGATGGAGGATTAATGAGATGTGATGGAAAGGATGAGTGATTCATGCAGGTCCTGGTGGATAGAGAGTGCCTTATTTACACTTGATGCCTGTTTGCCAGGTTTTCGCCAAGGTACCTGTCCAAAGCACCCCCAAAGTGGTTTTCACTAGAGGAAGATTTTTGTCTTTACTGTTTTCAATCCTTTTCTGATTTTTTTTTTTGTATTTTTGTATTTTTGATTTTTTTTTTGTTGTCACCAAGATGCCTATTTTCCAGGTTTTCATCAAGGTGACCATTTTTTCAGGACTTTTTCCGATTGTTTTTGTATTTTCTAGTTTCATACCTTGCAAGTTCTTAGGCATAAAATTTTTTGAGATGAGAGTTGTTCAGAGGCTCCTGTAGAGGCTCGCCTTCTGGTGTTGCTAATTGATATGCCCCTAACATATAACTTGTTCTGATGACAAAAGGTCCCAGCCAATTGGGTTTGAATTTCCCTTTGCTATTCAGGTTTGGTACATTCTTTTGCTTCTCTTTTAGAAAAAGGTCACCGACTTAGAAGGTGTATTGCCTGATCTTCTTGTTGTAGCTCCATTTCAAGTGATTCTAGTAGACCTGCAGATGATTGAGGGCGTCCATGTGCCATTCATCTAGTAACTCCAGCTCATTTAGTCTTGTAACCATGTATTCCTCATTTGTGATGAGGTTTTGTAGTGATATCCTTATGAACAGAAGCTTGATCTTGATAGGGAGGATGGCTTCTAATGCATAGACCAGGGAGAATGGGGTGATTCCTATTGGCGTATGGATGCTGATGAGGTAGGCCCATAAGGTGGGATTTAGTTGCAGATTCCAGTCATGACCAGAGTCATTAACTATTTTCTTGAGTATTTTCAAAATGGTTTTATTGGTAGCTTTTGCTTGGCCATTGCCTTATGGGTAATATGAGGTGGAAAAGTGGTGTTGGATTTTGAATTTTTCACATAAGTCACAGACATCCTGATTTTTGAAGGGTATCTCGTTATTAGAGATAATGGATTGGGGAACACCGTATCAGCTGATGAGGTAGTTTAGGATGAACTTGGAGATTTGTTTACCCGTGATGTAGGTTGTGGGAATTGCTTCGACCCACTTTGTGAAATATTCGATGCTGGTGATAATGAACTTATGGTTGTTAGATGAGGTGGGTGTGATTTTACCTATGAGATCAAGCCCCCATTGCGAAAAGGGCCAAGGTGTAACAATAGGATGTAATTCTTGAGTTGGTGCATGAATGAGGTCTCCATGCTACTGAAATTGTACACACCTTCTAACAAAGTCATGTGCCTCTCTCTCCATTGTCGGCCAGTAGTACCCAATTCTTAGTAACTTCTTAGCCAATGTCATACCACTTGAGTGTTAACCGCAAGTGCCATTGTGTACCTTAGTTAAAGCATTCAAGGCCTCCTCAAGTCTTAGACAATGTAACAGGGTTACATCAATGCTTCTATGGAAGAGGGTTTCCCCTAGGATGGAAAAACATAAGGCTCTTTTGACAAAGGTTCACTTGAGGTTCGGGGTAATGTCAGCTGGGAGGATTCCTAACCTTAGATAGGTGTAGATTTCATGGTACCAAAGATCACTGGGACCAATGAGTTCACACACATATTCTGACTCTGGTACCTCAAAAGTGGGTACAAGAAGCTCTTCTACAAGGAAATCATGTTTTGAGACGTTGCGAGGGATATCTAGCAAGGATCAGATCATTGCCATTGCATAAGCTACTCTATTGTTTTCCCTTGGTATCTGTTTAAAAGTGATGTCAATAAAAGATTCCTTGAGGCCTTCTACCACCTTCTTGTATGGTGTAAGCTTATCATCCTTAGTTTGGTATTCATCGTTGACTTGGTTAATGATAAGTTGGGAGTCTCCATAAACCTTTAATACCATGATTCACCACTCTGTTGCAATCTTGACGCCTATGGTTAAAGCCTCATACTCTACAATATTGGTCATGCAGGGGAATGCTAACTTGTAAGATCTTGTTATGCAATCTCCCTATGGGGTGATGAAGAACACACCAGCTCCTGACCCATGTTGTGTGTGGGAATTGTCAAAGTATAGTTTCCAATGGTCGGTTGTACTGAGATTGAAAAGGGACTCGTCGAGAACTCTAATATGAGTGGGTTGTCTGCATATATTGGGACCTCTGCTAGATGATCCACAATTACTTGTCCCTTGATTGCTTTCCACTCTACATATTTGATGTCATGCTCAGACAATATCATAACCCATTTAGCCATTCTGCTCGTAAGCATTGCTTTTGACAATAGATACTTGAGGGGGTTCATCTTGGCGATTAACTTAATTTGATGAGCTAGCATGTAGTGTCTGAATTTTTGGGTTGCAAACACCACTGCCAACCAAGCTTTTTCTATTGATGTGTAATTGAGCTCGTGCCCCACCATTGTTCTACTGATATAGTAGATTGTCCACTCGGTTCCCTTTTCATCATGTTGGGCTAAGAGGGCACCAAGGGCAACTGTCATTGCTGAGATGTATAGAATCAATGGTTTCCCTACAATAGATGGCATCAACACAGGTGGTGTAAGTAGATATTCTTTTATTTTGTTGAATGCTACTCCCTTGTGGAGTAGGTGTGAATAGGAAATCTACTTATCTACCGGTTGCGCTATGAATCTTCAAATGGACTGGAGTCTACCTTGTAATCCTCTGAGTTGCTTTAGTGTTCTTGGCACTCCCATTTCAAGGATTGCTTTTACCTTTGTAGGATCCACTTCTATCCCTCTCATTGAAACTATGTAACCCAAGAGTTTTCTAGATTGTACCCCAAAGACACATTTCTTCGGGTTGAGTCTGACTTTGTATTTTTCCAATCTATCAAACATGTCGCTTAGGGTTGCTATGTGGTTCTGCCTCTTCTTTGATTTAGTCAATATGTCATCCACATAATCTTCAACTGTTTTATGGATCATGTCATGGAAGATCAATGTCATGGCTCTCTAGTATGTAGCCCCTGCATTCTTTAACCCAAATGGCATCACATTCCAATAGTAGGTGCCCTAAGGACATGTAAAGGTTGTCTTGTGTTGGTCTCCTTTTGTGATCATAATCTGATTGTACCTCAAGAATCCATCCATTAGTGATAGCATCTCATGTCCTGTCGTCATGTCCACTATCATATCGATGTTTGGTAGTGGAAATTCATCCTTGGGACATGCTTTCTTAAGGTATCTAAAGTCAGTACAGATGTGGATGCCCCTATTCAGTTTTGAGACTGGTACAAGCTTGCATACCCATTCTAGATAGTCAATCGGGTGTATGAGCCAACATCCAAAAGTTTCTATAACTCAATTTTGACTAGCAAGGCTATTTGTGGATGCATCTTCCTTAACTTTTGTTTAACCGGCTTTGCTCTAGGGTAAACAGGAAAATGATGAGCCACCACCTTACGATCTAGGCCTGGCATGTCAGCGTATGTCCATGCAAATTTTACCTTCCTTTCTTTTAGAAATGTTGCTAGCAATTCATGTTCCTCTGCTAGGAGAGACACAACATAGAAGGTGATTTGTGGTTCTGTCTCCGTTCCCAAGTTAACAGGATTTCACTGCTCTGCCAGGACTACTGATTTTTCTTGATGCAATGTCATAGGGGGGAGATTGAATCCTTAATCCTCTTGTGCCTCAAAGAGGTTTTTGTTAGTGTAATTAATTATTTATTACACTAGCATAAGTTAACTTAGGTATTAATTAATCATATTAGTCCTAGGTTACTTTTTATCATTTAATAATGTTGTTGAGATAAGATTCCCTTCTAGAAGATGAGTTGTCTTTTCTAGAACTTATCTCCATCTTGTTATCATTCCCTAGGTAGGTTGTTAGGGTTTCATGTTGTCACATGTAGTGTGATTTGAACACTTGGCAACATCTTATGCATTTTAGGTTTTTCTCTTGCCTATATAATCAGGTATATGTACTCTTTGTAAATCATTCCATATATTCTGAATATCAATCAAATAATCTCTATTTGCATGCCCTTAGTTGCAACACTTTCTATGTGGTTGAATTTCTTCTTGGTAGGTCCTTTTTGAAGTGTGCGCAACTTCATTGGATGATTCAACATCCATTATTCCAACATGGTATCAGAGCCATTCCATTGAAGGTTCATCCCAGTATCAAGAAAGTTGGGCTACAAAGATTTTTGTAGGCTTGAGGGTTTTCTTTGTAGGCTAGTTCGTTCTACCTGAGGACCAAGCTATTTTCTGGTGTAGATCAGGCTCTATCCGACCTCTCCATTGCACTCAGAAGGCCTCAAAACCTACAAATTGCTTGCCCATTCATCCGATTTGGACATATTTCATCTGGGAGCCATTTGAGGTATCTAGGGTTTTTTGCATTTTGTACGATCTATACAGTTTTTGCAGAAATAAAATATCTTCTATTTGTCCTCCATCATGGAAAAAAATTTTTAGGTCATTGGGCATTTTTTATTTTTCCATTTGGGAAAAAATTTCTATAGTTTTGGCAAAAATTTGTATCTACGGGCAACTGGTAATTAAATTACAAGTCGGAATAATTATTTTTTTCCACGGACTATAGTTTTCTATCGGCATTATATATATCATAAGGGTTTGTTTTTTTTTATTGGCATTTTTTTTTGAATTGCCAAAAGGCAATATTCAAAAAATTTGGTTTGTCGGCTATTTAAAAAGTCTGCAGAAAGTTTTCGTCAACTGCATTGATTCTATTTGCAGGGGGGGTACATTTGTGTCGGCCTATCACCCACCGGCGTTGACTTCTCATCTGCCAGTGTTCACTTCCCCACCGGCCTCCACTATCGGCTGATCCCGCCAATTGTTCATCCTCCAATTGACTGTGCCGAAGAAATCACTGGTTGTTTGTCATCGGCGCCCGTGACTTTGTGAAACCCCTGACTGCCAAAGACTTGGTCACATCACCGACCAAGGGGGTCCCCTTCATCAAGCGGCGCCACCCTCTGCTCTGCTCCGCCTTGCTGCTCAGCCCCACCACCACCAGGCCGGGTGGTGCATTTTCTTTGCCAGCTTTATGCCCTATGGTCATATCAACGACCAAGGGCTGAATTTTTTTTGCCCGGGGGTGCTTGATTTTTGCACCTGTTTAGCCTGCAGGCCCTAATAGGACAGATTTTTTCAAATCGCCATATCTTTGCGCCACGGTGTCAAAATTCGACAAATGAGATATTGTCAGAAAGAGGATTCAGCCTACTTTCTAGTGGTGCAGTCATTTTTGCAGAATTCTTCTGTCAGAAAAATCTACAGTCAACTGAAATCAAAACCCTAATTTGGACATAAAGGCTCATATCTTCACAACCCTTGATCCAAATTCGATGATTCTAGTGGCATCAGGAAGGTAATTTAGAGCTTTTTTCATCCATCCATTCACCTTGATCAGTTTCAGCTCCAGGTACTCTTGCATTGATTTTGTTCAATTTGGTGCATTTGTTCAATAACTTGGATATCCTGAAGCTTGGGAAAAGAATTTTTTATTTGGGTTGCATCATTTCAGTTGCATATTAGTTTTGGGAGTTTCTATTTGTTGTTGAAGGTCATTGTCTTTGTATTTTGGAGAAATTTGTTTGTACATTATAGGGCTTGCATATTATCCTTCTATAACTATGTTGCACAAGGGAAACTATAAACAATGGTGAGATGGGATCATCCACCATCTCCAATCACTTGCATTATTGCCACATTTGTATGGTATAGCTCCCCATCCAGGTCAAGGTGTTCAAAAATTTGCTTGGAGTTGCAATAAATATAATGTTTTAGAGGTGATTGCAATGCATGTTGATTGTGATGTTTTGTAATCTATTGATCATTGTGATAGTCCTCACATCCTTTGGACTAAGATTTGGGAGATATATGGAGATTCAGATACTCCACCCTTCCTCAATGATCAGGTTTCAGAATGTCAGGTTTCAGATCAAGTACCCCATGATGATATTGCTATGCTGGAGGTTGTTTGTTTGGATCGCCTTGAATCTTCCGAAGAGGTTGGCAAGGTTACTTTAGATGATTCTTCTTCTCCATCAGAGACAGTTGGTATCCCTTCACATTCAGTGATTCCTTGTCCAGAGTCATTAGTTGAGGCTTCCATCATCATCATTCATCAGGACACATTTTTTTTTCCAGACATGACATCACAGGATGGCTTTGTTTCAAGTATCACTGACTTGGCCACTTCTACAGGTTTGGAGGACATTCTTGAGGGGATATCACTCCTCTATTCAGAGATTTCATATATGAGACTTCCTCCATATTCATCAGAGTTTCTTCTGCATCTACCATTGGATTGGTTTCAGTCTTCTTTCAGTGGTTTTGAGGACACTTCATTATGGGGGGGCAATCAAGTCTCCATCTATTCCTTCGATGGAAGGGCCATCACATTGCAGTCTTTGGATCATGTTCAGCATCAGTTTCTACATCACCCTGATTTGTCACCTTCTACATTGATTGGGTATGTACCATAGTGGGTTGTGGCATCTTCATCTTCATCAGGCAAGGAGACACATGAACAACTTTCAGAGACATCAGCATCCATATTCATCCTTCCTTCCTTCAATTCCTATCAGGAATGGGAAGCTACCCTGCATCTCTACATGGTTTTGTTTCTTCCAAAAGGGAGACAAGTTGTTTGTCGACATTGGAACATATTTTGTCTACATACACTTACCTTTCTTGCAGGTGATCACATCTTTTGGGGGGGGCTCTATAGTCTCTCTATTTCCTGCCTATGGGGGGACTTTTCATTATATTGTATCCATGTGATGATTGTTGTCCTTGGGGGGATGTTGTTGAGTCCTCCAATCATCACCTTTCTGCATTTCATCTCCTTTTTTGGAGAGGGGTTTTCTTCCCACTGGGTTTTTCCTTTTTTCTCCATTTGTGGGAGATTAGTTTCATTTTCATCCTATGTACTTGGGTACCTAATATGGCCATTAGTCGGGACCCATCATCATCATGCATAATCATTGCATTCTCTTTTCCTCCCTAAGTTGCACTTATGGGGGGGTGTTAGTGTAATTAATTATTTATTACACTAGCATAAGTTAACTTAGGTATTAATTAATCATATTAGTCCTAGGTTACTTTTTATCATTTAATAATGTTGTTGAGATAAGATTCCCTTCTAGAAGATGAGTTGTCTTTTCTAGAACTTATCTCCATCTTGTTATCATTCCCTAGGTAGGTTGTTAGGGTTTCATGTTGTCACATGTAGTGTGATTTGAACACTTGGAAACATCTTATGCATTTTAGGTTTTTCTCTTGCCTATATAATTAGGCATATGTACTCTTTGTAAATCATTCCATATATTCTGAATATCAATCAGATAATCTCTATTTGCATGCCCTTAGTTGCAACACTTTCTGTGTGGTTGAATTTCTTCTTGGCAGGTCCTTTTTGAAGTGTGCACAGCTTCATTGGATGATTCAACATCCATTATTCCAACAGTTTTCATCGTCGGATGCATCCTTTATTTTAACTATTTTGTGGTTAGAGAGCGCCACAGTGTGGTTTTCACTCAATAACTCCAAGCTTATTCTCGATATTTTTCTTTTGCGACTGAAGGACTCAATCATCTCCCCATAATATGCCTGAGTGTCTAATGTGATGTTGACGCCTACCTATTGATCCCCACATGGAACTGTATCCCTTAGTCCCATGAATTCTGAGAGTTCTTCATCATTTTTGAACGAGTCTAGAATTAGTGGTCCTCGTTGGTCGTGATCGATGAGCTAAGGGTTTACTAAGGTGATTTGGTTTGACTCAGTGGGTGAGGCACTAATCATGAG
The DNA here is from genome assembly GCA_007115665.2 of Sequoiadendron giganteum. Lineage (NCBI taxonomy): Eukaryota > Viridiplantae > Streptophyta > Pinopsida > Cupressales > Cupressaceae > Sequoiadendron > Sequoiadendron giganteum. The sequence continues at coordinate 183,273,915 of CM021100.1, forward strand.
TAAAGTGGAATTTTCAAAAAACCTAGGAAGGTCCATTGTGGTATCCTCGTCATCACTACTACTACAAATGCCCATTATGTCAAATGTGTAGTTGTCAAGGGGTAGGCCTATGGATACAGGTAGTCTAAGGGTGGCTGCTAAGACTTGAGGAGAGGATCTGCCTGCTTGACTGGGGGTATGTCTGCCACATACGGTTATACTCGAAGGAGTACATCCAAGACCAAGGTTCTTCATTCTTCTTTCTGCAATGATGGGATCTACCCATCCATTACTGTTCCTTCCAAGGCTTTCATTTCTATTTTAACCCATGCCAAACATCATTTGTAATCCTCTGTTGGTTTTGTCCATAGGTAATGTGGGTGTGGGTCCTTCATCACGGTATATCATGCTTGAAATATCTACCTCACCAACCTTTTCTTGACTTAGGTCTCCCCAATGGTGGAATCCAGAATGATTTTCCCTGCGGGTGTGAATGGGTGTTTTGGTTAACCGAGGTTGCCCATGTGACCTAGGAGATTGTGGTAACTCTCCTACAACAAATGTGTTTTCCTTTTCATTCTATAGTCACCCCATCCATTGTCTTGGATCATGTTTTTGATTTTGGATATATCAGAGATGGTGGGTGTCTCTGTCGTAGAAGTGGATGCGAGGTTGGCTAGGTCAATGTATGTAGTGGATGGCCCTTCATCATTTTTTGAGACTTGGGGGATTTTATAAAACTTGGCTTCCAAGTTTTTGCACTAGGCGAAAGGTTTGGGATCCCCATGTATAGTGACCTCCTCGTTTGATACAAAAAATTTACGCATTGATGATATGTTGAGGCCACTGCTTTCATTCCATGGATCCATGCATGACCGAGGAGGATGTTATATGGTAAGTTGAGATCAAGGACCTGATAGGTGGTCTCCATGGTTGCCAGTCCCACTTGGATAGGGATTTTAATGGTGCCTTGGGATATTCTTTCTTGATCATCATATGCCCTTATTGTAATGCTCTTTTTTTTGTTAATGTAATCCTCGGTGAATCCCAAGTTCTTCATAAGTTTGAGAGAGAAAATATTGAGGCCTGCACCTCCATCCATCGGGACTCTTTTAATTTTCTTTTTATGGACCGGCACTTGAAGGTGAAGTGTGTGGTTATGAGATGGCTACGGGGGGAAATCTTGGTCAGAGAATGTAAGGAGATTCAGGGTGACTATATTACCAACCATAGCTTGAAACTATTCCATGTCAAGGGTGGTAGAAATGATGGATGCTACTAACACTTCATCAAGAATTTGCCTATGGGCAGTGGAGATTTTTAATAGTTCCATGATAAAAATCTGTGCGGGAGTCCTTTTCAGTTTGTAAATGACATTGTAGTCATAGGGAATGGCTTTTGTGTTGGAAATGGGGATCTTAGATGGTACCCTTTCAATGGTGACCTTTTTTCCATGTGTGGTGACTCCACAATTGGCATTGGCTCCTTTGACATTGGTGACTATGACCAATTCATCGACACATCCGACTATCTCCTCATATACTAGATTAGCACTAGCATATTTTTGCTTTCATTTGTTATTGCCTTGATTGTTCCCTTGATTATGATTTAGCATCGGATTTGTGTATATCTTTAGGTTTTGGTTTCCGGTTGGTTGCTCAACATTGATGATTTTGTCCTCAATGAGGTCTTGGATGATGTTCTTTAGTCTCATGCAATTGGCGGTGATATGTCCTTTGACCTTGTGAAATTCACAAAGGAGGTTCTCATTATACCATGGTGGTTTAGTCATGGGTTCTACATATTGCTTAGAGTTAGAGACTTTGATTAGATTCTCTTTGACCATTTTTTTAATTATGGACTCGATAGATTCCCTAAGAGTCGTGAACTTTCACTTGGGGGGATACTTGCCTCGGGGAGGTGGTCCTCCTTGATTACCCAAGTTATTGATTTGATTGGTGGGAGGTGGTTGTTGTTGTGTTACTACTGTGTTAGTTTTCACATTATTGTGATTATGATTCTATGGTTTATGATGGGTTTGGATGTTCTGCTTGGGGGCACTGATGACCACTTTAGCATCAACCACATCGTTGTTCATGATTTTTTTGTTCCTCGACCATGTTCAAGGTTTATCACTATAGTTGTTGGATGGGTAGTTATCCTGTGGTGGAGTAAATGTTGATGCACCTCCTTGTGCAATAAGGGCTCTTTCGATATTGAGCACCCTTGGGATCAGTTGATCATATGAGGTGATGCATTGCATTTTTAAATAGAAATGCCAAGTTTTCATTGAGATTGGATATGATCATGCAAACTTGTTGTTCCTCTGGCATGGTCCACTTGCTCTGATTGGCCTTGGATCACCATCTTTGCAAGAAGGATGCGAATAGCTCTCCTTTTCTTTGTTTTAGCACTGATAGTTCTTCCAAACTAACATTCACACCCATGTTGAAAGCATAATTCTTAAGGAAAGATTCCATGATTTCCTCAAATGTTTTAATGCCCGTGGGTAGGTGAGAAAACCATTCCATGGCTGGACCAATCAGACTTCAAGGGAATAATCACATTAGATACGTGTCATCATATGCAACCTCCATGCAATGCACCTGAAATTCCCTGACGTAGTTTTCAGGGTTACCTATTCCGTTATACTTGTCAAATTTGGGGATCTCGAATTCCTTTGGGAATGGTATCATGGTGAAACTTCTATCGAAAGCATATGGGCACAAGTTGCCTGGTGTTCTTGTCATTTTTCCTACTTGTAAGTCCAACACTTGCTGTGAGAGCAGTTTGATTTGTGTTGTGACGTCTTTATTCAGATCAGGAGATGGAATGAATGTGTTTTGGGGTGTTTGGGGTGTTTGATTGGTGGGCGGGGTACTAGTGGGAGTTTGTTGCAAGCTCTACTGTGCATTCAAGGCCTATTGGTATGCCTGCATTTGTGCTAGCAATGCTTGTTGTTGATCTTGTTGCTGGTCCATCTGTTGTTGTTCCCATGAAGCCTACTATTGGTCAAGTTGTTGTTGCACTAACAAAGCTTGTTGTTGGTCTAGCTGTTGTTGTGCCAACAAAGCTTGTTGTTGGTCAAGCTTTTGTTGTGCTAACAAAGCTTGTTGTTTGGCTTGTTGTTGTGCCTGAAAGTCTTGTAGTGCTTGTTGGTATGCTTGCAGATGGATTGCTTGTAGTTGTGCTTGGTATTGTGCTTGCGCTTGTTGCTAGGATTGTGCTTGTGCTTGAACTTGTGCTTATGCTTGTGCTTGAGCTTGCACTTGTGCTTGAGCTTGCACTTGTGCTTGAGCTTGTGCTTGAGCTTTTGTTTGAGCTTGACCTTGAGCTTAGGCTTGTGCTTGAGCTTGCACTTGTGCTTGAGCTTGCACTTGTGCTTGAGCTTGGGCTTGCTGCTTTTGTTTGAGTACCCTTTGTTGGTTGGATTTTTGGATGGTTTGGATTAGAGTGGTGAATGACTTTTTCATGTTGTCTTTTGGTGGCATTGGTGGTGGAATGGGAATGACGCCAACCGTTGTGACAAGTGAGAGGGTTATGGTGGTGGTTGGGATTTGAGTTGTTGGAGGTGTGATTGAGATGCTCAGTCCTTGAGAATGTATGCTTTGGGGTATTTGGGGACTAACTGATGTATTTTTGGTGGTGGTTTGAACGGTTGTGATTGGTTGTTGTGATGCCACGGGTGAAAAGAGATATTTTGATGTGATGTTCACATTGCCCAGATCTAAGAAACTATCGATTGGTAGGGGGGAGGCCTACTCCAAGAGATAATGTGGATGTGAATGTAAATGGGGGAAGGGATGATATGCTACCCTAGAAAGAACATGGATCAGCAACTCCTAGCATTCCCAACAAACCACCTTCTCCTTGTGGTAGAGAAGTTTGTATGTTTGGTTGACAGGTTGGTGTAGCATGAAATGAAGATGGGCCGGTGGGTTTATGGAAGATGAGTGGGATGTATGGGTGTGATAGATTTATTGGGATAGGATTATCCAGTGTGGTGTTGAAAACCACCTCTTGGTTTGTCACAAGGTGATGCTTTTGCAATTCTTGAAGCATGGCACTCCCCTTGTTTACATTCGGTGAGGTTGGTGTGATGGTCAAGGTGGCTTGAGGTATTTCTTGATTGAAATTTGATATGGGGGTTGTGTTTGTGAGAAGCATGTCCATACTAGTGTTTGTGTCAAGGTCAGAAGAGAACTGGACCCCTCCTTCCACTAGCATGCTTAAGTATTTGAACATGGCACTGACAATTTTGTGGTTCTCTAGATTTTTAACCATTTTTATCATTTTAGTTTGTGTCATCCCCATGTCTTCATTTGTGATGTCCTCTTCATAGCTCTCCTCTTGAGGATTTTGTGATGGTAAAGGAGAGTTACTTGGGGGATTGTTTGATCCCACAAGGTTCATTTTGGAGGTTACTTGATTCATGTCCATGGAAGTTGATATTTTGTTGATATTTTCCATGTTCTTCTTGTATTGGGATCCCGCAAGGTTCATTTTGGAGGTTACTTGATTCATGTCCATGGAAGTTGATATTTTGTTGATATTTTCCATGTTCTTCTTGTATTGGGATCTTGTTTGAACCATACGAAAATAGGGACCATTTGATCCTAATCTTTTAGGCTCAAAAGAGAATAAATAGGGGAGTCAAAGATCAAAGAGGGTGGAAATGGTGATGGGATAAATAGATGAAGCGAGTGGGTAAAACCTTTTAGAGAAATTTTGATGGGTAATGCTAAATTGTTTAGGACTCAGATTGATTTGTGATGGTTTGGCTAAGTGTATCAAGCCAAACAAGATTGTAGTGAAGTTGTAGTCCCTAGGAAGTTGTGTTATCCTAGAGGAACTTACACAAGTGGATGAATTGGCTAAGTGTGTTAAGTCAATGTGATCATGAACTAGTAGACCTTAGGAAGTTGCATTATCCTAGAGGTGAATTCGTCCAAGAGATTTGACTATTTTGGCTAGGTGTGTCAAGCCAAGATAGGGTGATATTGGTTTAGTCCTTTAAGTTTAGCATGAGTGATTTTTTCTAAAGTTCTCAAAAAAGTTTGTTGATGGGATGAGATTTGATTTGATGAAAAGATGGATGAGGATGATAACTTTGATCCTAGACTTGAACCTAGACACAACTCTCTTTACAAAACCTCAGTGTTGAAGAACATGCTAGCCTTCCTATGGGAGAAAAGCAAACCTTTCAAAAAGTTCAGGATTCTGTTGATTGTAGAGCACATACAAAGCTGGATTATTTCTTGAAGCCCTTCTATAGAATTTGTAAACCAACCTTTCTCTAAATTCAAAAAGCCTCTCAAGATGTTCCTCACGAGTTTTCAAACTAAGCTTTTGTGCTTTGGCTTTGGAAATTTGACTTTGTGGGAAATCATTTGAAGCAACACATATGAGGTTCAATTTGTCTTTTATCTTGGCTTAGTGACTTTCTTTTTATCAAAAAAACTCACTTGACTACGTTTCAAACTATAAGTCTAATGTCCCACTTTATTTTTCATCCCACAAGGTCCATTATGTGGAAATCAAGGAAAATAGAGCAAAAATCTCTTATGTTTAACCTTATCAAAAACAAATGACAATAGAATCCAAGCACTTAGAAACCTCTAGGGATAGAATCCCTAGGGAAAGCAAGAGTGCTTAAATTCGTCAAAGGTATTTGTCTCCTCAAAGGGGTTTAAAATTTGGAGGTCTTGTGAATGTTTGTTTTCAAATGTTTTTAGGACCAAGCAATGTGTTCTTCACTTCCAAGCACTTTTTACAACCCTAGGATGATGAGGCAATATTTTGTTGGGTTCCCACTTGGATGAATCTAGCTGCGCATATCTTATGCAAATGGCTAAATGCTTGACCACACTGGCTCCCCTCCATGGCACACACTTCTTGGGTTAGCCAAGCGGTAGTACCCATGAATCTCCCATGGCATACTTTCCATTTCTACAACAAAACCGCATGTATAACGTGGGGTGGCTTCAAAGGACATGACCTCTTGCACCAACAAAATAGATAAGGTTTTGGCCTTTTCTAAACAAAGGGTTCTAATGTAGGCATTCCATTCATGGGGGATTATCCAACATCGGTGAAAGTCCATTTTTGTCCATCTCGTCAGAATAATCCTCGCGATTCTTGAACTTTTCTCAAGAATCCACACTTATATACCGATTGGAAGTTGCTTGGCTTTAGTGTGTTCCTAGTTGGGTCGTTCCCTTGGGTGATTACTTTTTCCCACAAGGCAGGCCCACTAAGATAAAAAAAGTGAGTACCTATATTTGTAGTTGAATCAACCTTCATTTAGAAACAAAGGGAGAACACATGCAATAAGTTTACTCACACTCGCATGCTTTGTTCAATTTTAAAATGCCCAAATTGAAATGTGGAGGCAATCTTTTATGCAACTTAGTGTCACCAAAAATACTTTTGATTCTCAAGATTGCTGTGAAGCATGAGAGAAGCACATATGCCTTTTTAGATGACACTACTTTGCAAAAAATATTATAAGACACAAAAAACACATGTTCATTTTAAGTCCCTCAGAGCAATGATGAGTTATTTTTAAGCACCAAAGGAAATGTGAGATTGTCTTGTTCAATTGTTAACCTTTAAACAAAATCTAGTATGTTTGTCTAAGATTCATTTTTAGCCCCTTGGAAACTTTTTAAAAGAAATTTGATTGTTTATTTTAGAACCAAAAAGAAATTTAGTGTTCCTAAGGAAAATGAAATTATTAAAATTTCCTTTTAAACAAGAATCTAAAAAATCCTTAAAAAGTGTTGAAGAACACTTTGCATGATGTGTATGAGGTCATGATGAACTTCCAACCTACAAAATGATAGAAAACCAGAGAAAAAAAGGTAGCCAACAAGGTCAAAGATTAAAAAATCAAAATCTAAAAGGCACATGTCAATTTTAGACTTCACTGTTTTATTGCAAGCTAGTTTGTAAGAGCGGCGCAGTTTGGGTAAAAGCGGCACTATATAGCACCGCACAGGTGACTGTGGGTGGCGCTCTGTAGAGATAGAGAGTGAAGGAGCGGTGCGATATGGGAAAGCGATGCAATTTGAAAGAGGCCCTATTTAAAATTTCAAACTTTTTGGGGCAAGAAAGCAAGAGCGGTGGAGTTTGGAGGAAGCATGGTGTGATATGACGTTGCAATGCTAAACTCGATGCAATATAGCACTGCGGAGAGGAATGTGATGGAGTTAGGAAATTTGAAAAAAGCTTAGCGGGAAGAGAGAAGCGGCGTAGTTTGGAAGGTGTGCACGGTGCAATACAGAGCCACGTCTTTGGAAGCAGTGCAATATGGCACTGCGGTACTGGTAAGCAGCACAATTTCCTGTGTCCTGTAAAAAAATTTAGAAAAACACGGAAATTTTGAGAAAAACATGATTAAATGCTTGAATGCCCTCCTTCTAGCGCCAAAATATGAGCCCCTAAACCTACAAATGCACAAAGACAACAAACATGGTTAGATTGTTAGATCAAAATGCATACAAACAAGTACGAGAGATTCCCCATGAAATCCATCTATCTAAAACTTAAATTATGAAATGAAGAACAAAAATTAAACAATATGAATGTAAATCCAGATTAAGCAAATAGCATGATGATCCCATGGGGGAATTGGTTCCAATGAGGCATTTCAATTGGCCCTTTCCCAATTCCTAGGTTGCAATGTTGAGTGAATTAGAAATGGTCAAATCTCCAAAGATATTTGAGCATAACCTTGTTACAAAATGTGAAGATGATGAATGTTTGGATGAAGTGAGAAAAATTAGTTCTCAATTGGAGAGAGTAACTTTGCATGAAGATTGTGGATAAGAAATGAGAAGAGAAGCCTCCAATTTATAACTTCCAATTTGGAAGAGAAAGTGAGATTTGAGCAATGTGGGACTAATCTTCAATCCAATGGTTGACCGCAACTTGTCACCATGTGAATGGCTAATGGTTGTGCAAGTTTTGATCAAAGAGCCCATAAATGCATTTCATTTGAATTTGAATTTGTGGGATGACTTGTTGAAGAGGGAAGGGAAATGAAGTTAATGTCACTTGGCTCAAGGTCAAGGATATGTAAGAGGTCTTAAATGCCTTGTTGGAAGGACCAAGTCCACTTGGATTTTTTGAATTCAAATGAGGGAATATTCCCTTTTGATGCTTTGTGAGGGAAAATAGAGAATTTAATAAATCAAAGTAATTAATTTATTGTGCCACTTGCATTCTCTAGAGGATTTTAGTGAAGGAGATTAACTTAATCAAAGTTTTGATTAATTTAATGAAGAATTAGATGATGTGACAATTTAGACTTAGATTTATGAATTGATTTAAGTCAAGAATTGAGCGGAAATGATTTATTAAATAAATGTTTTAATTTATTTAACCAAGAGAGAATATGTTAGACTAAATCAAATAAGGTTTAATTTATTTAATTCAATAAGAGGACTTTAGAGGTTTTGATCAAATAAAATGATCTATTTAATTAAATAGGGATGTAAGGTTAATTAAATTAAATTGATTAATTTAATCAACAAAAAGGGGAATGACTTAATTAAATGAATAATGATTCATTAGATTAAGAGACAGAATATGTTAAAGTGTTGAAAGTATGATTCAGGAAGAAATGATGTTAGTAATCAAGATCAAGTGTGTCGAACTGAAAATGTACATTTTCCATGTCTACAATATATATATGAAGAAGTTGCATAATATATATATATAATTTTGAATATATGGCCTCGGAGCCATTTCAAAAATGTATTTATCAAAGCATATGTATAATGAATATATCACTTATATTAAACCTCTTGTCTCTTTTTCATGTGGTTCTGCAATATGGGTTCATTTTAATTCTCCACTCATGAGTTCATTTTTCTACATCATGGGTTCATTTTTCTATTCTCTGCTCTTTGCAATGATGGGTTCCATCTATTTTCCTGCTTCCCTACACTGTGGGATTTGCTGAAAGATCGGCCAACAAAAACACATAGGAGAATAATTACAATATTCACATATTTACACTGGCGAAATAATTGAAGCTTAATTAAACAATTTTAGGTGAATTATATTAATCAGAATACCCAATGCTTCTCGTTCCATATTTTCTAATTCAAATGCATTATGTTGTTTGAACTAAATTATTTTGAAAGGGCCCTCCAATAGATTGTCAAATTTTCAATGTTGGTCAAGCTTTGTGGCCCTTTCATTTAACTTTAATACTAGTTCCTCGTACTTTAGACCTTGTTCTGAGGCTTTCTTGTTGAATCATCTCTTAACCACTTGCTAGTTGTTGGACATGGCTATCAGGGATTTTTCCCTTTTTTCTTGCACTTCTAGCAACTCGGTCCGTTGAACCTCCATAGCTCTGTGTTGCTCTATCTCTAAGGATTTGAGCAATTGCAATGCTGGAATTCCCATAGAGATTGGAAATAGTGCTTCCTTCTCATACACTAGCTTGTACGATGAAGTTTTGAGGGCTTGCTTAGGAGTTATGTGGTCTTCCCATAGTGTTGCCCGAAGTTTCTTGTGCCACTCCTTCTCATGATCTAACCCGATCCTTTTGATGAGTCAAACTAAACTTTTGTTAGTCGACTCAACCAGGATGTTCCCTTGTGGGTAGTAATTTGATGATGTTTTCAATAATATTTCATGCATGAGTGTGAATTGGCATACCTTAGAGCCTAGGAAATCCTTGGCATTGTCCACAATGATGGTCTTTGGTGGGCCAGATCTTGTCACCAGTCCCTCAAGAAAGTCCACAATCTCCACCTCTATTGCATTTTTTAGGGGTATGGCCTCAATCCATCTATCCCAATGAAATCTATCCCCCATTGCACAAAAGGATCATCCACTACTATCGAGTTGAGTGGCATGGCCATATTTTTCCTTCTCCCTACAAAGAATTGGCATTCCTTGCATCTTATGACCAAAGCATATGAGTCATTGAACAATGTGGAACAAAAATACCCCACACTCATAATTTTAATGGCGGTTATCTTTGTGGAGAAGTGCCCACCTAGTGGGTTGCTATGGAATTCTTTCAAGATTTTTTGCAACTCCTCTTGATTTACACACCGCAGGAGTACACCATTAAAATTATTTTTAAACAAACCTCCCTCAATAAGTGAGTATTTGTTGTTTTGTAGCCAGTAGAATCTTCTCTTATGAGAAGGAAGTACTAGTGGATATTTTTCAGTGTGCATGAATCTCACTCTATCTACCAGCCAGCAACCTTCAGGCTCAAACTCGTTTGTTAGAACTAGCTTTGATTGCTCTTCTTTAGCCACCATTTCCTCATCATGCACCAAATATTCGCATAGCCCTCTTTCTCAAAATTTTTTTACATAGGATTGACCTCAATGTCATATTCAAGGATCTTAGTGATCCAATTGGCCCTTTTTTCAGTGATTTCTCCTCCCATGATGTATTCACGCACAATGGAATGCATGAAATAAATAATCACCTTATTGCAAGATATAAGATGTAAGAACTTCTTCAATCCCTTTACAATTGTGAACACTTTCCTCTAGAAAAAGTTGTATTTCATCTCATATTCCTTTAATTTATGGGAGTGAAATGTTATCGGATGTTCTCCCTTCCCTTCATTATCTTTTTGAGTCAAAATAGTAGCGATGCTTGTCTTGCTACTGAATACATACATTATGAAGTCCTTTGACAGGTCTAGATTTACCAGTACATGAGCTAAAGAAATAGAATCCTTTACCTTATCAAATCCTTCTCTAGCTTTTTTCGTCCATTTGAATAATTGATCCTTTTTCAGCATCAGGGTGATTGGTTTAATTATTCCTTCAAAATCAAAAATAAATTTGCTTACAAAGTTAACCTTCCCCAGAAAAGACTAGACTCCCTTTTTTTTGAGTGGTAGGGGAGTTCCCTGATTGCTTTTACCCTCTCAAGATCAATTGTGATTCCTTCTTTGGACACTATATGTCCCAATAATTTTCCTTGTGGTACTCTGAAGACATATTTTTTTGGGTTCAGGGATAGCCCGAACTCCTAATATTTTTTGAAAACCACCTCTAGATGATCAAAATGATCATCTTTAGACTTGTACAATATAGTTAGATCATCTAAACGGATTAGGATATGTTTTTTTATCAATTCGTTGAAAGTGATATCCATTGCCCACTAGAAAGTGGCTCCCACATTTGAGAGGTCGAAAGGAATTTTAGCATATGTGAGTGTTCCCCACTTGGTAGTGAAAGTTGTCTTGTGTTGGTCCTCTTATTTGACTCAGATTTGATTGTGTGAACCCCAATCCTACACTCTACATAAACATGAGAAACAAGCACAATATTAGATCAATATGCAAGCAAGAACAAGGATTCCCCATGAAATCCATTTACAATGCTCAAAATAGGAAAATGAAGAATAAAACATGAAAGATAAATGAAGTTGGTGCCAATTGGTGCATCGAAATTGAACCTTTCCCAACTCCTTTGTAAGCTTTGATGATTTGATCCACTTGATGGTTGAATTCCTACATAACCTAGCTAAGAACTTGATAAAGAGAAATGAAAAATGGCTATGCTTGAAGATGAAATTGAGTATTATAAGTTTACTCAAATTGTGGATGATAGAATGAGAGGAAGATTCTCTCATTATAGATTCCTAAAATGGAAGAGAGAGTGGATTTGGGTGAATGTGGGACAAAAGACCAACCAATGAGAGAAGGCCACTTGTCCACATGTGATTGGATGAGGAATGAGCATGTTTTGGTCAATGTGAATGATAAATGCCATGACATTCAAATTTGAAATTTGAATTGTGACATGTTTAGAGGGAAGGGAAATGGAGTTAATGTCACTTGGCTCAAGGCCAAGGACAAGTAAGAGGCCTTAAATGCCTTGTTGGAAGTAACCATCCCCTTTTGGAGGGATTTTTGAATTTGGAGGAATATTCCCTAAATATGCCATGTTGAGGGAAAATAGGCAATTAAATAAATCAAAGTAATTGATTTATTATGCAAGTTGCATTATCTAGAGGATGTGACATGGATTAGAATTAAATCAATCAAAGGTTAATTAATTTAATGAGGGATTAGATGATGTGACCATTTTGACTTAAATTTATTGGTTGATTTAAATCGAGATGAGAGGAAAATGATTTAAAATTTAATTAAATAAATATTTTGATTTATTTAACTAAAAGGGGATGATGTTCGATTAAATTAAATAAGGTTTAATTTATTCAATTTAATAGGAGGACTTTAGAGATTTAATTAAATAAAGTGAATTATTTAATTAAAAGAGGGATGATCAAATTAATTAAACAAAATGATTTATTTAATTAATAGAGGAGAATGACTTAATCAGATAAATTTGGCTTATTTAATTAATAGAAGAAGTATGATAATTAGATAGAGATGATTTAGGATGAACTGATGTTAGTAAGATTAGGATCAAGTGCATCAGATCAAATTTTATATTTTCCATGTGTACATTTTGCCCCTCTTTGAAGCAATGTACTTGTTGCATTGGTTCAAAGAATAATCTATTGTGATCAAAGTTCAATTTTTTTAGATGCTCCACTGTTGCCCCAATGAGAAGGATTAGCTAGTATATTTACCCCTCGAGAGATGGAGCAGAAATTTTTTATTTTTTGATCGAGATTGCGATAAAATGAGAGAGGATTGGTTCTATTGATTAGAGGACGAAACATAATTATTTGATGTAGACAATTCTGATGATGTTATAGACAGTCATTGACCATGGGTAGCCTCATGCATATTTTGAGATCTCACACCTACCTGATACTTGGATATAAATGTTAGTAAAGATAGAAGGATAAGAAGAATAAGATGGATGGAAGGAGGATCCACAAAATTTCACATTATTAACGATGATGATGATGATTTGCTTACTAGGAGTTGGGATTTTCAAAGGGACAATTACTTTATGTTTGATAACACACGTAGGTACGATACATCAAGGTATATAGAACCAGGATGGCATTGTACCTAGTGGGATGGAATTTGAATCAACAATCAGATAGGACTATTCTTGTTCACAGTTGACATACGGAAACCTTGCTAGGACGGACCTAACAAAGCAAGTATTCGCCAAGTTATTTTACAAGAACATCCAACAAGAATGACAGATAAAAAAGATAATGATCATTGCCCCATTCCTTTCTCTCTAAACCTGTTTTGTTTAGGCATCATCCAGAGGTCCTTGGAATGAGCACAAAATAAGATAAGTCAAAAAAGACCAAGATAAAGCAAACAGACAAGCTAATGTTCTTTGTACCACTAGCCAAGGCTAAACTAAGGTAAGATACCTGATGCTTATGTCCATCATGGGAAGGATACATCCTAGGACATGTGATCGGGGTTTTGATGAGATTGATTGGGTGATAAGCTATTGATACTTTGAGTTGATCAACTTGCTTGTTTACTAACCTAGACTTAAGACTTCTATGATTAGGGTGTTCCCTTTTTGAAATGTACTAGACTTGCTTCTAACTGACTCACCAAAGGATGAAGGCGACGATTGATTTATTATGAGTGATGATTATTGTGAGTGAAAGAGAGATGAGACGAATGCACCATTTTGGGTTTTTTCAAATGTTTTGAGATTGTTTTTTGGTATTTTGAGATGTTTTACAACTTTTTTTGGTATTTTCGAGATTTTGACCAAGAGACTAACTTAAAGACCTATCCTAGGGGTCTCAGGAGTTGATCCATAGATTAGCCTTGCCTATGTTATATATGCAGAGACCATGTAGTTTGGACTCTCAACAGACTTGACTCAATGATGAGATAGATAGATGGGCAAACGGATTTCCATTGCGATGGACGCTTAAAGGACTAACCTAAAATGTCTCAGGGGATGATCAAATATCAACCTTACCTACATTCAAGCTCAGAGATAATGTAGTTTGGCTAATATGTTTTTGATCTTTTTTGAATTTTTGAGATGTTTTGGATTTTTGATACGATTTGGATTTTTTTGGATTTTCGCATGATTTTTACGATTTGGATATGGATATGTGATGATATTAGTTCTTTGTTTTGGGATTTTGTTGAAAACCAAGCTAGGGTTGATTGATCATATTGATGGATTGATGATGATAACATTGTTGAGGATACAAAACAATGCAAGGATAGTGTTAAGCAACACAAGGATTTCAAGATTGATGATGATAACATTGTTGAGGATACACAACAATGCAAGGATATTGTGAAGCAACACAAAGATTGGGAAGGATATCCTGATGGATTGATTGGATTTGACTGATCAAGATTTTGAAGCTTAGTTTGGAAAAAAAATTGTTTCAATGATTTGATGTGACTTTGAAGTGTAGGATAGATGCCACTGATATTGATTGTTTTGATCAATGTTCGATGAAATATGAAGCTTGATAATGAACATCATCTTGTCAAAATATTCCATGGGCTAGTGATTTGGATTTTGGCTCACAAATGCTTTGACCAATTTTATTTTATGTCTTTCCAATGTTCGGATCACTTCATAAGTTGGAGGATATAGATCAAGATTTATTCCCAAAGCAAGATGTGAATATTTGCCCCTAGTGTCTAGCAATGTATGGAATGTCATGGGTGGATGATGGGATAGGTGGATGGGTAAGCATGCAAAGGATGCCAAGGATTATCTTGCGATAAGATAAGGTGTTTGCAAAAATGATTCTCATTTGGATAATACTTCAAGGCTCAAATATTGTTGGGTAGGATAAGATCACTGAAAATGACCCATGTCAAGATGTCTACCATAAGCAAGTATAAAGTGTGCACCAAATTTTCATCAAGATTAAGATAACTTGGAGTATGGATACATATGGATAAAATGGATTGGATAAATGGTTCATGGATGAATAAATTTATTATGGATAAGATGGAGTGAAGGTTGGCTTTATTATGGATGTAATAAGATGCTTTCTCCTAAAATGGCACACGTAGATGAGCGATTCTACACATGACGCCTATTTTCTAGGTTTTCATCATGGTACTTTCCCAAAGCGCCACTGTAGTGGTTTTCACTAGAGGATGATTTTTCTCTTTACTGCTTTTAATCCTTTCTTTAATTTTTTTTATTTTTATTTATATTTTTTGGATTTTTATATTTTTTCATTTTTTTGTATTTTTCTATGAAAGATTTTAGGCTCATGTTGAACAATTTGGTGTTGTTAATGTAGATGCTTTTTTCATAATCTTCCATCGATATCCTACTTGAATAAGTTTACTTTCCAAGGTTCATGCACTTGAATGAAAATTTTGAGATCCCTGGTCTGCTTTGTTGATACCTGAGTTAACTTTTCCTCTGTGTGCACATCATGATAGAGTGCCTTTTGAATCCTTATGATGAAGGGGTTTTGCCAGCACATGGTTAATGTGAGAATTGGATATCATGTGTGGAGGTGTGGATGGAGTTGTGTGTTTAGTAATATAAGATGGATTGGTTGACAATTTGGAGCCTTTGACTCTCCAAACTTGGGAAGATGAGCAATGATGGGTGGTTATGGAAGTGTGCATGGAATTAGGACCAACTACTTGATACACTTTGTTTATTGCTTGAGAAGCTTGATTTTTCCTTTTTGGACATCTTTGATGGATACTTTTCCCTTTTTTATTTTTTCCCATAGTTTCTTTGACTAATGGAGTTTGATAGGGATAATCTTTCTTTGTATTTTTGGCATCCATATGTATTTAATTTTTCCTTCGTGCTTCTTAGCTTCTTTTCTTTGATTCAAATATCCCTTTTGATGTTGGTCCCAATTCATGGATGGGGTGATGGGTGGATGAAGATTCATGATGTGGCGGGTCATAGTATTGGCATTGGTTTCACCATAAGGATTCTTTGTGCCCCCTATGTTGATGCTTGCTTGAGACGAAGTTTCCCCCAGTTTTATAGAGTTATCACATACATGTTTAGATCCCTTAATTTTCGAATAACCAAGACCTTGATGCTTATCATTACCAATAATCAGAACTTGTTCTAAGATACCTTGTTCATGCAGACCTAATCCTTTTCCTTGATAATTCATTTGCTGAAAATTTTTACCTGCAATAGGATATGATTTACCTTGGAAACAAGGTGCTAATCCTTCTCTACTCTGTGGTTGATTTTCAAAGGTGAAAAATTCTTTATTGATGAGACAAATTTCCCCAAAAAATTTAAGTGATCCAATTTTATAAGTGATAGGATCCTCCATATGTGGGATAAATTCCTGATTGATATCTTTGAATTGATCTTGTGAGATATCAGATTGTAATGCTTCTTCAAGAAGTGTTGATGATTCACTATCCACATAAAATCCTTCCTCATGACTCACTTCATAGGATGTTTCTGATCTATAACTTTCATAGGAGCCTTCTTCATGATTCATTTTTGATATGTCTTCACAAGATGTTTCTGATTCACCACTTCTATAGAAGCCTTCGTTATGATCCACTTTTGGTGTGTCTCTAGATTTTTGTATACCTTGATCATGTGTACAAATGTTAAGAGTAGGAGACTGTTGTTTCTTAGTAATGATGTTAAGAGTATGGGAATCTTGTTTTGAATGAAGATCATCTACGTGTCCATCCAAAGAAAGCATCTCATGGATAGACGGAGGGGTATGTGCTATATGGATATGATCCTTATTTGCGACATCTTGTATAGATAGGAGAGTTTCCATTACCTCATTGTAGTATCTTGGATATACAATTCTTGATCTTGGTTAATGTCAAAATTTCTTTCAACATGCTTTGGATCAAGTTCTTGACATGGGTCAATTTCAATGGATGGATTATCTACAAGGGATTCTTGGACATTCTTATTAGGGAGGATTCCTTCACTATCCACAATAATGAGGTCTAGGGATGTTAGTATGTCTTGGGAAGGACCATTGCTAGACCTTGGTGATAGATGTTGATCATGCTTTAGAATACGTTCTTGAGATATGTCCTCTAATTCATTAGGTGATGTAGAGACATTGTCAAAATGATCATTGGTGGATGGATCTTGGATTATGTCAATAGGATCAAATAACATCAACATTCCTTGAAATAGATCTATGTAGGAGGGGTCTTGATCATAACTAAAAAATGTCTCTTAATGTAAGTTGATTTGATCGTCGGATGAGGTGGAAACATCTTCAAGGTGTTCATCGATGGATAGATCTTGATCATTGTTATAAATAATTGTGGTGGGAATTTTTTGCAAATTTTTTTGAGGGAGTAATGTATGTGTTTCATGTTGAGCCAACAACACTTGTTGTTGGTCATGTTGTTGTTGGGCTTGTTGTTGAGCTACTTGTTCATGGATTTCTTGCAATTGTGCTCGGTATTGTGCTTGTGCCTACTGAGCCTGGTGCTGGGCTTGAGCTTGAGCTTGTAAAACTTGTGTGGCTTGTGTAGCTTGTTGGGTGGTTAATTGTGCTTGTGCTTGCTGAGTAGCTAGTTGTGCAGCTTGTTGGTTTTGGAATGCCTTTTAGTGGGCATCCTGTTGAGTAGCTTGAAAAATGATGGAGAATGGATTTTCCATGTTTTGTTTTGGCGATGGTGGCAGTGGATTAGGAATGGTTTTGACCATTGTGATGAGTGGAATGGTCACATTTATTGTCAAGGTTTGAGTGTTGAATGGTGTGATTCAGATTCTTGGTCCAAGGGACACTTGAGGAATGGTAGATGTGTTAGATGTTGGGGTTGGGGTTGCTTGGATGGTTTCGATCTGCTATTGTGATATCAATGACACAACTGGAGGATTTGGTATGATGTTTTGATTTATGATTGGAGTGTTGCTCGGAAGGCTCATACCTTGATTGTTTGGTTGATAGATTTGTAAGTTTTGACTTTGATTTAAATCTACCAAAGGGAAAGGTGTTCCAAAATTTATATTGGGAAAACTCACATTTATTGTACCATTGAGGTTTGTAGGAGATAATGATCCCATCTATGGATTGTACAAATGCAAGTTTTGAAAATCAATTAGCATCGTAAGGCTTGGATAGTTTGGTTGAATTGGATTACTCATGATGGATGAATCAAGTTTATATTACATGTTCCTCTTGTGTTTTGAACTTGTTGACCTCTAAGGGGTTTAGGACCAATGATGAGATGACGGATGAAAGGGGGGAATGATACGGGTGTTTAAAATTTTAGTAACTTTGGATCAATGCTAGACTTTAGGATTTGATTTGATTTGATTTTGATTTAGGATAGTTTGACTAAGTGTGTTAATTCAAACAAAATGATAATGCACTTGTAAACTCTAGGAAGTTGTGTTATCCTAGAGTAAACTCATACACAAGAGGATAATTTGGCTAGGTTTGTTAAGCCAAACAAGATGATAATGGATTAGATAATTTGACTAAGTGTGTTAAGCCAAACAAAGTGATAATGGTCTTGTAAACCCTAGAAAGTTGTGTTATCCTAGAGTAAACTCGTACATAAAAGGATAATTTGGCTAGGTGTGTTAAGACAAACAAGGTGATTATGGAATTGTAAACCCTGGGAAGTTGTGTTATCCTAGAGTAAACTCATACACAAAAGGATAATTTGGCTAGGTGTGTTAAGCCAAACAAGGTGATGTTGATTTTTCCTAAAAGTCTAGCATAAGTGATGTTTTCCAAGGTTCTAAAAGTTGTTAGTGAGATGGGATTTGATTGATGTTTGGATGGATGAAGTTTTTGATCCTAAATGAAACTAAGAGGACCTGCTTACAAGACCAAGGTAGTGAAGAACATGCTTTTCCCTAAAATTATTTCAAACCAAAAGATCAATGTTCGCATGGAAAACCATATGACCCAACAAAGAACAAGCACATGTGTGGTTCAAATGTCTATTATCTTGCTTAGATTCAGTTCTTTTTGACACAAGCACTTTCTTCATTATGCTTTTTAAACTGAATGTCTATCTCTCAATTCTTTTTCATCCCACAATGTCCATTATGTGAAAATCAAGGTTTCAAGAGCATAGTTTCCTAGGTTGATTTTAGTATGAGAAAATTATGATGTAAGTCCAAATGCTTAGAGACCTCTAAGGATAAAATCCCTAGGGAAAGCAACAACACTTGGATTTGGTCAAAGGTATTTTCCCCTCCTAAAGGGTTTGAAATTTGAAGATTCATTGAATGTTTGTTTCTGAATGTTTCTAATCAAAGCATTGTGTTTTCGATTCCAAGAACATGTACAATCCTAGGTTGAAGACACAATATTTGTTGGGATCCCACTTGGATAAATCTAGCTACGCATATTTAGTGTGGATGATTAAATGCTTGAACACACAGGCTCCCCTTTACAGTGCACTTGCTTCTCAGGTCAGCCAAGCATTAGTACCCATGAAACTCCCATGGCATACTTTTCATCTCTACAATAGAACCGCATGTATATGTGGGGCGGTTTCAAAGGGCATGACCTTTTCCACCAAAAAATACTTAAGGATTTTGGCCCTTGCTAAACAAGGGTTTTAATGTGGGAATTTCATTCATGGGGGACTATCCATGCGGTGAGAGACCATTGTTACCCTTCTCATCGGAATAATCCTCATGATTCTCAAACTTTCTTCGATAATCCACACTTATATACTGGTTGGAAGTCGATAGGCTTTAGCGTGTTCCCAGTTGGGTCATTCCCTTGGGTGATTACTTTTTCCCACAAGGAAGGCCCTCTAAGAAAAACAAAAGCGAGCAAACATATCCTGTAGTTCAATCAACCTTCGTTGAAAAACAAAGGGAGAACACTCGCAATATACCATGCTCAGACTCGCAAGATTGGTTCAATTTTAATCCCAAAATGAAATGTGGAGGTAATTACTTTACTCAACTTAAGATCACCAAAATATATTTTGATTCTCAAGATCGTCGTGAGGCGCGGGAGAAGTTCATAAGTTCTTTTGATAATATTACTTTGAGTAAATAATTACAAAACAAAACAACACTTGTTCATTTTAAGTCCATAAAGCAAAAGTGAATTATTTTTAAAACACCAAATCAAATGTGGGATATTCCTTGTTCAATTTTTAAACTTTAAACCAAATCTAGTAAATTATTTCTAAGGTTCTTTTTAAGCCCTTTGTTTGCAAAATTTGAAAAAAAAAATTATTGTTCTTTTTAGAGCCCAAAAGAAATTTAGTGTGTCCTAAAAGCATGAAGGGATAAAAACCTTAAACATGGAATTATAATTGCTTCCAAGAGTGTCTAAAGACACTTGATACAATAGAGAAATGATATCATAAGAAGCTTTGCTTTTGTTTCCTCCTCCCCTTTTTGATTTCTTAACCTACAAAAGTGCTCAAAATGTTAGATGAGATCATGAAACAAGAAGATATAAGGGTTAGATGAATTATCAAGCATAAAAACCCTAAAACTTAGACCAAGTTTCATGGTGTTTTGAGATTAGGTTAAAATTTAAAAAAATTAACTCTATCAAAGTTTATAAACACCTAAACCATTGGATAGCTTATGAAATTCTATCCCATTTCAAAAAAAAACTTTGAAAAAGACTAAAAACTGACCAAGATACAACCATTTTAAGTTTGGGTGAAAAAAATAAGAAATCAAAGTCGGTGCCCTTTGGAGTGGCATTATTTGTAAATGCAACTCTGTTTGAGTTTTAAGCGGTTCTTTGGTGAAATTATCCCTTGATGAGATTTTGGCATAACCTAGCTATGAGATTGTGAAAATGATAAATGCTTGAGTGGAGATGGACAAAATTAGCTCTCAATGTGAAGAGAATAACTTTTGCATGAGATTGTGGATAATAGAATGAGAGGAAGAGTCTCTCATTTATAGATTTCCAAAATGGAAGAGAGAGTGGATTTGGGTGAATGTGGGACAAAAAACCAACCAATGAGAGAAGGCCACTTGTCCACATGTGATTGGATGAGGAATGATCATGTTTTGGTCAATGTGCATAATAAATGCCATGAGATTCAAATTTGAAATTTGAATTTGACATGTTTAGAGGGAAGGAAAATGGAGTTAATGTCACTTGGCTCAAGGCCAAGGATATGTAAGAGGCATTAAATGCCTTGTTGAAAGTACCCATCCCCTTTTGGAGGGATTTTTGAATTTGGAGGAATATTCCCTAAATATGCCATGTTGAGGGAAAATAGACAATTAAATAAATCAAAGTAATTGATTTATTGTGCAAGCTGTATTATCTAGAGGATGTGACATGGATTGGAATTAAATTAATCAAAGGTTGATTGATTTAATGAAGGATTAGATGATGTGACCATTTTGACTTAGATTTATGGGTTGATTTAAATCAAGATGAGAGGAAAATTATTTAAACTTTAATTAAATAAAGATTTTGATTTATTTAACTAAAAGGGGATGATGTCAGATTAAATTAAATAAGATTTAATTTATTCAATTTAATAGGAGGAATTTAGAGATTTAATTAAATAAAGTGAATTATTTAATTAAAAGAGGGATGATCAGATTAATTAAACAAAATTATTTATTCAATTAATAGAGGAGAATGACTTAATCAGATAAATTTGGTTTATTTAATTAAGAGAAGACGTATGATGATTCGACAGAGATGATTTAAGATGAACTGATGTTAGTAAGATCGGGATCAAGTGCATTAGATTGAATTGTATATTTTCCATGTCTACAGATTGTAACCCGAAAAGCCATCTAACAGAGAAAACATCTTCGAACCAGCCATAGTCTGGAAGATTGATTCCGTGGAAGGAAGAGGGTAATGATATTTTAGCGATGCCCTATTTAGGTCATAGAAATAAACATAGAGATGAATGTCTCCATTCTTCTTTCAGACCGGAACAAGGTTAGACACCCATGTACTATGCTTGATTGGAAACACAATCTTAGACTAGATCAACTTTTTTAGCTCTTGCACCATCAGGGATTCAATCTTTGGAATTATTGGCCTCTACTTTTGGTGGATGGATTTAGCACCTTCCATTAGTTTGATAGTGTGCTAAATGATGTCGGGATCATATCCCTTGAGGTCGTCATAAGACCAGGCCACTACATATTTTTCACAAAGTGCATGAGTTTTTCCTTATCATGTTGTGGAACTTCTTTTCTGACTTTTAGTTTTCTTCCATCTATGACCTTGAGATCAGCATAGTCCACTTGGCCTACCACAAAATTTCTCTTATCATTCCTCACATCATCATAGCCAAAAAAATTTCTCAAAATTCTATGTATCAAAATATCTCTTATCATTCCTCATAGTTTCAAGAGTGACTAGGCCCTTTAGAAGCTTGTTAGATCTCAATTGAATGATCTACCCTTAATATGCTTCTTCAATCTTTGGCTAAAGTTGATCAATAAATTCTCTCAATTGTTGGATGAATGAGGTGATGTGTTCATCACTTTCAAAATCTTTCCAGCTCTAATCATTATCTAGAATGGAGGGTTAAACAATCACTCACATGGAGTGTATATTCTTAATCAAGATGGAGGTAGGATCGAATTGAGATCCTAACGTTGCCATAGAATCTATAGTTGAATTTTGCTCCCTAGGCACCATCTGAATGTTAAAAGCGTTGAAACCTTCAATAAGGTCCCAAACCCTATGTCTATAAGACCGCATGCAAACATTCTTTGCCACACAGATTTTTAGACTTGATTAATTATTAGTTTGGATTCTTCGAACACCATTATTTTCTTGACAACCATCCACTCTGTGAGGCTTAGACCTTGCATAAGACCTTCATATTTGGTTTCATTGTTCAAGCAAGCAAACTGGAAGTGGAAAGACTTAAGATTCTCTTCATTGGTTGGAGATGTTAAACATATACCGACACCAACACCAACCTTGCACCTTGCACCATCAAAGTGCAATGTCCATAGCTCTGAGCCTAAATCAACTACGGGGTCCTTTACCACTTTTGGGATCTCTTGATCCTCATCATAGATGACGTAGGTTCCCAACCCAGTAGCATGATAGTTGCTGAAAGGATCAACATTTATGTATTCACTCAAAAGGACCTCTTCTTGATCGATCTAGTCTCCAGTCACCTTTTCATCCTCAAGTAGCTTGATACCATATGTTTCTTCCTTAGTGAAAGAGGTATGAGAAGCTTCAAAGTTGACCATGGCTTCATCAACCACATGTTTTGAATGCATAGGTTCAGAAATTATCTTCTTTTTAGCTTTGTGCTTGGTCCTGAGGATTAAGTGAGACCAATCCAAAGAAAAGTATCTACCTATGTTTGAAGTGAATTCTTGGGATAGGTAGAGGTCGAACATGGGAGGAACATCTATGATCATAGTATCTTGTGGAACTATGATGCTAGGGTAGGAGAATAAAGTCAAGGGAAGGTCTCTGATGACACCTATAGTTTCAACTTTATTCCCATCTAGCTACATAATCCCTCTTTTTAAAGGTTCATAACTAAGTCCTAAGGCTTCAACTATCTACTTGGGCATGATTGTGGTGCTAGCACCAGAGTCAATCATAGAACTACATAGTAGTTTCTTTCCCACTATTAGAGTTAAGAAAAAGGGCTTGGGTTTCGGCTTCTCTTTAACTTTAGTAGAGGTCTCCTCCACATTATTTGTGAGAAATTTGGCTAGAGGTAATGGTTCAGAAGCCTTTCCTTTGAGCGATTGCTTAGTTGGTTTGACGACCGCATCTTCCCGATGGACCTTTTGCAGCAATGAATTTTTCTTTGGAATAGCCAAGATAACCCAAAGAGATATGTTAGTGGAATATTTTTTCAATTGTTCTACCACATTGAATGGTGGTGGATTCAAAGGCTTCTGCTCTTTATCCCTAGTTATAACAATCTCCTTGCACAACTGCAATTGCAGAGAAATTGTGGAAGGACCACGAGATTGTTCAGGGACACTTCTAGACTGTGGAGTGACCATTTTTCCCTTGAATCTCCTCTTCAATCAAGTCTTGTAATTGAACTGCACTTGTGGGGTCTTTGATGTGGATTCCTCTTATGTGAACACCACCTCTTCTCCTTCCATCCATGAGAAGAGGGCGTGGTTGGGAGCTATGTCATTTTCTTGTTCCAACGACATTCCTTGCATTTTCGTGGTAAGTACCACATTTTCCATTTGGACAGAGGCATATATATAACCTCCTAAACTTGACGCCACACCTTGGCTATGTTGTTCTACCACCTTCTACTATAAATTCTCATGCAGATGATTTTGGGGCATGCACATCACCACCGGGGAAACACCAGGGATTGATATCTTTGACAAGGTTGTTCGACCCTACGATTAGATCTGTGCTTGTACTTGGTTGAGCAACTCCTAGCGGGGTAGGCACTAGCACTATTTGGTTAGTCATTTGAGCCTATTGATTTGTGTATGCATCTCCTTGATATTGGTTTTATAGGTAGGAGCATCTTCCACCTTGATAATTTTGGTAGATTGGTCTTGGAGGAGTGGCCTAGATGTGCTTGATGGTAGTTACTTCATTTTCTAGGTTCCCCAATAATTTTTTTATGTTTCTCATCTCATCCTTTAAAGATTCGGATGTAGAAGCAACATTTTGTGGCTCACTAGGATATGTGTACATATACTGGGGAGGAGTTGGCACACTAGTAGATGGCATCTCTTGGGTGGGAACTAATATTTTGATAAATATAGGATTGATGGGTCGAGGTGGCAGCTTCCCGATGCCAATCAGATTGTTCTTCACCTTGACTTCTACACTGTATGCATCTGGTAGAGTGGTTCTACCAAGAGACTAGATCATCATCGAGATATCGACGTTGATGGATTTCAAGTAGAACATGAACACCAACTTAGCTAGTGGGTAGATAGCAGTTTGGATCCTCTACCAAGTTGTATGGAATCAGGCATTGAAGTCAGTCATGTCTTTATCTGGGTCCTGCTTTATGGTTTCTAATTGATGGTATAGCGAAGACCTATCTCCATCATTCGAGAATATTTTATAGAAAGGATCTTCGAGTTGATCCTAGGTACCAATGGTGTTAGCTGATAGAGTGTGGTACCAATCTAACACTTTACCCCTGAAAGAGGTTGCGGCAACCTTAGTGCTATATTTTGATCTATAACTTCATGCACCAAACACACGTCTGCCACATCTTGTAGATGTTCAGATGGTGTTCTTGAGCCATCTCTGGTAAATTTAGGTATAGATTTTAGAGTAGAGACATGGATAGGGGCCCAAAAGGCAGGAACAACTGGTGCTGCAAGGGGGCTTCTAGCATCCCATGCCACATAATTTTTGTTTACAACTTGCAACATGGCTGCTAGAGAGATCAAAATGTTCACTAGATGAGTTCAGGTTCATGTTGCTACTAGCAAAGGCACTAACAAAGTAGGGTAATTCGCTATTTGAGACCTAGTAACAGGTTGATAGCTCATACACCCACTTTAGATTCATGTACATTTAAGCTGTCCCACTGGGTGTGCTAGAAAAAAGAAACTGTTGATGCCAAAAATTGGCAAGGTAACATCCTTTATGGGAAACTCGGTTAAAGGGGGACCTATTACGCTAAACTGAGTGACCTCCAGGTTTTTAAAGAAGTCAACTTCTTCTATAACTTGGGGGGTTGAAAAGGGTGGAAGGAAACAAATATAAAATTGAAATATAATCTAAGGTGGTGCACCAAGAAGCAGATATAGGCATGATAGACCTATTTGTGAGATATAATTTAAGGGTCGTTCAACAATTTGCTATGTCCCACAACAACAAAAATCAAAATAGAAATTTGAATAATTTACTCAATGACATAAAATAACTTCCATACATTTACTGAAAATAAGAGTCGAAGACATGGTCTTAATCAACAAGCTTATATTGAAATTATAGAATTTTGTGAGCCAATTACTCAATACAATAATGGCACAGTATAAAGCTTCATTAGATAGTCAAGAAATAGAAAGGCCAAACAATGGCATAGTCTACAAATATTATGCAATAATCTAAAACAATACAAGAGGCCTGACGTCTTTCCACAAATTTTCTTGTAAGTTTTCAACCCCCTCTTCTAAAGAAGAATTAGTATTTATAGGTTAAAATCCCACCGCCTAGCGAAAAAATAATAGAAACAATTCCTACATTATGAGTCATGATAGTTATAGCAATGATTTCCCTTGGTTGTTGCAACAGAAAGAGATTTGAGCCATGAACATGATTTCCTTCAAACCAGATGCATCCCTTGTAAATGATGGCAGCGGTCCCAACAGAGCATAGTGTCGAAATGTGGTGGTCACTGATGATGGTAGTTAGAACATGTGGCAATCTTGGTGAGGCTATTGCTTGCTCCTTACTTCTTCTCGATGAAGTTCCATAAGAGACACGTGGTGACAGGTCAGAGCTAGTGGTTCGTTCCTCCCTCCCTGTGATGAAAACTTGCAGGGTGAAGACACGTGGAGGAATCCTTTGCAAACAGATTTGAATTTGGGGTCCACCAAAAAGTGTACATGAACCGATGCTATGTGGCATTCAAACGTAGCTTGGTAGAGAATCAAAGGGAAGCAAGCCAAAAGGGTGTGAATTGCTGACATGTGGAAGCAAGGTGGAAGTCGTTAGAAAAGTGAAGGAAGAAATCCCTACGAAGAGTGCCTAGCAGACACATTGTAGTTTTCGGACAAAGCTTTTGTAAAAAGGAGCCCAATGATGCTCAACAGATAGGGCATGAGCCGATACTTAACAAAAAATAAAAATAACGTGAAGGGAGCTTGGGGAAATTTATGTTCACAAACAACAAGGGAAAGTTTCTAATTTGAAGATCAGATGGAAGTCATGTATGTGCATGCATCTCATTTTTTTCGATTTTCACTTTGTTTCACCATCAGTTCAAAAATAACATCTTCTTTATTTATTTAAAATCACATTATTTTTCCATGTTTAAATAATTAACTCCAACAATAATAGAATTATCCATTATTCTTAAATATAATCTAAACATTACTTTTGGCAATAGAATTTTAGATTAATTATTTAATCATACATCATTTACTTACTATTTAAGCAATTTAATTTATTTAATTAATATTTTAAATTCCCACTTTATTTAAATTGCCTTGTAATTCAAATTTTAATTTAATTAGTTGATTACACAAGGTCATCAAAATATTAAATTTACCACAAATACAATAACACAATAAATAATTAAATCACATTACATCACGATTAAATGACTTACTTGAATGTCACGGAAGGCCAAAACAGAGCAACACTACATCTTAGGATTGAACATTGGCTACTTTAAAGCAATTGCTCACAACAATGGTGTTAGCAACCGCTTTAAAGTAGGGGCATACATCGATAATATCTTTTGACATTTCTTATGTTTCATAGTGTAATTTTCTTTCTTGTGATGCATCCTTTTCTTGGTGGTGGCATTGGGTTTGATGTCCTCCAAGAGTGTGATATTTTTGAGTGTACGAGTTTCCTCTAGTGGTGATGTGACACATTACATTCCCAAAGTTGTGAATATTTTACTCTTGACTTGTCCTCTCTTGGAGACATTAGGCACGATGTTCCCTAAGAAGAAGACCTTACATAAACTAAGCAAAGTCCCTTTTGAATAAAAACCTTTTACTAGCATTATTGTTCATAAGTGTTAGCATAACGTAGCTTGTTAGCCTTATGAAGATCAAATCCCTAAATTCAAAGCCACCAAGCATAACGCACCTTTCTTTCCTGTGGAACCTTGCCTTGCTCATAGGTGTTTAGAATAACATAGATTGTTAAGCCCTATGAAGCTTGAAACTCTAATTTCAAGGCCACCTATCATAAGACACCTTGCTTTCCTGTGGAGCCTTTCCTAGCATTGTGGGGCCTTATAAAATGTGTCAAGAGGATAGCTTTGATATGGTATGGGAGCCTAATATGATTCTCTAATTTTCCACCCTTTTGGGATACTCGCCTAGTGGATAGCCTAAGGTTCCACTACCCCAGAGTGAGAGTGACAAAACAAAACTGATGGCTTAGATGTGTTCCATATCGTGTTGGGAAATCTAGGCTTGATCTTCTTGATCTTTTATAGTGTATGATTGTGTATCTTTTTCATTGCTACATACATAAGTGTCTTGAATTTATACCTTAGTGTGAGTTTGACATGGGATCATACTCTCACTGAAGCTAGGAAAAATTATCCATTTTTCACAGTTAATTTGTAAATAATTAATAATTAAATGAGCCTAATTATTCCTTAATTAAGTGTTGTAATATGTTTTTCATATTCACATTAAGTTTAGGGCCTTTTTTTTAAATGGACTTAATTGTGCCTTATTTTTTATGTTGTAAGGTGTACCTTTACACTTTCACATTAATCTAGAGCTTTATTAATTGATGGAGGTTAATTTTCCTTAATTTTCCCCTTTAATTTAAATCTAAGCCTAATTAATTGTAAATCTGAGGGATAAAACCCAACATTCATAAATGCCATTTCACAACACTTAACTTTGGAAGATGTGTGTCCTAGGTAAGTGACCTAGGACCCATTCACCCTATGGTGAATGGGTCCTAACTTAGTGTAGACATGGAAAATATACAATTTGATCTAACACACTAGATCCCGATTTACTAACATCGTTTCATCTTGAATCACAGTCTCAGCTTATCATCACCTTTCATCGTCTAATTGAATAAATCATTATTTATCTAATTAAGTCATTCTATCCTATTAATTAAATTAATCAATTTAATTTAATTAACCTTATATCTTTGTTTAATTAAATAATACATTTTATTTAATTAACCCCTAAATTCTTCTCATTAAATTAAATAAATTAAAACCTTATTTAATTTAATCTAACATTGTCCCCTTTACTTAAATAAATCAAATCATTTATTTAATTAATCATTTCCTCTCAATTTTGATTTAAATCAATTCATCAATTTAAGTCAAAGTTGTCAAATCAACTAATCTCTTATTAAATTGATCAAATCTTGATTAGTTTAATCCCAATCACTAAAATCCTCTAGAGAATGCAACTTGCACAATAAATCAATTACTTTGATTTATTTAATTCTTTATTTTGTCTCACATGGCATAAAAAAGGAATATTCCCTCAAATTTGAATTCAAAAATGCAAGTGGATGGGTACTTCCAACAAGGCATTGAAGGCCTTTTATATGTCCTTTGCCTTGAGCCAAGTGACATTAACTCCATTTATTTTTCCCTCCAACATGTCACATTCAAATTTCAAATTTGAATCTCATGGCATTTATCATGCACATTGACCAAAATGTGCTCATTTCTTGTCCAATCACATGTGGACAAGTGGTCTTCTCTCATTGGTTGGTATTTTGTCCCACATTGCTCAATATCCCTCATTCTTCCAATTTAAAAATATATAAATGAGAGACTCTTCCTCTCATTCTATCATCCACAATTTGAGTAAACTTACTATACTCAAATCCATCATCAAGCATAGCCATTTCATATGTTTGTATCAAGGTCTTAGCTAGGTTATGCAAAAATTCAACCATCAAGTGGATCAATCTCCATCAAATCACAAAGCTTACAAAGGATTTTGGAAAGGGTCGATTTCAACACGCCAATCGGCACCAACTCCCCCATGGGATCAAGAGTTTTCATTGTTTAAATTAGGATTTCATTTATCTTTCATGTTGTTCTTCATATTTTCCTATTTTGAGCATTGTAAATAGATTTTATGGGGAATCCTTCATTCTTGCTTGCATATGATCTAATCTTTTGATTGTTTGTCTTGTTTGTGAAATTGCAAGTTTAGGGGTTCACATTTTGGTGCTAGAAGGGCAATTTCAAAGTTCTAATCACATTTTTTTGAAAAATTCTATGTTTTTCTTTTTTTTTGCAGGTCCCAGAAAACTGCATCACTGACAATTTTCAAGGCACTATATCACACCGCTTTTAGAGGTGCAGCACTATATTGCGCCGCACTTATTCGAAACTGTGTCGCACCCCTGTTCCCGCTCAAAAAAATTCAAATTTTGGCCAACTCCGCCTTGGATTTTAGTTGCAAACTGCGTCGCGTGCCAAACTTTGCCGCAATCGCGCTCTTTGTTTTTATAGAGCGCCACACCTAGTCAAATGTGTGATGCTATATAGCGTCGCTTTTGTTCCAAACTACACCACATTTGCTAACTACACCGCACCTGCAGTTTTCTGATATTTTTATCATTTTTTATTTTTTGATGTAGGAACTTCCCGAGGTCATAACTTTTGACTTGGATGTGGGGTTTTGCTCAAATTTTACAGGTGGCTTCTTTATGAGGTGGCATTTGGATTCCCAATTGTCTTAGATAGGTTGGTGGCCATTTTGCCACATTTTCAGGGCTTGAAACTTTCATCTTGGCCTTCAAAATAGCATTTTAGTTTTTTTTCCTAGTTTTTTTAAAAGTTGTTTTGTTAATAACTCAAAGTCCATGTTTCAAACTTAGGATATTAGTTGGTAATTCATCCCATATTAGTTTTATAAAGTTTTTATAAAAAAATAGGACTCTAAAAGTCATAGATGCAAAATTACCAAAAATGGAAAAAATTAAAAATTGTTAAAATTTGCCTAAAAAAGAAAAAAAATTGATCAAAAGTGAAGGAAGGAAAAACAAAGGCCAAGGGTTCTTGATGATCTTATCATCTCATTGTATCAAATTTTTTTAAACACTTTGGGAGAACTTATAATCCCTTTCTAAGGATTTGTTTACCTTATGCTTTTAAAAACACTAAAAATTCCTTTTGGGCTCTAAAAAGAACAACACAAATTTTCTTTTCAAAAGTTTACAAAGGGCTAAAAAAGAACCTTAGAATCAATCTACTATATTTTTTTTAAGGTTTAACAAATTGAACAAGGCAATTTCCACACTTGATTTTGGTGCTCTAAAAAGAATTCATTTTGCTTTGTGGGATTAAAATGAACAAGTGTTATTTTGTTTTGTAATTATTTATTCAAGTTAATATCATTAAAAGGGCGTATGCTCTTCTCTCGCACCTCACGACGTTCTTGAGAATCAAAAGTTCTTTTGGTGATCTTAAGTTGAATAAAATAATTGCCTCTACATTTCAATTTTGGGATTAAAATTCAACCAAACATGCGAGTGTGAGCACGGTATATTGCGAGTGTTCTCCCTTTATTTTTCAACAAAGGTTGATTGAACTAAGGGATATGCTAGCTTGCAATTGTTTATCTTAGCGGGAATGCCTTGTGGGAAAAATTAATCACCCAAGGGAATGACCCAACCAGGAACACACTAAAGCCAAGCGACTTCCAACCGATATATAAGTGTGGATTCTTGAGGAAAGTTCAAGAATCACGAGGATTATTCCGACGAGAAGGGCAACAATGGTCTCTCGCCGCATGGATAGTCCGCCACGAATGGAATGCCTACATTAAAAGCTCTTGTTTAGAAAAGGCCAAATCCTATCTATTTGTTTGTGCAAAAGTTCATGTCCTTTTAAGCCACCCCACGTATACATGCGGTTTTGTTGTAGAGATTCAAAGTATTCCATGGGAGATTCATGGGTACTGATACTTGGCTGACCCAAGAAGCGAGTGCACTATCAGGGGGAGCCTGTGTGGTCAAGCATCTAATCATCTGCACTGAATATGTGTAGTTGGATTCGTCCAAGTGGGATCCCAACAAATATTGTCTCATCATCCTAGGATTGTACATGTTGAAATCAAAACACTTTTCTTGGTCCCAAAAAACAATTGAAAACAAACATTCACAAAAGCTTTGAAAATTCAAACCCTTTAGAGGAAACAAATATCCTTTGGCAAATCTAAGTGCTCTTGCTTACCCTAGGGATTATTTCCTTAGAGGTCTCTAAGTGCTTGGGTTTAATCATCACTTGTTTCTACCAAAGTCAGCCTAGGGAAGCCTTTGCCTTGATTTCTTTGATTTCCACATAATGCAATTTGTGGGATGAAAGAAGATTAGGACATTGGACATCCAGTTTGAAAATTCAATCAAGAAATTTTTTGTGGTAAAAGGAACTCATTAAGGAAAGTTAAATCAATTGAACCCCACACATGTGCTTGGTCCTTTTTTGAGTCATTTGGTTTTCATGCAAATATTGGTCTTTTGGTTTGAAATACTCTTAGGAAAAAGCATGTTCTTCGATACCTTGGTCTTGTAAGTAGGTCCTCATAGGGTCATCTAAGATCAAGTCAAACACTTCATCCATCCAAACATTTATCAAAATTCCATCTCACCAACAACTTTTGGAACCTTGGAAAACATCACTTATGCTAGACTTTTAGGAAAAATCAACATCACCTTGTTTGGCTTAACACACCTAGCCAAATTATCATCTTGAACAAATTTACCTTTAGGATAATGCAACTTCCTAAGGTCTACTAGTTCATAATCACTTTGATTGGCTTAAAACACTTAGCCAATTCATTCTTTTGTGCAAGTTTTCTCTAGGATAACACAACTATCTAGGGTTTACAAGTACATTTCATCTGTTTGACTTAACACACTTAGTCAAACTATCTGCAACCAAAATCAAATCAAAACAAGTCCTAAAGTCTAGCATTGATACAAATTTCCTAAAAGTTCAAACACCCATATCATTCATCCCTATCATCTTTCATCGCAGCATTGGTCTTAAACCCCTTGGAGGTCAACAATGTCAAAACACAAGAGGAACATGGAAGATAAACTTGATCTATCCATCATGAGTAATTCAAATCAACTGAGCTATCCAAGCCTTACAATACCATTTTATTTTTATAACTTGTATTGGTACAATCCATACATGGGATCATTATCTCCTCCAAACATCAATGGTACAACAAATGTGAGCATGCCCAATCTAAATTTTGAACCACCTTTGGTAGATTTAAATCAAAGTCAGAACTTACAAATCTATCAATCAAACAATCAAGGCATGAGCCTTCCCCCTTTACCAACCATCAATCAACCAAATCCGAGCAACACCCCCTTCATAAATCAAAGCATCATATCAAATCCTCCCATTTTGCCATCGATGTCACAACAACCGATGGCAACCATTCAAGAAACCTCAACAATCAAAACCATTCCCAATCCACCGCCACTACCACCAAAACACAACATAGCCAATTCATTCTCTATCATGTTGCAAGCCGCTCGACAAGCTACCCAACAAAAGGCACTCCAACACCAACAAGTTGCACAACTAGCTGCTCAACAAGCAAAATTTTGGGAACTGTTACAAACAATCCATCAAAAAGTAGCTCAACAGTAAGCCCAATGAAAAGCTTTGTTGGCGCAACAACAACTAGACCAACAACAAGCTTTGTTGGCACAGAAGCAGTAGGACCAACATAAACATGACCAACAACAAGTGTTGTTGGCTCAACAACAAACAAAGGCATTACTCACTCAACAAAACTTGCAACAGATTCCCAACACAATTTTTGAAATCAAAAATCAAGATCTATCCATCGATGAACACCTTGAAGATGTTTCCACCTCATCCAACGATCAAATAAACATACATCAAGAGCCATTTTTTAGCCATGATCAAGACCCCTCCTACAAAGATCTATTTCAAGGAGTGTCGATGTTATTTGATCCTATTGACATAAACCAAAATCCTTCGACCAATAATCATGTTGAAAATGTCTCTACATCACCTAATGAGTTAAAGGACATATCTCAAGAATTTATTCCAAAGCATGATCAACATCTTCCATCAAGGTCTAACAATGGTCCTTCCCAATACATATTGACATCCTTTGACCTCATGGTTGCAAATATTGAAGGAATCCCTAGCTCTTCACTTGATCCAAATCTGTTCAAAGAACAAGTGGATATTAAGCCACTTTTCATGCCTAATGAAGACATCCAAGAAGCCTTTATAAGCAACCCATCCTTTGAAACTGACCCATGTCAAGAACTTGATCCAAATCATGTTCAAAGTAATTGTGAAACTAATCAAGATCAAAAATTTATATCTCCAGGATACTACAATTATCTAATAGGCACTCTTTTATCTATATAAGATGTCACAAATGATCATATCCATATAGCACATATTCCTCCATCTACCCATGAGATGCTTTCTTTGGATGGACATGTAGATGATCTTAATTCAAAACAAGAGTCATACTCTTGACATCATTACCAAGGTACAAGAGTCTTCTACTCTTAACATCTGTACACATGACCAAGATATGGGAAAATCTGGAGACAGCGAAAAAAAATATGAAGAAGGCTCCTACATAAGTCATGAATAAGAAACATCCTATGAAAGGATTCAAGAGGAAGACT
The DNA here is from genome assembly GCA_007115665.2 of Sequoiadendron giganteum. Classification (NCBI taxonomy): domain Eukaryota; kingdom Viridiplantae; phylum Streptophyta; class Pinopsida; order Cupressales; family Cupressaceae; genus Sequoiadendron; species Sequoiadendron giganteum. The sequence continues at coordinate 183,308,025 of CM021100.1, forward strand.
TGTATGTGGATAGTAAATCACCAACACCTCTTAAAGAAGCATTAAAATTCAATAATTTAAAATATCAAGCTAACGATATCAATCAGGAATCTATCCTGCATATGGAGAATCCTATCACTTATAAACTTGGATCACTTACCTTTCTTAGGGAAAGCCATCTCATCAATAAAGAAGCTGAGACTTTTAAAATTCCGCAACAGAGCAGAGACGGATTAGCAGCTTGTTTCCAAGGTAAATCATATCCTCTATCAAATAAAATATTTCAACAAATGAATTATCAAGGTAGAGGATTAGGCCTACATGAATTGGGTGTCCCGGAACCAGTGTAGATTTTTGAAAATCCTAAGCATCAAGGCCTTGGTTATTCAACAATCAAGGGATATAAACATATCCGTGATACTTCCACAAAACTGGGGGCAACTTCATCTCAAGCAAGCATCAACATAGGGAGCACGAAGAATCCTTATGATGAAAATGATGCCAACACTACAACCCACCATGTCATAAATCTTCATCCACCCATCACCCCATCCACGAATTGGGACCAACGTCAAAAGAGATATTTGAATCAAAGCACGCAAAATGCCATCAATGAAAAATAAGCTAAGAAGCATATCAGACAAATAAAATAAAAGTGGATGCCAAACAATACAAAGAAAGATGATCCCTATCATACTCCATTAGTCAAAGAAACTATGGGGTAAAATAAAAATGGGACAAGTATCCATCAAAGATTTCCACAAAGCAAAAAGCAGGCTTCTCAAGCAAAACACAAATTGTATCAAGCAGTTGGTCCTAATTCCACACACACTTCTGTATCCACCCATTATTGCTCATCTTCCCAAGTTTGGAGAGTCAAAGGCTCCAAACTGTCAACCAATCCATCTTATATCCCTAAACACACTGCATCCACGCCTCCATGCATGATATCCAATTCTCACATTGACCATGTCTTGGAAATGACCCTTCATCATAAGGATTCAGAAGGCACTCTATCACGATGTGCGCACAAAGATGAAGTTAACTTCGATATCAGCAAAGCAAATGAGGGATCTCAAAAGTTGCTTTCAAGTACATGTGTCTTAACAAAACAACTTCTTCAAGCAGGATATCGATGGCACATTATGAAAAAAGCATCAATTTCAGTAAGACTAGGTAATTCAACAACGACTTAAAATCTCTCAGAAAATCAAAAAAATCAAAAAATATAAAAATCCAAAAAAATTAGAAAAATGATTGAAAATAGTAAAGAAAAAAATTGTCCTCTAGTGAAAACCACTACGGTGGCACTTTGGGCAAGTACCATGATGAAAACCTGGCAAACAGGTGTCATGTGTAGAATCGACCATCTACGTGCGCCATTTCAAGTGAAAGCATCTTATCAAATTCATAATAAAACCAGCATTCCCTCCATCTTATCCATAATAAATCCGTTCATCCATGAACCATTTATCTAATCCATTTTTATCCATATGCATCCATACTCCAAGTTATCTTGATCTTGATGAAATTTTGGTGCACACTTTACACTTGCTTATGGTAGACATCTTGACACGGGTCATTTTCATTGATCTTATCCTACCCAATGTTATCTGAGCCTTAAAGCATTATCCGAATGAGAATTCCTCAGTTCGAACACCTTATCTTGTCACAAGATAATCCTTGGCATCCTTTGCATGCTTACCATATCCATCCATCCACCTATCCAAGAATCCACTCATGGCCTTCCATACATTGCTAGACACTGGGGGTAGATATTTACATCATGTTTCAGGAATAAATCTTGATCTATATCCTCCAACTTACGAAGTGATCCGAACATTGGCAAACGTGAAATCAAATTTGTCAAAGAATTTGTGAGCCAAAAATCCAAATCACTAGCCCATGGCATATTTTGACAGGAAAACATTCCCTATCAGGCTTTATCTTTCATTGAACATCAATCGAACAATTCATATCAGTTGCATCTAATGTGTACTTCAGTGTCACATCAAATCATCAAAACATTTTTTTTCCAAATCAAGCTTCATCAATCTTGATCAATCGAATTCAATCAATTATCACCTTGTTTGACTTAACACACTTATTCAAACTACGCTCTTGTGCACGAGTTTACTCTAGGATAACACAACTTGCTATAATTTACAAGTGCATTATCATCTTATTTGACTTAACACACTTAGTCAAATTATCCAATTCATCATCACCTCGTTTGGCTTAACACACTTAGTCAAACCATCCTCTTGTGTACGAGTTTACTCTAGGATAACACAACTTCCTAGGGTTTACAAGTGCATTATCACTTTTGTTTGACTTAACACATGTAGTCAAACTATCAATCCATCAACCTGATCGATCAACATTAAGCTTGGTTTTCAACAAAATCCCAAAACAGAGTACTGATATCACATATCCATATCCAAATCATCAAAATCATGCAAAATAACAAAAAACATTTGAAAAATATCAAAAGTCTTCAAAAATATTAATCATTAAGTCTTTTCAGTTTGTCATCTTGTCGAACTACGTCCTCTAGTGAAAACCACTTCAGTGGCGCTTTGGACAAGTACCTTGGTGAAAACCTGGCAAATAGGCACCAAGCGTAAATAAAGCACTCTCTATCCATTAGGGTCTGTGTGACTCACTCATCCATTCCATCACATTGCATTAATCATCCATCCACCCATCTAGTCACATTCATACCATAGCCTGAGCTAGTGTCCATCTCATATTCCACCATAGTACTACTTGGCATATTCTTAAGGTCAGTTTGTCATGCCTTTATCTAAGTAGTCTATCACTTGAATGCTGGGGGCATGCCCTTGAAACTAGCAAGGATCAAATTTGTGTATATCTTTTGGGATCTCCCCAAAATCTTCTCAAAAATCAAAAAACATTCAAAAATTCATCAAAAAATCCAAAAGCATGTCAAAATATCACAAAATGTTCAAAAATTCATCATTCAGTCTTATCAGTCTTTCACCTTGGTGAACTACGTTGTCTCTGAGCTTGAACATAGGAAAGGTTGATCTTTGATCATCCCCCAAGACATTTAGGTTAGTCCTTTAGGCATTCGTCACATTAGCAATCCATTTGCCCATCCATCTTTTTCATTGAGTCAAGTTTGTCATCAGTTGAACTACGTGGTCTCTACGTGTATAACGTAGGCAAGGCTAATCTATGGATCAACTCTCGAGGCCCCTAGGATAGGTCTTTAAGTTTGTCTCTTCGTCATAAATCTTGAAAATACCAAAAACATTTGTAAAACATCTCAAAATTCAAAAAACAGCCTCAAAATATTTGAAAAATCCAAAATGGTGCATCCATCTCATCTCACTTTCACCCGAAATTGTCATCACTCATAATAAATCAATCATCGCTTTCTCCCTTTGGTGATTCAGTCAGAAGCAAGTTTAGTAGGTTCCAACATAAACACCTAATCGTCAGAGTCTTAAGCCTAAGTCAATAAGCAAGCAAGTTGGTCAACTCGGAGTATCAATAGCTTATCATCCAATTAGTCTCACCAAAACCCTGATCACTACATGTCCTAGGATAAAGCTTTCCCATGATGGACATAAGCATCAGGTACCTCACAGTAATTTAGTCTTGGCTAGCGGTATGAAGAACATTAGCTTGTTTGTTTTACTTTATCTTTGTCTTTTAGACTTATCTTATTTGCGCTCATTCCAAGGACCTCTTGATGATGCCTAAACAAAACAGGTTTAGAGAGAAAGGAATGGGGCAATGATCATTATCTTTTTTATCTGATGTACTTGTTGGATGTTCTTGTAAAATAACTTGGCAAATACTTGCTTTGTTAGGTCCATCCTAGCAAGGTTTCAGTATTTTAAGTGTGAACAAGAATACTCCTATTTAATTGTCGAGTCAAAGTCCATCACACTAGGTACAACACCATCTTGATCCTTTATACCTTGATGCATCGTACCTATGTGTGTTATCAAACATAATGTAATTAGCCCTTTGAAAATCCCAACTCCTGGTAAGCAAATCATCATCATCATAGTGTAGGATTGTGGATCCTCCTTTCATCATCTTATTCTTCTTATTCTTCTATTTTTACTAACATTTCTATCTAAAGTCTGTGAGTTGTATCAAAATATACATGAGGCTACCCATAGTCGATGACTATCTATACACCATCAGAGTTGTCTACATCAAATAATTATCTTTCATCCTCTAATCAATAGATCTCGCACTTTATCTCGATCTCGATCAGAAAATCAAACATTTCCGCTCGATCTCTCGAGGGGGCAATATACCAGCATAATTCCTCCACTAGGGCAACAGTGGGACATCTAAAAAAATTGAGAAATTTTGAACTTTTGATCATAGCAGTTTATTGTTTGAATCAATGCAACAAGTACATTGCTTCAAAGAGGGGCAAAATGTAGAGATGGAAAATATACAATTCGATCTAACACACTAGATCCTGATTTACTAACATCGTTTCATCCTGAATCACACTCTCAGCTTATTATCACCTTTCATCCCTTAATTGAATAAATCATTATTTTTCTGATTAAGTCATTCTATCCTATTAATTAAATTAATCAATTTAATTTAATTAACCTTATATCTTTGTTTAATTAAATAATACATTTTATTTAATTAACCCCTAAATTCTTCTCATTAAATTAAATAAATTAAAACCTTATTTAATTTAATTTTACATTGTCCCCTTTAGTTAAATAAATCAAATCATTTATTTAATTAATCATTTCCTCTACATTTTGATTTAAATCAATTCATCAATTTAAGTCAAAGTTGTCAAATCAACTAATCTCTCATTAAATTGATCAAATCTTGATTAGTTTAATCCCAATCACTAAAATCCTCTAGAGAATGCAACTTGCACAATAAATCAATTACTTTGATTTATTTAATTCTCTATTTTCCCTCACATGGCATAAAAAGGGGATATTCCCTTAAATTTGAATTCAAAAATGCCAGTGAATGGATACTTCCAACAAGGCATTGAAATCCTCTTACATGTCCTTTGCCTTGAGCCAAGTGACATTAACTCCATTTATTTCTCCCTCCAACATGTCACATTCAAATTTCAAATTTGAATCTCATGGCATTTGTCATGCACATTGACCAAAATGTGCTCATTTCTTGTCCAATCACATGTGGACAAGTGCTCTTCTCTCATTGGTTGGTATTTTTTCCCACATTGCTTAATATCCCTCATTCTTCCAATTTAGAAATCTATAAATGAGAGACTCTTCCTCTCATTCTATCATCCACAATTTGAGTAAACTTACTATACTCAAATCCATCATCAAGAATAGCCATTTCATATGTTTTTATTAAAGTCTTAACTAGGTTATGCAAAAATTCAACCATCAAGTGGATCAATCTCCATCAAATCACAAAGCTTACAAAGGAGTTGTGAAAGGGCTGATTTCGACACACCAATCGACACCAACTCCCCCATGGGATCAAGTGTTTTCATTGTTTAAATTAAGATTTCATTTATCTTTCATGTTGTTCTTCATATTTTCCTATTTTGAGCATTTTAAATGAATTTTATGGGGAATCCTTCATTCTTGCTTGCATATGATCTAATCTTTTGATTGTTTGTCTTGTTTGTGCAATTGCAGGTTTAGGCTTTCACACTTAGTTCTAGTACCCTACTTTTACATAATTCTTAACATTTCTTGATGTGTGTCCTAGGTAAGTGGCTTAGGACCCATTTGACCTATGGAAAATAGGTCCTCACTTAGACGTAGGAACCCTCTTTGAATTATGTTTTTGGTGGTATTTTAATGATTTCAAATCTATAATTCAATGTCAGCTTGTGATATTTGAATTTTAGGAATTAATGATAAGATATATATAAATGTAAGGCTATTTCAATTAGTTTCACCTAGAATTTCAAGCTAAGATCCTAGAGAATTAAAGTGAGCATTATCAAGAGCAATTAAAGAGAATTTCAAGGCATTCAAGGGAAAAAATATAGAAGATCGTGGAAGAAATCAAGATTCCTTTTGTCATGTCAAATATGTCTTGCATGATGCATGTTTTTTGAGTTAATATGTTGATGTAGTGTTCAAGATCAATTCAAGTGTATTCAAGGCATTATCTCTAATCAAGTTTCATGATCAAGATCTACATTCATTAAGGCCACTTCATGATAGTTTGCAGATTTTTACTTCAAGTTTTCAATTAAGGTTTGGTAAGATGTTACATATTGTTGTCCATTAATCGTGCCTTCATGCTTTTATTCATTTCAAGGTTTAATTACCAAAACGGTGTTTGACCAAGGCAAACCCCCATTCCCTAATGAAACAACATTATTCTCTCTTTAATGTGTGATTGGAGGTTTTAGGTTGAAGATTAATTTGAGAGAAAATTTGAAAAAAGTTACGAAGTTGCAAGAAAATTTTTCAAATCACAGAAACTCTTCTATAGGATTTATTTTCGGCTTTCTAAAAATGAAAAATTGGAATCTAGGAGTGAAAACTAAGCATAAGAGAACTCATAAAGCATTTTCTAAAGCCCTAGCTAGGACCCATTCACCATAGGTTGAATGAGTCCTTAGTGAGATCTAATAAAGCATCTTTGCTGATAGGCACACAACTTTCTCACCTTTCTAGATCCGCATTTTGATAGTTAGTTCTGCTAGTTTTCAGATCTATCTTCTATAGCACACATTTTGAATGAAATTATAGAAATAGGTGCATGATATGTTTCATTTTGGTGAACCTACTTTTTCATCATTTCAATAAATAATATAGTATATAGTATATAGTATACTCTCTCTCTCAACTCTCTCCCTCTCTCTATCCCTCCCACTCTCTCTCTCTTAGGATGCTCCCTCCCTCTATACATCCAAACCCTTGTCTCTCTCAAGTCTCTCCATCTATCCCTCCCACCCCCTCTCTCACATGTCTCTCCCTCAATCTATCCCTCCCACCCTATCTCTCTTGGGACTCTTGCTCCCTCTATCCCTCCAAAATATCTCTCTCTCTCTCAAATCTCTCTCTATCTCAAGTCTCTCTCTTAGGTCTCTCCCACTCCCCCCATATCTCTCTCTCCCTCTCAAGTATATCTCCCTCTTAGGTCTCTCTCTCTTTCTATGGTCTCTCCCTCCCACCATAACTAGATATCCCTCTATCTCTCTCCCTCTCTCTCTCTCACTCTCTCAGGTATCTCTCTCTCTCTCTCAAGTATCTCCCTCCCTCTATCCCTCCCACCCTACCTACACAAATCTCTCTCACTCCAACCCCCTTTCTCCCACTCCATCTCTCTCCCTCTCTCTCTCCCTCCTACCCCTCTCTCTCTTAGTTCTCTCCCTTGTTCACCCTACCTAGATAACTCTATCTCTCAAGTCTCTCCCTCCCACCCTAACTAGATAACTATCTCCCCCTCTCAGGTCTCTCTCTCACTATCCATCTCCCTCTCAAGTATCTCTCTCTCTACCCCTCTTAGGTCTCTCTCTATCTCTCTATGGTCTCTCTCTCTCCCTATATCCCTCCCACAAGGTACCTAGACAACTCTCTCTCATTCCAAATCTGTCTCTCCTACTCCCTCTCTCTCTTAGGATGTTCCCTCCCTCTATCCCTCCAACCCCTTGTCTCTCTTGGGTCTCTTTGTCCCACCCTAACTATTTAACTCCCCCTTTCTCTAAGGTCTCTCCCTCCCTCTATCCCTCCCACCCCCTCTCTCTCATGTCTCTCCCTCCATCTATCTCTCCCACCCTCTCTGTCTCTCTTGGGTCTCTTGCTCCCTCTGTCCCTCCCACCCTATCTAGAACACTCTCTATCATTCCCTCTCTCTCAAGTTTGTCCCTCCCTCTATCCCTCCCAAATCCCTCTCTCTCAAGTCTTTCTCCCACCCTAGCCTAGATAAATTTCTCTCGGATCTATCTTAGGTATCTTCATCCCACACTACCTAGACAACTCTCTCTCACTCCCTCTCTCTTTGAGCTCTCTCCCTCCCTATATCCCTTCCTCTCTCAAATCGCTCCCTCTATCTATCCCTCCCACGCTTCCTAATAACTATCTCTCTCACTCCCTCCTTGTCTCTCTGACGTCTCTCCCTCCCTTTATCCCTCCCACCAGGTACCTAGATAACTTTATCTCTCACTTCTCCTCTCTCCATCTCACTATATATATATATATATATTATAATGTAGTATATAATATATAATATAATCTAATATATAATAATATATAATAATATATAGTATATAAAATATAATATATAATATACAATATATTAATATATAGTATATTATATATTATGTATTAATAATAATAATAATAAATATTATAAATAATGCACGTAATAGATATCTGTTACAAAAAGATATCCTCTTTTTTCTAAAAAAATCAGTAGGCTCAAGATTTGTCTTGAGATTGTCATACTTAGAAATTCAACTAAAAAAATGTGTTTACAAAATTTCCTTAGTTTTCTAAAGTTCTCCCTTGTGGCTAATGACTTCTTTTTTATTTGAATTTGATGAAACGAAAAGGGTTTATTGAATAAATTGTCAACTTTCCACCAATATAAGATATGCCTTATTTTGAATTTAATAGATAATTATTATTGATTTTCTACATACATTACATAGTCTTGATTGATAGGCTACTTGAAAATCTTCTATAATTTTCAAACCATTTCACATTTTTCTAATCTAAAAGATGTGTCATTTTCTATGCTTCTCATACTATAGAATAAAAAAAATGAATTTCATAAATTTTTTACCAAGTTATGGTGGTCTGACAAACACGTTTTAATAAATTTGAAATGTTCTAATAAAAAGTAATAACTAATTATTTACTTGCAAAAAAAATACAAAAAAAATATGGCACATCCGGGAATGTGTACTTATATTAAAATTCTCATAAACAATATTATTTTTTATTGTACTTAGGCTGGTGACATACACCTTTTTATCTTTTTCTTGAAAATTTAGTACTACTGCATTGGAATTTTAGATTTTCACAAAATAGATTTAATTTTTTTCCAAAAAAGTATTAGTAGCTTAGCAACTACATTCAATTTGCTACAAATTTTGTTTTTACATATTTTTCAAATTATGTTCATAACCTATTCAAATTTTTATTTTAAGTTTCCTAGCTCTATTTTTTAGAATTTTCATTGCCACTTAGGGGCCTAGTTTGGACCCCCATGATCCTACACCAACCCAATAAGAACATTTAACCTTCTCCTTCCTAGATTTTCCTTGATTTGAAGAAGGTCTAGTTTCTACATAAAAATCATTCTCTCTTTCATTCCTCTATTTCTTACTTTGTTTTCCATTATCTTTCTAATCTTTTTTATTGATATAGAGGATCTCTACTACACAAAACAAACTTACAAACATACACATTCATATATGAAAGTTCCTCAAAATTATTTACATATATGGAGGATTCAACATTGCATAAATTTAGAAAAATTTACAAGCTTTTATATACACATATTGTCTATGGATCTTAAAATATTCATGTCTTCAAACCTTCTTGGCTTCATTCACATTTTGAAACCTAATTTTTCTCTTCATTATGTAGCTCTCATGTTGGCCTTGAAAACATGAAAAATCCCTTTTATCTTCATCGAACTCTCTTCTCTTCACAAGATGTTTTTGCACTCCTTGTGCAACTCTCACAAGCAACCTACAAGTTCTTTCTCCAACCTTGTTGATGTTTATTGCTAATCTACCTAGATGTTCCTACATCAAAAATTTTGGGTAGGAATATTGTGAGCATAGGCTCACATTGGTGGAGTTGAGTAATTGAACTACTCTTCCAAGTTGAGTGCAACTTGCAACGAACTCCATCGCTATCCAAAGTTTCCAAGTTATGTATTCTTCCTCTTTTTCCAACACTTCTTTGGAACGTAAGATATCTCCCTCTAGCCACACAAAATTCTCTTCATTCTCCCCTCATGGACTCATGCCCACCATAGCCCGACCTCCTCCAAAAAATACTCTACACCCTCTTCCCCTCCTTCATGGGTTTAGAATCACCTTTAACCGTCCACCTCCACCAAAAAAACTTGTAACATCTTCTACCATTTCTACACACAACCACACAACATCTACAACATGATCTTGCTCTTTATCCATCTCTCTTTCTACCATTTTATCCAAAAACAAAATAACAACATAAAATTGATTTACATCATCTTCATTCATAGTTGAAACTTTTCATTCTTCTCTCTGTTGGGAAATATGGATCATGTCAAAAAATGGCATCCAAGATCAGCAGTTCCTTCGTTGACTTTATTTCTTTGTATAGCCTCAAGACACATTTTACTATGCCATAAATTGGAAACATACATAGTTTATTTCCCACACTAATTCTTTTGAGAGAAACTCATGCAAAACAACCAGTCCCAAACAAAACCATTAAACAAATTAAATAAACAGAACCAACAAACATGGAAGATGAAACAAACAACATGAACACATAGATATATGTGGGGAAAAAACTTACAAGTAATAAACCCCACACTCCAAAAGCCCAAATTTCCATTGTATTATTCAACAACAAAGTAAAGTTACAAGTGCAATTCAAGATCTAAGCCTTTATAGGAGATTGATTTACATATTTTTCCATCTGGAGTGAATCCAAAAACATTACCTTGCTTTGATCTCACACAATGAGATGCATCTCTTTTGGCTACATAACCTTACGGCTCGACCGTCAACCTCTCAGCCTCTCTATTGCACATCCACTCAGCCTTCAACTTTTGCAAGATTCATCCCTCTCTTGGCTACCCAACGTCTTGGCCAGTCTGAGCTCTTGGCTAGTATGGCCTCTTGGCTAGTCTAGCCTCTCAACCACTCAACCTCCCCTAGTATATCAACTCCCCTTTAGGGTTACCTATTTTTCCTCAAGCCACATGCCATCATCCAACATATTTAATTTTGTCATCGGATAAGCAATCAAAGAAAACTTCCATCGTCAAACTTAGGGTTATACACTTAACACCATGTTGCCCTATCAAAGAGACATTGATTATTATCTCACCAATGTTCATCAAGCACATGGGACCACATGCCATCTGTCATCCATGTCATCGACACCTACCGACCTTCGTCACGTTCTACCATCCTATCGGGTCACACCATCACCATATCGGGGGGACACCAAACCATCTCCCATCGATATAAGAAAGTCTCGTCGATGTCCACTAGCTGCTCCAAGTGGTCCCCACATCCATCGGCATCAAAGTTGCTATATCACTAAAAAACAAAACTTCAAAACCTCATGTCAAAGGTTGTGAAGTTCCCAAAACCCACAACTTGCCAATAAAGGGATCCCTTTGTTTCTCAAACCCTAAACTTCCAAATTTTGTGTTGAAGGTTGTGAAATTCTCAAAACCCATGACATGCCAACAAAAAAGAGAGTAGCCTCTACCTCACAGTCACTAATTCGGGAGGTTATGAAACTTTAGAACCCCACGAGTTCAGTTAGAAAAACTTGAAAACCAATTACTTAACTCAAGCTGATGAAGGAGGAAGTCACAACTACTCCAGGAAGTTGATCAATCCAGTAAATTTGAGTCACATTTCTCAACACTCCCTTCGCTGCAACAATGAGCTTCAACATCCAATCTTCCTCAATTACCAAAACTTGCAAAAAAAAATCATCATATTCACTATTCATTGCAACCTCTTCACTGCTCACTTCCTTCTTTTCTTCCTTTTCCTCCATGCCTTCCTCATGGCATGTATTTGTTGCAAATTCTTTGATAGGCACTCCTCTCACATCTCTTTCTCTACTTTCATCTTTGCTATCCTTGTTTTTCTTCTCATTTTCTCCAATACTCTTCTCCAACTTCTTTTTCACTTCTTCATGAACCATCTTTCCCATCACCTCAAACTTTTAATTTTCCACTTTCTCCCAATATTATTCCCAAAACAATATTCTCATGATTCTTCTAATGACCCATCTTATCTTCTTTTTTTGTAATTTTCCACAACTCATATTCTTCATGTATTCAAGCTCTCTCTTGCTCCTAAAGACACCTCACAAACTTGCAAAAGCTCTCACAAAATTCTTCTCTACCACCTTCTTTCTTTCACTCTACCCACTAGTCCTGGAATAAGCTTCCTCACGTTTGACGATCTTCTTATGCAATCAAAACCCTGGGCTATGATACCAATTGATGCAAAGAATCTCTACGACACAAAAAAAACTTAAAAACATACACATTCATATATGAAAGTTCCTCAAAATTAATTGCATATATGGAGGATTCAACATTGCATAAAATTTAAAACAATTACAAGCTTTTCTAGACACATCTTGGCTATGAATCCTCAAATCCTCATGTCTTCAAACCTTCTTGGCTTCATTCAACTTTTAAAACCTAATTTCTCTCTTCATTATTAATCTCTCATGGCTACCTTGAATACATGAAAAATCCCTTTTATCTTCGTCTAATTATCTTCTCTTCACAAGCTGATTTTCTACACTCCTTGTGTAACTGTCATGAGCAACCTGCAAGTTCTTTCTCCAACCTTGCTGATGTTCATTGCTAATCCACCTAGATGCTCTTGCATCAAGTACCTTTAATTACAACCAAATAAGGACACTTATAAGATTTGATATCACCAATTTGAACTAGCTTGTCTTGTTCTTTTGTGAGTTCATTAGAAAACACATCAAGAGAAGGCATTTTGTAAGAAGCTCTTAAGGCGCTTTTAGTGGCATAGAATGTAGAAAAAAATATTGAATAATCTAGACCAAGTTTAGAGAGAATACTTAAGATCAATTATTTATCATCTTTCTCAATTCCAAACTATTTTAGTTGCAATCTTATGGCCTTTAGTTTGGTGAAGAATGTTGGTAAAATAAGAAGGGATAACTGAGAGGGGGGTGAATTAGTTGTCACATAATTAAACTTTTATTCCAAATTATTATCTTTAAAAAAAATATTTGATGAACAACAATGAAAGCATTAATTAACAACACATCAAACACACAAGAACACCAAGATTTTATACGTGGAAACCCTGTTATGGGAAAAACCATGGTGGATGTTAGTCCACAAGATTATACCCTGTTAGAAGTATAATGAAGTATACAATATAAAATGCACTTGCATTCAAGCACACTACCTAGAGCTCACTGCTTAGAGGAAGGATTGCTTCCTTATATACAATAATCATATTAAAACCATCTGATGAAGATGATTAAAAAAATTAGCTTCTACAAAAGCCTGATGATAGTTTTGATTAGGCACAAAAAACTTCTTCACGCTCTGCTCAATCTCTTTCACATGCTACTCTTCTTCTGAATGATTTGATCTTTATTTTCACATTTATTTTACATAAATACATTGAGCACACATCTGAGCATACCTAAAAATTAGGAGAGAAACCTCTCTTATATATCCACTACATAGATTTACAACAACAACTCTGTCGGCCAAAAATAAAGAATAAATTACAATTATCAGTCTCAATACATCAATAAATCTTAATGTGCACCAACACAAGTTGGTCACAACATACTGAGGACCCAAAAAACATCCTCGAACACACCAAACAATAAAATATTAATACATAAGGATCCGCAACATGCCACACTCATCATGTTGGCCAAGAACATGAAAATACCAACACTCGACGAAGAATCCTTCAACCACGATCACATCAAACAATGAAAATGTACAAAAATGGTAGGATACATTCTAGAAACACCTATGAATGTCACAAGAACATGTGTAACAATTTAGATTGCAAGAATTTTTCCTTTATCTTCGAGAGACACCTACTACAATAACATAATGACTGTAGGAACACAAAAACTCACCATCTCCACAAATCTTGATGCATACCACTAAAACATCTAGACAACATACTATATAGGATTAGAAACAAACCCTTTAAATCACATCTTTAAATAAACATCATACAAAACTTTTCAACACTCTGACCTTCATAGCATCACAGACTGCTTGTAATATATATTTTTTTTCAATTTTCTCAATATCCTCGACCTATACAGCTTTAAGCATCACCAATGCTAATAGTGTTGAAATCAATTACAACCACATACCAAAAATGCAACCATAACATCCAACTATCTCCCCCTTGGCACTGATGGCAACACATGATGTGAAAAATATACCATCAATCCAACAAGCTCTAAACACACTTCTCCCCCTTTGTTCCACAAAGTTTTTTCACATTACATCTCTCCCCCTTTGACATCATGGCAAAGGTACGCAAGCTCTGAACCACATATTAAGCACATCCAACTACTCCCCCTGAATAGCAGCCACCACAACATCAATCCAGAATAAGATATAGCTATGAATTCACAGACTGATGCAAAGACCTGCATCAATTAGCTCTAATTAGGAGGGGAAATTACCCATAACTTTCCTCTAAGATACTCAAAAGTATCCTTAGGTAATTTCTTAGTGAAGATATCTACAATTTATTCCTTGGTAGGCACATACTCCAACCTAACTTCTTTGTCACTCACTTTATCTCTCAAGAAGTGATACTTAATGGATATATGCTTTATCTTTGAATACAACACTAGATTCTTAGAGATATTTATGGCACTCAAGTTATCATAGAATATAGAAATTGGTTCTTCATACTCAATTCTTAAATATCTCAACATCTGCTTCATCCACAATACTTGAGTACAATTTGTTGCAGCAACAATGTATTTTGCCTCAATAGTAGAGAAGGAAACTGAATTCTACTTTTTACTCATCCAAGATACCAAATTCTTTCCTAGGAAGAATGCACCACCACTAGTACTCTTTATGTCATCCACATCTCCTACCCAATCTACATCAGTAAAAGCACTTACGATAAGATCATCATCCTTAGGATACCAAAGACAAAATTCAACTGTCCCTTTTAGGTATCTGAAGATTCTTTTCTCACCAGTAACATGAGATTATTTTGAATCTAATTGATATCTAGCAACCATGCATACATCATTCATTATAAATGGCCTAGTCTGAGTCAAGTAGAGTAATCTGCCAATCATTGACCTATATCTTGTTTGATTTGCTTTAGGGAATTCATCATTCAGTGTTTGTTTTCATCCAATCACCATAGGTGTACCAACAGGCTTTGATTCTTCCATCCCAAAAATTTTTAGTAACTCTTTTACATATTTGGACTGAGATATAAAGATGCCATCTTCTAACTAAGTGATTTACAATCCTAAAAATAATTTCAGCTCTCCACTCATTGACATTTTAAATTCACTTTTCATTTCATCAGCAAACTTCATACACAAATCATCATCACCTTTAAAAATAATTTCATCAACAAAGACTTCAATGATTAATTCTTTATTTTGATCCAGCTTCAACAAGTATTTATCCAATCTAGCATACCAAGCTCTGGGAGCTTGCTTGAGTCCATATAGAGATTTCTTCAATTGGCATACCATTTTTTCTTTGTCAGTCAGTTGAAATCCATCCGGTTGCTCAACATACACTTCTTCTTCTAGTTCACCATTCAAAAATGTTGACTTTACATCCATCTGATAGGCTTTGTAGTTCTTGAAGGTGGGATAAAAAATAAATAATCTTACAGCTTCTATTCTAGCAACATGAGCAAAATTTTCTACAAAGTCAATAGCTTCCATTTGTGAGTATCCTTTGCAGACCAGTCTAGCTTTGTTTCTAACCACTTCGCCTTGTTTATTCAGCTTATTTCAAAACACCCATTTGGTTCCAATATTCATCATTGCATGCATCATTGATATTTCTAGGCTCAATTTTGGAAATTAGACAATATTTCTCTAGAATTCTTCTTTCATTTTGCACACCTTTTCTCTTGTCTCCTATTATCTGACTGTCTGAATGATTTCGCTTCACATAATTCAGAGTTTTTGTATCTTTAAATTTTGATTCTTATGCTCCTTCTTCTACACTTCTGTTGGTTTCTACTTCTTGATTTTCTTTGTTCACTAGAACAATCTAAATTTGATTATGAGTCTACATATTATTTTCATTGTTAGTACTATCAAAATCATCTGAATCATATCCACTATATCTATATTGTCTATCAATATCTTCATCAACTTTGACATTAGCACTTCCAACCATTTTCTTCAACCTCTTATTAAAACATTGGTAAGCTTTTCTCTTAGTAGAGTAACCTAGAAAGATACCTTCATCACTTCTAGCATCAAAATTTCCTATATCATCATCTCTTTTGATGTAGCATTTGCTTCCAAAATTTTTGAAATACTTGATAGTAGGTGTTGGCATTTTTTATGATAACCCAAGCAGACCTCCCAAGAGCTTCTATGAACTTGCCATGTTCAATGGTAAAAATCTTGATAATGCTTGGCCAACTTAATGAGAAAGAGCAGCAATGCTAATTCTCCTACACTTCAGACTCTATAAGATCCAAGAGGGTATTCCCTAAAATTTGCTACTAACATAAAATGTTAAACGATTCACTTGCACTTAGACAAATAACAGAAAGATTCTCATTTATGCTAAAAGGATGAAATCTTTCAAGAAATTGGTTGTTCCTTGGAAAGGCTCATACCTGACTAACAGAGAATTGCAAACACAACTAAAGTAGAATGATATGAAATGTTTGAGTAAAATTTCCTGAAGCCATAACACAAAACATGAAAAGATAAAAGTGATTAGAGTTCCAGTGCCATATCCTAAAGTACGGAGTCAAAAGAGAAAACTGAACTACAGGGAAAATTTCATCTAAAGCACTTATGATCTATATAAATTGCATTACAATCCATAGATTTATACCTAAGTTTATTACTCCTTTATGAATCATAATTGTTAGCTTGCATGAACTTACTAGTTAACTAAAGCATTTAACCGATCCTTTGAACTAGAGCTATAGTTAAACATAATTCATAGTAAAGAACAAATGAAAATCAATGAAAATCATCTCGGATCAATATTTCATTAATAATCCATGCAAAGTATCATAATAGGAGAGAAAATAAACTCAAAACATTCACGAGTTTGGTACAAACATGCTCAAGAACCCCATGTTTGACTAAGTTCTCTTATCTGACTCAACAATTTAAAACCTGAACTTACAATTCATACTCTCTCTATCACTAGACTCTTATTTCTCATATTTTGGATATTTCAGCAGACCTTTCTCATGGCCTAGATTTCCCTTTTATACAAAAATGGAGCCAACAAGCTTTAGGCCAAAGAGTACACATGTCCATTTTCTATTGGACCGCTAACCCCAAGTCAGTTACACTTACATCATTCATTTTTAGAGAGGAAAATCAAAAGACGAAAATAATCATTAATCATTATGGAGGAAGAAACCATCGCTCCAAGGCCTACCCACTTTACATCAAAGGCATCTTCAACCGTAATAGTAGTTACTCCACCTCTGCATCTTGTACTTGAAGTCGAAAGGAGAATGCATATTTCAAATATAACCTCTAAGGCCAGATCTATATTATACATGACCCAGTTGCAATTCTCAATTATAACATTCATAATTCAAGTTCATTGGTGAACACCTTTTTCCATAATTCAAAATCCTCTTCGGAGGGCCACTTGAAAGCCATAACCTGATCAACCCTACTTCGATAGGGTGCATACTTCACCACTATCGATGCGGCCTTTTTATCAAAATTTTCTAAGAAACTAGTGACAAAAGCCAACTTTTCCAATGTATTCTCCAACATGCAAATTTCGGCACTTTTTCATATCTCATGTGCTTGAGAAGTCATTATATTGTTTATTTGCTCCTTCCAAACCTGTAGGGGCTTGACTTCATCCTGACTGTGCAAAATGTGTGGCAATGGGGTCAAGTCCCTTCCATCATAGATATCCTTTAACAACTTAGTTGTAAACTCCATAGGGGCAACAGATCCCTTAAACTTCTGCTCAACAATTACCTATACAAATTGATATGTCGCTATCACCATAGGATATTTATCCCCATGCTATTTTTCCCCTACTACCATGAATTTCAACTTTTCCATTCTGGGGCTCCACCTATTCAACAATGGGATGGCCAATTCTCTATCCCTCAGAAATATTTTCAGTGCTTGCAACATTAGGGTATAATTTTCATGAACACTTTCTAGCATACCCTGGACCCTCCTATTTAAATGTTTCAAACAACGTCGACTATCACTAAATTGCTTCTCCCTACTGGCTCCCATAATTTCCTTACCATTTCCTTATACTCCTCCACCTGATAAATCAAGTTCTCCCTAGAGAGTCCACCTCTTGGGCTATTAGATTTTTCAATTGCAATAGGCACTTGTCCCATATTATATGGAACAATAGCCAAAGATTGTGATTGTGCAGAAGATTGAGGTTGTTCTACTGGTGGATCAAAGACAGTGCGGCTAGAAGTGGCTTGCCTTTGCAACCTCATGGTGTCCATTTGTTGCTTCAACAAATCCAATTCAGTTTCTAACTCTACCACCTTTTGTTGACTCTTATTATATTCAATAATAATGTCATTATATTAGCCTCTCAGAGTATCCCGATCCTTGGTCAAATCTTCAAAAGTTGCCCTAGTGAATTTGGCAATATTAACAACCATATCAATAGCTTCCAATGCTTGGGTATCGACAACTCTCCTCACAACCAAGTGACCACTGAAATCAGATTAATCTGCAACAATTGGTTTTCTAGACCCAGTGGACCAAGACCAGATTGCCAAAGCATCCCATTCCTCACTAAAGGATGGTCCTTTAAGTGCCAATGTAGCCTCCTCTTCAGTTGCAAGAAGTGTCCTATTGGCTGTTCTTATTCTGTCAAACACCACAACATCAGCGATATCCCATTCAGGGAGTAGCAATACTCCACTCTTTTGTACCAATGCTCTGCCCTGCTCTGGTGTTATCTCTTTAAACTTTTCCCTCATCGGCAACCTAACTTTATATTGGATTACTTGCTCTGGGAGCTCTGGGTGCAGACTCCTCTCATGTGCCACTATCTCATAATATAATGAGATATGTGCGCTCCATACAAATTCCTTAAGAGCATTAGTTTGAATAAAAGAGTCATCCATCATGAACTCTTTGCAAGATTCCATCCTCAGATCATCATTACTTGTTATTCCTTTGATTTCATCTTTTCCTAACCTTAGAGTGACTGCCCCTGAACTTGTTGTAGTGTCAACTGGGTCTGATGGCACCTCTGGATGCATTTCATCTAGAGTCACAATAATTTCCTCATCCTCATCACCATCACAATCCACCACCCTTATTTTTTCAACCTTCTACCTCTTTGGTGATGGTGATGCTCCAAACATCTTGGAGGAGAATCCAAATCAACAATAATTGGCACTGACTTCCTTAAAGAAGATAGTGCAACATTCTTAGCAACTTCTTCAACCCTACTTCCTCTTCTCCTAGAAAAAACCTTTATCTTCTTTTTGGGATTATAATTAGGCCTCTCCTCCTTTCTTACCTCAAGGTCCTCCTCAATATTTTTTGACTTTCCCCTTTCTTCCACAACCCGTTCATCTTTCAAAACCCCTACCAAACTCTAAAAATTATCAATGGCATACATCGCCCTGCTGAACTCATCTTTGGCACCAGGTATGGGATTGAAACTAGGTATTCTCTCCTGTTTACTTTTTACCATTTTAGAATAGGCAATGTACATTTCCTTTCTATCCTCTTGTAAGTCTAGATCAAAAATATTTCTGATGATGTCCTCAAGAAAGTAGAAATTGTGGACAAAGGTTCAAGTCCGATTCTTTGCCTTCATTTGAGAGATAAAACCCTCAAGATCATGATTCATGGGGCGTACAATATTTAGCCCATATGGCCTAAGCAATATATGTAAATCCCTCCATCCTCCCTTTTCCATAAAAAAATTGGAAAATGTTGTATACTCGGGGAAGAAAGATCCGTTCTTCTGTTAAACTGGCAAGTGGAGTTCCTGAGCACCTCCCAACTGCCTCATGATTTCTAGAAATCAAATTCAAAGGGATGCCTCCCTTGGTAGATCCTTTGGGTCTACATTGGTGTCGAACACCCTAAAAAATGGTGTGTTATGATAGGGGATAATGTCTCCCCAATTGTGCGTTAAGTTCAATTCAGGCCTCCTCTCCATGGGCCTCAAGAAATCATGAATTTCTTTTGGAATCCTAAGGGGATCGAGAACTAGAGCCTCCCTTAACTTGGATCCAAAAACATTATGTAATGTTACATAATCAAACTTGTGATCATGTTTATCTAGGATCCTAGTCCAATATTGGACATGCATCTCAATATCACCTTCCCTCCTCTTTAATTCCATATCATTTTCAAACACAGTCTGACCCCTATATAGGAACATGTGGATTAACAGAGAAAACCACTTGAAACCCACCAAATTCTTCCCCGCCTTTAGGGCCACCAGACTTAAGTGCATTTTCTCTGCTAGGTAAGTTGTAAAATCATGCACCACATTGAAACTCAGATGCTAGAGGTTTACATCCATATGCATAATATCAGTACGAAGGATTTTCTTTAAACTGACTCCCAAAACTTGAAATAAAGCACAAACAATCTTCTTGAAGGGGCTGGAGAAATAGTCCACAGGAAAAGGTTTTGGCTCATTCCTTCCAATCACTACCCTCTTCTAATTCTTTCCTCTTCCCGAGATAGCCAAATGAGGTACCAAAAGGGATGTTTTGAACAAACCCTTAGTATTTCTATACTCTTCTCTGAAAACCTTAAGTTTGACAGGAACCATATTTTGACTCCATTCGTGCAAACCAAAAATCTCTATGATTTCTTCTCTAGTTATCTTAATCATTTCTACACCAGCGTGAGTTCTAACAACTTGGGTCACAGGATCATATCTCACAGCAATATCCTTCAGAAGGTCTATATCCAAGTATACATTAGGCACCACCAACTTACCCAAGTCCAATCTCCATGGGTTACACAAAGGGACCGACAAGTTCTTGCTCCTGAACCAATTGGAGAACAATTGCCACCCAGTATATGGTAATTAGGCATCTCGAATTGCACATTGATTGTTTGTTAACCCTTCCAAGATTAAAGGCCCATAGAACAAAGCCTTTCCCTCTTGCTTCTTGTTTGTAGAGGGATTTAATAGGTTAATAACATCTTGGGAGAAAGACCTGGTAGTGGTTTCAGAACCAAAACTTCAGGCCTTGGGTGCCATTTATACTAGATAGATAACAACTCAAGCTAGGGTTTTCTTATTTTCTAATGAAAAACAATTATAATTTCCCCCTTTTAGCCCTAAACAAAAAATACCTCATGATTCTATAATCCCCAACAATTATCTAGACAAGCCTTTAAAGAAAAACTATCTAAACAATTCTTCAAGAAAGGAATAGGAAACAATCGCTAATTGTTCATCAAGGAACCACAAAATCTCCAGAAATCTCAAGAAAGAAGCGTATGTGCTACTTATGATTTTACTTATAGAACACCAAAGGTAGTGAGACTAGGAAATTGCAACAATGGCTTGCTTCACTCAACACCAGAAAATTCTTATTCAGCATAGCAATACAACACGAAAATAGCATTTCACTGATCTTTTAGCATTTAATTGTGGGTGCAGAGTCGAACTCGACAATTACTATTCACTCATGCGGGGTAAAACGGCTATGGTTCAATACCAGCTTATTTCAAATGTCAGTCGTTGATCGTAAACAATGTAGGCTAGAAGAACAGCCCAGATTAGGTCAAAAAGGTTTAAAAATGCCACATCTGCTTCACCAGTTTGTTAGGTGGACAGGAAAACATCTACCGGTCACCACCTCAGCACAACAGGTCCCACTATGCCCATCTTTCACATAGCATCAGCATCCACACATTGAAAGATCGCACACCTCACAACATTATTGAAATTTAAGTTTTAATTGCGCGATGTCATTGAGGAATGACCACGATGCATTGGTAAGGAAACAAGTGTCAGCACTGGCGTCCATCATCAGTTAGCGAACAAAAGGTGGTCCCCACAATCATATGTGATAGATGGTGGAATCTCACATGCCTCACATAGTTTTGATAATGTCAGCAGGAGACCCCATGAGGTCCACAAAGAATGGCCATGATGTAGATCACTTCATCGGATGGCTACAAAATTTGCACATTCGAAAAGGTTATTTATAAAAGAGGGACTAACTAGGTGGATGGGGAAAAGACCCTCAAGGCCAATATAATTTAGGAATTAACCTAAGACATTTATCAACCCGACACTAAGGAAAAAAGAACATAATTAGATGCAAAAGACCGATGGGACAGGTAAAAGGGGTCGGTAAAGTTATGACTCAAAGGGGTTAAAATCTCACTTAAACGACCAGTCACTGTTAATAATAAGTCAACATTCGAAAAGAAAACTCATGACTGAGGCTCATTTGTAAAACAAAAAACCCAACCAATTAGAACTAAGGATAAATAAAAAGGTACCACACAGAGGGGGAGAAATTAAAAGCTCCACTAGTGGCTCTGACTAGGGATGTATGTCCCCTACAGGCATAGAAAGATCTCATAATCTATGGTTACGTAAACCAAATATAGAGAGAACCAAAATCAGGGACCTATCTAGATAGGACAAGCAGACAAAAAAATAGCAAAACAAAAACAACAAACCTATTTACACTATTTACAGGACTACACAACGTACATGGAAAAGAGCTATTTTAAGAGAAATAGTATTTCAAGAACTGTCTATGTACTGGCAGTTCAAGAACTTCACCTGTAAGTGACTATAAGAAATATGAATCTTCTGCATGAGTATCCATAACAATATATGGGCCTAGCCAAAGGGGGTCAAACTTTCCATGCTTGCCCTTATCTTATGATCTAGCATTCCAAAGCAACACCATTGTTCCAACATCAAAAAAAATTTCAACTGCCTTTTTGTCATAAAGGTGCTTTACCTAAAGCTACAGGCTTTCATTTCTCTTATGAGCTTCTCTTCTAGTTTCGTCCAATTGGTTCAATTCTTCCATTCTATGTTGCATCTCATCACACACCTCATCATCATACTCTTGGAAAAATTCATACATCTTTAACAAGTTATTTTGAGGAATGTGTGCCTCCATTCCATAAACTAAGTTAAACGGTAAATGACCAATTTCCTTCTTGACAGTTGTCCTGTCAATGCACAGTGCTAGTTTTAACATTGAATCCCAAGCCTTTTTGTTCTTCTTGATCATCCACTTAATAATCTTCATCGGACTCTTATTACTAGATTCTTCTTGTCCATTTCCTTGGGGTTCATAAGGAGAAGAATATGAAATAGTTATACCATACTGCTTATAGAAATTGACAAATTCCTTTGACCTGAAACACATTGCATTGTCTGAGACAATCCTTTCAGGTACTCTGAATCGGCTTAAAATATTATCAGTTAAAAAATCAAGAAAAACCTTACTTGTGGCCCTTCTGGTTGGGATTGCTTCAATCCATTTACTAAAGTAGTCAGTTGCTACTAGTATCTAGACATGTCCTCCACTAGATTTTTCAGATTTCTCCCCTATGAAATCAATACCCCATTGCTGAAAAGGAGCTGAAATAGACATAGGTCTCAATGGTAAATTTCTTGAAAATTTTAACTTTCCAGCAAATCTCTAACAAGCATCACACCTTTTAACATATCTATGAGCATCCTTGAACATAGTAGGCCACTAGTATCCTACTCTTAGAATCTTATGAGTCATGGTCTTAGCCATGTAATGGCCTCCACAAGCTCATTTATGCATTTCTATTAGTAGATCCTCAGCTTGGTCTCCATCCACACATCTGAATATAATACCTTGAGGGTTCCTCCACAAGAGCCCTGCATCAATAATGACATATCTAATTTCTCATAGCTTAAGAGTTCTTTTCTCAGTAAGGGGCATACCTTCAGGGCATTGCATCATCTGTAAATACTCAAAAATCCTCATGTACCAGCCATAAGTTTGCATATCACAAATAGGTGCAATGTTCTGTTGCTCTATCTGGTTTATTTGATTTACCTATATATTTGCCTTAGCCATTATTTTGGCTAGACCCTAACCCCTTACAAGCTTGGTAATTTGTATATCAATGTTAAATTCCTGGATTCTATTTATCCATCTGCATCTTCTTCTTGGGTGAAAATATCTTTAACTGCTGCAGTTGGTACATATGCCACAACAATTGCTCCCATTAGGTAAGGCTTGAAATTCTTAACTGACTTTACTAGAGCATATGCCTACTTTTCAAATATATCATATTTCAATTTTGTAGCCTGCAATGATTTATTGAAGAATGCAATTGGTTGATCAAATTTGTCATTGTTTTTCTGCAACAACACACCAACTATAGTGTGAAATGAGGCAAAAGTAAACAACTGGAATGGTTTTGAATAATCAGGTGACTTGAGGATAGGGGCCTACTTAATTGCATCTTTGATAGCCTAGAAGGCTTTGGATGGTTCCCCTATCCATACTATTTTTTCTCCCTTTTCAGCATCTTAGATATTGGGTGGACAGTTTTAGAAAAATTTGTGACAAACCTTCTTAGAAAATTTATTTGCCTAAAGAAAGATTGGATACCCTTTACATTTCTTGGCTGTGTAATTTTTTCAATAGCAGCCACTCTTTCGGGATCAATCTAAACCCCATCTTTTGAAACAATATGCCCCAACAACTTTCCTTCTTTTACCCCAAATGTACATTTTCTAGGATTCAAAGATATCCCATATTCCGAAGCTCTAACAATTTTTTTTTTCTAAATGGCACAATGGCCCTCTTCATTCCCTCTATGGGTAGTGAGATCATCCTGGTAGATTACAAGGAAGAGATCAACAAAATCTGCAAAAGCCAGATCCATTGCTCTTTGGAAAGTTGCTCCAACATTTGTTAGTCCAAATGGAGTTCTTACATAGACATATGTCCCCCATGGTGTGGTGAAAGTAGTCTTGAATTGCTCAGACTCCTTGACCATTACTTGGTTATAACTAGAAAATACATCCATCATTGATAGCAATTCACATCCTGTGACCTTGTGTAGCATAGCCTCCATATTAGGCAGTGGGTAATTATCTTTTAAAGAAGCAACATTCAAATTCCTAAAGTCGACACACAACCTAATATCCCCATTCTTTTTTCTAGCATGTACCAAGTTAGAAACCCAAGATGAGTGCCTAATTGGTTTGATGATTCCTACCTCCCTTAGTTTAGCAAGCTCCTCCTTCATTTTAGGTTCTAGGGTGGGGTTAATTGGTCTTTATTTTTGCTTGAAAGGCTTCATATCAGGTTTCAATGGGATCTCATGTTGGAATAAATCCTGCCTATATGCTTTAAGGTCTTCATATGACCAAGCAAAAACATGTCTATATTTCCTAAGTAAAGTAATCAACATGATTCTAACATGTGGCTTCATTTTCTTTCCAACATAAACATTCTTGGGAGCACTTCCTGTCCCTAAGTTTATTTCTTCTAGATCATCCTTATGAGATGGTGCTTGCTTAGCTTTTGACATGTCAGGACCATCATTAGGCTTATAACCAAACCATAGTTCAAAAGGGGTCTTACTAGAATTATTGTTGACATTTACCTGGTTAATGGTGTACATAGTAGTGCTTACAGCTTCTCTCTAGTAGAAATGAGGAAGATTAGCTTCCAACATCATGGTTCTAGTAGTGTATAGATTATGTTCATCCTTTCAACAACTCCATTCCGTTGAGGGGTCTAGGGTGTAGATAATTATCTTTGAATTCCATGTTCTTCACAGAAGGAATTAAATTCTTGGGAAGTGAATTCACCACCTCTATCTGACCTTAGGAATTTGATCTTCTGACTTGTCTCATTCTCTGCCTTAGCTTTGAAGCTTTTGAATTTCTCTAGTGCTTCATTTTTTTCTCTTAAGAAAGCAACCCATATCATTCTAGAATAATCATCAATGAGCAAGATGAAATACCTTTCACCTTGGAGACTCTTGATTCTGGAGGGACCATAGAGATCAATATGTATCAATTCCAGTAATCCATTAGAGTTAAACTATTTTCTCTGAAAGGATTTTCTAGTATGTTTCCCCATCTGACATTCCTTGCACATATTGTTAGTAGGCTTCACTATCTTAGGAAAATCTTTGACTGCTTGAGAAGAAATTATCTTTAAAATTTTATCAAAGTTCACATGACACAACCTCTTATGCCATAACCAACTTACATCAACTTGAGAAATCAAGCAACTTTGGCTAACAAAACTTAATTGGAAAATATTACTTCTTGTCTTTGTTCTTGAAGAAATCATGTTTCCTGAATTTTCCAATATCTTGCACTTACCATCTTTGAACTGAAGATTGTAACCCTTGTCTACCATTTGACCTACACTCAACAAGTTATGCTTTAAGCCTTATACATAAATAAAATCATTAGTATTATTCTTACCACCAAAATAAATAGTGCCTCTGCCACAAATCACACCAGAAGTTTTGTCTCCAAACCTCACAACACCACCATCATAATCTTCCACGCTTACAAACTTGCTTTTATCACCAGTCATATGATGTGAGCATCTGCTGTCAATTACCCACTAATCCTTTTCTTCAATCTTGGTTGCAAGAGCTTTCTCAACATTCACATTACTAGTATATTAAGTGGACACCTGACTATTTTCTTTGATAGCAATAAATACCCATTCATCTCCATTTCCAGTTTCTTTATTAGATTCATCATCAGTAACACCTTCTTCAGCAAAATAGCACTTCTTTTGATATTTAGGCTTTTTAGGTTTGTACTTAGAAGGTCTTTCAGGACAGCTTGATGTAAAATGACCTATTTTACTATAAGAGAAACACTTAATAGGTAGCTTTCCTTTGTACTTACCATGACCTTTGGATTCTCTTTTCACAATCAGTGCTTTTAGTTCTTTCATTTCTCTTTCTTCATCTTCAATCTTCTTCATTTCTTTTTTGAGATTTCTCCTGAATCATGTTTTTGCTTTTTTTTCTCTAATACAATAGCTTCGAATGCAAATTTTGTCTTAGGTGTAGACTCACCAAATTTTCTCAACTCAAAGGCTACAAGTTTCACAATCAACATGTCTCTTGTTATATTCATTACCTTTATGATTTCATCAATAGCATGAGCTTTTGATTTGTAAGGAGGCACAAATATGAGTATCTTAGCCACAATTTATTCTTCATCCAAGACTCCACCAACACATCTAATACTCATCAGCAGATCATTCACTCTTTGATAAAAGGTATGGATGTTCTCATCTTCACTCATCTTCATATTTTCCCATTTTCCTTTTAGACTCTGTAGCTTAGCACTCTTCACTAATGGATCTCCTTCATACAACATCTCCAACTTGTTCCAGATCTCATGAGCAATTTGCAAACCTATCACATTTGAAATTTCAGCATCTATCAAAGTGCTCACCAATGCTTTAATAGCCCTAGTATTTGCCTCTGCTACCTTGATTTCCTCATCAGTAGATGGACCATTCTGGGGAATGGTATATGCATTATTTGTGATCTTCTAGTAAGCTTCTTCAATGCACTTCAAGTGGCATTCCATTCTGATTTTCTATAGAGAGCAGTTAGCTCCATCAAATCTAGGACTGTCCTTCTTGTAAGATACCATTTCATATCACCTCAAGCTATTAAAAATTTTCCTTAGAGGAACTAGCTTTGATACCAATTGTTGGAAAAACAAGAAGGGAAAACAAAGAGGGGGGGTAAATTAGTTGTCACAAAATTAAACTTTTATTCCAAATTATTATCTTCAAAACATAGATCTGATGAAAAAAAATGAAAGCATGAATTAACAACACATCAGACACACAAGAACACCAAGATTTTATATGTGGAAACCCTGTTAGGGGAAAAAGCATGGTGGATGTTAGTCCACAAGATTATACCCTATTAGAAGTATAATGAAGTATAAAATATAAAATGCACTTGCATTCAGGCACACTACCTAAAGCTCACTACTTAGAGGAAGGCTCACTGCCTTACATAAAATAATCAGATTAAAACCATCTGATGAAGATGAACTGAAAAATTAGCTTCTACAAAATCCTGATGACAATTTTGATTAGGCATAGAAAATTTCTTCAAACTCTGCTCAATCTCTTTCACACTCTGCTCTTCTTTTAAATGATTTGATCTTTATTCACACATGTTTTTCATAGAAATACACTGATCACACATCTGAGCATAGCTCAAAATAAGGAGAACAACCTCTCTTATATATCCGCTACACGGATTTACAACAACTCTGTCAGCCACAAATAAAGAATAAATTACAATTATCAGCCTCAATACATCAATAAATATTAATGTGCACCAGCACAATTCAGTCACAACATAGTGAGGACCCAAAACAACATCGTCGAACACACCAAACAATAAAATATTAATACATGAGGATCTGCAACACACCACACTCATCATGTCGGCCAAGAACATGAAAATACCAACACCCGACGATGAATCCTTCGACCACGATCACATCGAACAATGCAGACATACAACAATGATAGGATACATTCTAGAAACATTCATGAATGTTTCAAGAACATGTGCAATAACATAGATTGCAATAATTTTTCTTTCATCTTCCAGAAACACCTGCTACAGTAACAAAATGACTGTAGGAACATTGAAACTCACCACCTACACAAATATTGATGCATACCACTGAAACTTTCAGACAACATACTATATAGGCTTAGAAATAAACCCTTTAAAGCACATCATTAGATTAACATCATATAAAAATTTTCAACACTCTAACCTTCATAGCATCACAGACTTCCTATAATATATTTTTTACAATTTTCTCAATATCCTCGACATATATAGCCTTAAGCATCACCAATGCTAATAGTGTTGAAATAAATAAAAACCACATATCAGCAATGGAACCACAACATCCAACAAATAATTCTTGTATTGTATCAAAACTTGAAGGACTTAAACCTATTAGCTCATTCTCCAATCGATGACCTCTTAATTCATCTTGTGCACCAAAGATTTTTTCCAATTTTTTCCAAACTTCATTTGTTGTAGACAAAGATTCAACATGAAAGAGAAAATTTGGAGATACAAATATGCATAAGGCTCCAAATGCTTCATCACACTTAATAAACCATTTTGGCTTTTTGCATCAATTTTTAGTTCAGTTTCTAGTCTCATTGTTGCCCTATGCAATCCATTCTTTTCTAAGTGGATTTACATTTTACCCTTCCAATCAAAATAGTTGTAGAGTGTTAATATAGAAACTATTGATTCATCCATTTTAGGCTAAAAAGAATATTTTTTGTGAGTGCATGAAAACAGAAAGAAAACTACAAAAGAGACACCAAGAGACACCCCCTCTTTCTACTAGTATTAGAAATCAACCCCCAAGATATTACAATACAATGCTCAATAGGCCCATAATGACCAAAATTAAAAATTTTGATACAAAATAAACCAGAAATAATTTTTTTTAGCTTTGTAGATATGTAGTGCTCTTCAATACCTTTCCAACACCTATTTATTTCTGAAAAAAAGAGATTTGGAGTGAAATTTATGGCCTATTGAAGAAAAAATGCAACAAATTCAACTTGTAATATCTAGTAGAAAATGGAAATATTTATTTTTAATACCTCTATAGATGGAAAGTACTCATCTCTAGCTTTCCAGTGATATCTCTTTTGCCAAAAATGGACACCATGGTGAAAAGTTATGTTTTTTTTTAATGGCTAAATTTATCCTTTAGTGACGACCCCCCTAGCAAAATAAAAACTTGCCAAAAATCAAGTTCATCTAAAATAGAAAAAATTTATATGAGAATAGGAGTTTTCTGGGACATTTGAGCATAATGGAAATGATGAAGGGGACTCCCCTTACAAGCTAGAACCACAATGCACAAATAGGTTTGCATAGAAAAATGATCTTTATTACTAGATCGTCATTATAAAAAAAATGCCATGTTATGGGAAAATTATTACATGTATCTGTTGGGTGTTGATCTTAATTCAAATTCGGCTCTACACTGTATGTTATCCTCACACTTTTGGCGTTGTCTCATGCTTATATCCCTTGGTCATTTATATCTTTCTCTATTTCTTTAGGTCATCCTTAATATTTCTTGATCTTCATGTCGTAGTTTCCATTATCATCCAATTAGCTTTCAAGGTCACCAAGCCATTATATCATTATCAGTAGCTACACTAAGTTGGCCAATGAATATGTATTTTATAACGATGTGGAATACATTAATATTGCTCCACCAAGTGTCGTGACTGAACTCACCATCCACCTTGTTGACCATCATCGTTCATCTACTACTTTAGAATGTCACCAAGACTTTGGGAGATCTCTCCTCAAAAACCCCATTTCACATCGATAAGCTCTTAATGGGATATCACTAGAATGTCTAAGAGACATCAAGGGATATTACACTAAGACCACCTTGTCACATCGACATCACTACCACCACACTGCTTAATAGACACACCTAGTTGAAGAGACTTAAGAGTATCTCTCGTTGACACCATAAGGTCACCTTGACATAATAGTCCACTAATCTCATAGTCCTTGAAATGTTGAACAGACATGGAATGTCAAAGAGACATTCATGAATTTCCTATCCACAAGAATGACTCTAGCTGACACATAAGCGTCTTGTCGATGATATCCTCATCAATATTCGTAATTCACAACAAGGATACAATTTATTGATCATCTTATCACCATTTTCCAACTATCCATACACACCATTGAATTCCATCTCCATCACCATAGGGTCCCACTGAAATGTTAATCTCCTGCCGAGGTGACTTCCTCGCACCTATTAACTACTACCACTTTCACCATTGGTATGTCAATGGGAGTTGAAACAAGGTCCTACCATATTCTCTCTGTCTTTCTAATGAATATGTTGACCAACACCAAATGATGAAATTATTTCCTTTCACATGTTGATTGCTCTACAAGCTCAAACTTAGCCCTTATTGAGTAGAATAACTCAAATTGATGCAATATCATTCTTTGGCCCTAGATGCTCTTGCATAAGACACCCGAGGTAGGAAAGAAATGTTTCATGAACATTTGTGGATCTGATGCTCATTTAGAATCCATCTCGTTTCCTTGTTCACCTACACCTTCTTTCTCAAATGTCCCTATAGCTTAATATCTCTTCCATCCTTCATCCTTCCTCTCTTTCTAGCTCTTCTCACATAATTCATCTCCTACCAATATTCATTATAAAATTCTAAAAATCCATAATCATCAATTTCTTCTTCTTCAAAAGAATAATATGACTCCTGCATTACCTTATTCTATGTTACCACTGCAACCACTTGGTAGTCTTTACTTTCCTCTTCACTCAACCTCCTGGGTTTGAAATCAACTCCACTTGATTGTGACCACCTCCTCTAGATACATCTCTCATTCATCTCTAATCTTGTGGGATTCAACCCACCACAGTCCATCCACCCCCACCAATTTACATTTTCTCTTAACTCTACAACATCATGCAAATCTTTCTTTGCATACCAATCATTCTAAACCATCTGATGTGCATTCACTACCTTATCCATCTCAACATTATGCATTACCTCCTTTTTTGGTAATGCTACATCCACTTGTTCATCTCCACCCTTAGGTACGATGATGTACTCCTCTCCCTTTATGACTTCAAATAGACATATCTTCATTGCAAGCTTCTCTCAAAGGTCCTCCATTATTATCCACTTTTATGTGGTTGCTACCACCTCTATATCTTCATCCTTCATGTTTGCTAATAGACATCCTTCAATTTTAGGTTTTCATTCCTCAATCTACACTTCCTTTTTCTTCGATGTCAT
Organism: Sequoiadendron giganteum; assembly: GCA_007115665.2. Lineage (NCBI taxonomy): Eukaryota > Viridiplantae > Streptophyta > Pinopsida > Cupressales > Cupressaceae > Sequoiadendron > Sequoiadendron giganteum. Next base: position 183,339,766 of record CM021100.1, read on the forward strand.
ATGCATGAACATCTGCTGCATCTTTTTCAATCAAAACCTCATTAGAAGGATAAACATCACCTGCATCTCTTTTCTTCTTTTGTTTCCATCCTCTTATTGTGTCCTCTAATTCATTCAGTTGCTACTTCAACTCTAGAAATTCTCTTTCTCATAGTCTCTTTATGATTTCCTCTAATCTAGGAATCCTTAGAATCCATCTAATGACAATGCCCTTTCTCCTTTCCATTTTCTAGGCCTCTCAAGTTGTAACAAAATAATTTCTCAACCCTTAGGTTTCACAAATGTAAACTACCTCTCGTTCAACGATATGTTTACAAATATTATCCACACTCGCAATGCTTTAATAAAGCTTCAAACCCTCAGTTTTGCATGTGTGAAATTCCTCACATTCGGTGATCTGTTCAACTACAAGAAATATCTCTTGCCCAACCATCCTCTACCAAACAAAGACTTCTATAAGATACTTCCTCTACCCACCTTCTCTTAGTGGAGGAACTCTATACCTTCTACCCAGCTTCATCCTTGCTAGAGAATAGTATTTATAGACCCTCTTTCATGCCTACAACAAACATTCTTTCCACAACTCTTTCACTTGATCATCAAATGTAGATTCTAATGCATGCTCTACACTCTCAAGATCTTTAGGCTTCAACCCAAACTCATAGGTCATGTTGCAACTGCCTCACATTCGACACTTTGCTATAGACTCAGGAACTCCTGCTCTAATACCACTTGATGAAGGGGACTCCCCTTACAAGATAGAACCACAATGCACAAACAGGATATCACAACAAAATGTTCTTTATTACTAGATCAGCATTACAAAGAACATGTCATCTTATGGGTAGATTATTACATGCATCTGCTGAGTGTTGATCTTAATTCACATTTGGCTCTACACTATATGCTATCCTTACACTTATGTCGTTGTCACGTGCTTGCATAATTTTTTCATTTATATCTTTCTTTGGTTCTTTAGGTTGGCCTTAATCTTTCTCGCTCTTCATGTCGTAGTTTCCATTATTGTCCAATCAACTTTCGAGTTCACCAAGTTGTTATATTGAATTATCAATAGCTACACTAAGTTGGCCGATGAATATGTATTTTACAATAACAATGTGGAATACAATAATATTTCTCTGCTAAGTGTCATGATTGAACTCTCCATCCACCACTTTGGCCATCATCATTCATCTATCACTTTGGAATGTCACCAAGACTTTGGGAGATCTCTCCCTAAAAACTCCATGTCACATCGATAAGCTCTTAATGGGATATCACCATAATATCTAAGAGTTAGCCGGGGATCTCACACCAACACCACCCTATCACACTGACATCACTACCCCCACACCATCGATGAGACACACCTATTCAAAGAGACGTAGGAGTATCTCTCACCAACACAATAAGGTCACCCTAACACAATGGTCCACTAAGCTCATAGCCCTCGGAATTCGAATAGACATGCAATTTCAAAGAGACATTAATGAATGTCCTACTAACAAGCATGACTATCATCGACACACAAGCATCCCATCGATGATATCCTCACCACCATTCGCAATTGATAACAAGGATGTGAATTACCAATCATCTTATCACCATTTTCCAACTATCCATACATGTCATTGAATTCCATCTTTGTCACAATAGGGTCCCATTGAAATATTAATCTCCCATCGACGTGAGGGTGATCCCACAATAGTGGTTTACAATTTTTGGCCAAACTAGACACTGAAATTATTATTTTTAACTAAATCTTCACATTCGGGCACCTATAGCGGCTAAACCGTGAGAAATTTGAAGATGGTAAAAACTAGAGTCTCATCACATTTTTTGTAGATTCAAAAAATATTTTTTTAAAAAAAATTGTAATTAGATTGCACTTCTTTTTCCATCTCCCACAAAAGCTAGTTTGTTTCAGAAAATAACATTTTAAATAGTGGCGCACACCGTATAACGCATAACTTTTTTTCCATGAAGGACAAATATATAATTCTTTTGAATTTAGATTTATAACTCCGATATCTAATTCTTCCACTTCGTTAGATAGTTTTTTATTGAATATTTTGTCTTTAATCAAGTTTCAAAGTCAAACCAATTACAATTCAGACATAGCATGACTGTATAATGTGTAACTATTTTTGTATATATCAAAATTCAATTTTATTTTTTTTGTTGGATCAAGGACTTCAATATCTGGTGCACTCATATTTTTCAAAATAAAGTTTTGATAATCTACTATTTTTCCACATTTGCAGAACAAAGACCTTCATTTTTGATGAAAAACCTATGTTTAATAAAACTAAAAAAACAAATACATAATAAAACCAAAACATATTAAAATTATATTCATTGGATAGCTCATTTTGAGGAATACCATAATCATTTTAAATAAATTTTAAATGAATTCATTTGATCCCCCAAAAAGGTAAATCAAAAGTGATTTTTTATCATCATTTTGATAGGTGCGAAGGAAACTCATTTATAGGTATAGTTTAAAACTAGCGAGGTTCTATCCAAGGGGGTTTGACCTAAGGTGGTTTCATCAAACCCTCTTCAATTAGAATCCTTAAAATGGAACTTTTTAAGGCTTAAATCATTATATTTTCTAAAAATATGTGATTTCAGCAAAAATCAGTTCCTCTCAGAAATTGTAAACCACTATTGTGGTAGCACCCATGACTTCCTTGTACCTGTTAACTACTACCATTTCCACCATCGGTATGTCAATGGGACTTGAAATAAGGTCCCAATGAATTCTCTCTGTCTCGCCGATGAGTATGTTGACCAACACCAAATGATGAAATTAGTTCCTCCCACACACTGATTTCTCTACAAGCCCAAACTAAGCCCTTATTGAGTGGAATAACTCAAATTGATGCAAGATCATTCTCTGGCCCTAGATTCTAATGCATCAGGCAAGGTCTTTTTGGGTCGAGAATGCTCCTACAAAAATCAATTCACCATATTTGAGCTTCAAACTCTTGTTTGCTACTATGTCATATGATGACTAGATTGAGTGAAAGAAAAGTCAAATCTGACTTTATCGAGCCTCCTAGATGCAATAGAAAAGTCAAAAATGTTGCCATTGTAGCCAAAATAGCTACAATCACGAGATCTCACCAAAAAACACACATGCAAATAGAGGATTAATAAATATTCATAATTAATTTCAGATTCTCTAGATCATATTGAAATGCAAGAGAAGAGCATACAAGAATTTACAAGATCATACAAAAAACAATAATCTCTTAATTAGTAATCCAAGTACTCAAAACTCTCAAAATCTAAGCTTTGATACCATGTTAGAAATCCAAAATAGATTGAATAACCAAGATCTTGTATGAGATAGATAAAATTGTAAATTGTAAATGAAATAACACAATTACATACCTGAGATTCTAAGAGATGTGCAAATATGAAGATGACAAGATTGCGTTAGGGCTCAAAGAAAATATTTAAAATAATGACTGCATGCATCAAGTTGCATGTATGTCAAAGTATGCAACAATGTAAGAGAATGAAGATTACAAGCTAGGTAGTGAGCTTATATAGAACAAAGGAGATGATGGAAGTGGAAAATCCAACCAATAGGATTTAAACACCAAAAGTGGAGATCACCACCAAAGGTGGAAAGAGTTCCACCCTTTAAGGAAGGGGACACTACATCACTTATCTCCTAGTTATTAAATGATAAACTCACTTTATTATCCTAAGGAAGCTTAATAAAAGTGTAGGAAAAACCAAGGACTAAGGAAAAATAAATTAACCCACTAGGAAAATAAAAACCTACACCAGCATTCATCCTTTTCCCAATCAAACAAGCATAACATTAGCAAGGCATAGAAGATGGAATTATACCAGTGGGATGATTAATAAATGGTGCACTAGTAGAAGAGGTGGAAATAAAATTAGATGAATGGACATGAGAGGAGGGGTCACATTAGAAGTGGCAAAATAAGATGTAGGAACTATGAGGGATTCCACTTTAGGATGAGGTGATAAAGGGTCAATCAAAGAGGAAGAGTGGGTGGGAAGATGGGAAATGAATCATGCAAAGAAAAGAGGTAATCATAGTACGAGTGTCAGGAAGAATCTATATACCAAAGAGTTCTTTGAGGAACTAATTATGAAGAGATTTAGATAATTATGTAGGAAAAGTAGCATTAACAAGGTATTGAAAAGGTAACAATCCAAGAAGAGAAATATCATTCTTATCTACATATTTGTCATGATTAAAATTGAACCTAATTATAATTAACATTATCATAAAGTCACATAAGAATTTCAAAATACTTTTCCTTAAAAATAAATTAATATTTTCATTAAATATTAAAATAAACAACCTTTTAAAAAATAAAGAATTAAAAAACAAAGACAAAATAAATACAAATCTTAGAAATATAATCAACTTTTATTAAAAAAATAAAAAAGAAGAAAGAAATATAAAAAATAAAAGAATTCACCAAAACTATAAAAGACAAACCAACCTTCTTTTTAAATAAACTTGAAAAAAATAATTAAAAATAAACTGAATATAAAACCAACCCTTGAAATAAATTTAAGAGAAGGCTCAGATTATGACTGAGATCGATGTATAAGGAAAAATGAACGGAAGAACCCATGCAATTTATAGACTATTTCATTTTCCTTTTTTCAACCATGTGGTGTTATGGAGTTTCATCACTTTGAAGTTAAAATATAAATCTTTTTACTCGACATCAGTGATCCCTTCATACGTAAATGGATTTGTCAGATAATCCAATTTATTTTGTAGTCATATTTTCCAATGAGTGAAGAATTGGGGAAAGGGCCAACTGTTGGGGTACCATTTATGATACATTGCTCATAAATACAAAACACCCTCGGATTTTCTATACGAACAGCCCAGTTCCCATACATGATGATGGTATGATTGGGTGGTGAATCGACATGTCCCAAAAGTGATTTCAAACAAAAATCAGCATGTCTCAAAAGTGATACATACTATTGTGGCAGCACCCAGTGCTATACAGGAGCAACCCTAAATGATAAAGGGATTAAATTAGAACAAGTGTTAATATCACATGTGATGGGACAAAATGATCTAATAATATTTCACTTCAATTAGCTATGAATATAAATATCCTCGTGCTCCCTTCGGGTTATTTAATTTTTCTGAGTACCGACCCATGCCACATCTATTGAAAACATCATCGGGATCCTTTCACAAAAGCTTCATCATACCACTTCCACGTGTCCACCAGGTGCTCTTCAAAGGATTCCATCATTTTCTCTTCCAACGGCTCCCATCATGCTTCCATGTGTTGGAAATTCAAACTTTTCAAGGCTTCTACCCTCCGCTTCCTTATTGGGCCCCGACCGCGTGCCATGTAGCATTGGTCTACATACACTTCTTGGTGGCCCCCACCAGCAGCACCATTTGTAAGGAAGACCTCCACATTTCTTCACCACAAATATTTCATCACAAAGAGGGAGGAATGAACCATAGCCCCCGAACTATTTCCATGTGGATCTTCTAAGGAGTTCATCCTGCAAGATTAAGGAGCAAAAAATGGCCTCACCATAGCTACCATGTGTTCTAACAACCGTCATGAGTGAGAGACACATGTTAGCACTCTGTTTCATTGGGATCATTGCCATCTTTCATAGGGGATGTATCTGGATAAAAAGCAACCATGTTCATGGCTCAAATATTTGTGTTACAATGGCCTAAGGGGAGTCATTGCTATATGCATCATTGCTCATGATCGAGGCATCTTTTATGTTACTAACTCACCAGGCAGTGGGGATTATGCCCTACAAATACTGCTTCTTCTTTCCAAGTAGATATTTGGAATTTATAGAGAAATTTCTGTAAAAGACACCAGGCCTTTGTACTATTTTAGATTATTGCATAGGATTTGAAGACTATTCCATTGTTCGACCTTTTAGTTTCTTAACTATTTGATAAAGCTATATATTGTGCTATTATTGTATTGATCAATTTGTTCTCAGACTTCTATAATTTCAATATAAGCTTTCTTATTAATACCATGTCTTTGAATCTTCTTTTCAATAGATGTATGGAGGTTATTTTATGTCATTGAATAAGTTGTTCATATTTCCATTTTTATTTTTGTTGTTTTGGGACATAGTAGATTGTTGAACGACCCTTAAATCATATCTAGCAGATAGGTTTACCATTCCCATATCTACTTCTTGGCACATCACCTTAGGTTAGATTTAATTTTACATTCATTTCCTTCTACCCATTTTCAAGGCCCCAATTATAGAAGAAGCCGACTTCTTTACAAACTCGGAGGTCACTTAGTTTAGCACAATAGGTCCTCCATTTAACTGAGTTTCACATAAAGGCTATTACCTTGCCAATTTTTGGCATCAACGATTTCTTTTTCTGGAACACCTGATAGGATAGCTTAAATGTACCTAAATCAAAAGAGGGTGTATGAGACATCACCCTGTTACTAGGTCTCAAATATAAAATAATCTTGGTCTATTAGTGCCTCCACTAGTAACAACATGAACCAAAACTCATCTAGTGAACATTCTAATCCCTCCACCAACCATGTTGCAAATTAAAAACATAAATTATGTGGCTTCGGTTGCTAGAAGTCCCCTTGTAGCACTAGTTGCAATTGTCTTTTGGGTCCCTATCTTGGTCTCTGCTCTAAATTCTATACCTAAATTTACTGGAGATGGCTCGAGAACACCATCTGAACATCTACAAGATGTGGCAGATGTATGTTTGGTGCATGGAGTTACAGATCAAAACATAGTGCTAAGGTTTCTCACAACCTCTTTCAGAGGGAAATCATTAGACTGGTACCACACTCAGCCAACTAAAACCATCGGTACTTGGGATCAGCTCATAGATCCTTTCTATGAGAGATTCTCAAACAATGGAAATTGATCCTCACTATGTCATGAGTTAGCAACCATAAAGTGGGCCCCATTTGAGGCCATGACTAACTTTAACACCCGATTCCATAAAATGTGGCAAAGGATCCAAAGTACTATCCTCACCTAGTTGAACTGGCATTCATGTTCTACTTGAAATCCATCAACATTGATGTCTCTATGATGATCTAGTCTCTTGGCAGAACCACTCTACCAGATACATACAGCGTAGCAATCAAGGTAGAGAACAATCTGATTGACACCGAGAAGTTTCCGCCTTGACCTATCATTCCTATATTGCCTGAAGTATTAGTTCTCGCATAGTAGATGTCATCTACCAGTGTGCTTGCACCTCCTCAGTCTATGTACAAATATCTGAGCATGCCAAAAAATGTTGCTTCTCCATAAGGCTCTTCGAAGGACGAGATGAGCAACATAGAAGAATTGTTGTGGAACCTAGCAAATGAGGTAACTACTATCAAGCGCAACCAGTCCACTCCTCCAAGACTAGCCTACCAAAATTACAAAGGTGAAAGGCCTTCATACCAATAGAACCAATATCAAGGAGGTGCATGAACAAATCCACAAGCTTAGATGACTAACTAGATAGTGTCATTGCCTACTCTGTTGGGAGCTACTCAGCCAAGTACAAGCAGAGAGCTAACCGCAAGATAGAACAACCTCACCAAAGATATCAATACCTGGTGCTTCCCCTACGGTGATGTGCATATGCCTCAAAATTGTTTGCATGGCACTTTAATGCAGAAGGTTGTAGAAGAGCACAACCAAGGTGTGGCACCAAGTACAAGAGGTTATACATATGCCTCTCCCCAAATGGAGAATGTGGTGCTTACCGTGCAAATGCAAGGAATGTCCTTGGAGCAATAAAATGACAGCTTCTAACCATGCTCTTTTCTCATGGATGGAAGGAGAAGAAACGGTGTTTACATATGAGGCATCCACATCGAACATCCTTCAAGTGCAATCTGACTATAACACTCAATCAAAGAGGAGATTCACCGATGAGTCGATCACTCCCCAGCCTAGAAGTGTCCTAGACCAATCCCCTAGTCCCTCCACAAATGCTTCACAACCACAACTACGCAAGGAGATTGTTATAACCAGGGCCAAAGAATAGAATCCTTTGAATTTTACACCATTCAATGTGGTGGAAAAATTAAAAAAATCTTCTATTAATGTATCCCATTGGGATATCTTAGCTATTCTAGAGTAGAAGTCATTGTTGCATAAGGCCCTCTAAGAAGATACAGTTTTTAAACCAATAGAGCAAATTCTCAAAGAAAATGCTACTAAACCATCACCTATGACCAAAGTTCTCACAAATACTATAGAAGAGACCTCTGCTAAGGTCAAAGAAGAGAAGTCGAAACCCAAGCCCTTTTTCTTAACTCTCATTGTGCGGAAGAAACTATTGCATAATTCCATGACTGACTTCGGTGCTAGCACCATAGTCATGCCCAAGCAGATAGTTGAAGCTATAGGAATTAGCTATGAACCCTTAAAGAGGGGTGTTATGCAACTAGATGGTAACAAATTTGAGACTATAGATTTAATCAGAGACCTCCCCTTGATTTTTTTTCTTGTTCGAGCATCATAGTTCCACAAGATACTATGATCATAGATGTTCCTCCCATGTTCAGCCTCTACTTATCTAGAGAATTCACTTCAAGGATAGGTAGATATCTTTCTCTAGATTGGTCACACCTGATCCTCAAGACCAAGCACAAAGCTAAAATGAAGATAATATCAAAACCTCTACATTCGAAACATGTGTCGATGAAGCCACGGTCAACTTTGAAGTTGTTCATACTTCTTTTACCAAAGAAGAAACTTATGGTGTTGAGCTACTTGAAGATGAGAAGGTAACCAGAGACAGGACTAATCAAGAAGAGGTCCTCTTGAGTGAATATATAGATGTTGATCCTTTCGACAACTATCATGCTATCGGATTGTAAACCTACGTTATCTATGATGAGGATCAAGAGATCCCGAAGATAGTAAAAGACCCTGCATTCAATCAAACCTCAGAGCTATGGATGTTGCATTTTGATGGTGTAAGATGCAAGGTTTCCATTGGTTCCAAGATATGCCTAACATCTCCAACTGATGAAAATATTCTCAGATCCTTCTGCTTCCAGTTTGCTTGCTTGAACAATGAGGCCGAATATGAAGGCCTTGTACAAGGGCTAAGCATCACAAAGCGAATGGGTGTCAAGAAAATAAAGGTGTTTGGAGACTTCAAACTTATAATTAAACAAGTCAGAAACATTTATGCTGGAAAGAATGTTTGCATGCAGTCTTATAGACACGAGGTTTGGGACCTAATTGAAGGTTTCAAGGCTTTTAACATTCAGTCAGTGCCTAGGAGTGAAATTCAATTATGGATCACATGGCAATGATATGATCTAAATTCAATCCTACCTCTGATTTGATTAAGAATATACACTCTGTGTGAGTAATTTTCCAACCCTCCATTTTGGATAATGATCAGAGCTAGAAACTATTTGAAAGTGATGAAAACATTGCCTCATTCATCCAAAAATCAAGGGAATTTGTCGATCAGCTTCAGTCGAAGATTGAAGAAGCATATGTGTAACTAAGAGAATTTTTCTAGGGTTAGCAAATCAAATGCAAAATATGAAAAACCCAAAGTGATAATGAAGTGCACAGGAATAAATGAAAAAATCTCACCAAAATGTCTTCATCCTCCATGGCTGACCTCCATTATACCTTCTCAACTTGCTGAAATATGATGTTTCCCTCAGATTTATGATGAGAAATCTAATGACAATGACAAGCCCTAAGAAAATGTTGAAGGAATTGAGTAACTACATCCAATACTATGCTATAATGCAACCAGTAAGCATCTAAATATGCCTATGACAAAATGAAAAGAATGCAAGAGTATAAAATTGCAAGAACATGAGGTTGCAAAATGTACCAAAATGAGACCAAAATTGTCATTTTAGAAAATGCAATTTTGTGTGAATGGTTGAGTTTAAAATGAGCACAGTAATAAAAGAGGTGATAGAAGAAATTAAATAATAAAAGTTATTTAATTTAGGTGGTGAGACTTATTTTAAATAAATAGATTTTATTTAAAATGAGCACAGCAAAAGAGGTGATAGAAGAAATTACATAATAAAAGTCATTTAATTTAGGTGGAAATTAAATAATAAAGATATTATTTAATTATAGAAGAATGTGACAAAGGGAACCTTTTGAGTTAAATATAATGATTTAATTCAAAATTCAAGAGAGTGGACCAAATTAAATAAATAAAATTTATTTAATTTAGGAGAGAAAAGGCTAATGAATAATTAAATGATTAAAAATAATTATTTAATTATAGTGGAAAGTGGACAAAGATTAAATAAATAAGAATTTATTTATTTTTAGAAAGAAGAAGACTTTATAAGAATTAGTGACATATTAAATAAATAAATAAAATTATTTATTTAATAATCAGGAAGACATTAGACAATTAGTGACACATTAAATAAATAAATAAAATTTATTTATTTAATAATCATGTAGAATAAAAAGATATGAATTATTTAACTAATAGTCAAAGGTGATTTAAGGGCATAATTAAAATATCTTAACTATGCTAGGATGGAATGTGGCAAAATAGAGCTTGTAGGCCTAGGTCATTTTTATGTGTCTACAATATGAAGGAAAAATCATTCAACTGAGGTCCAATAAACTTCCAAAGGGGTTTGTCACTCTTGAGAATTTGTTTGACTGTGATGATGCGAGGAATGATAGGAGAAAGTTTGTGGTAGACCAAGTGAACTACAATGACCTTGAGGTTGGAGATGGAAGAAAACTAAAAGTCAGAAAAGAAGTTCCACAACATGACAAGGACAAACTCATGCACTTTTGCAAAAAATATGGAATAGTGGCCCGGTCTTATGATGACCTTAGGGGATATGATCTCGACATCATCCAACACAATATTGAACTAAGAAAAGGTGTTAAACCCATCTACAAAAAGAAGAGACCCATAAATCCAAAGATTGAAGCCCTGATGGTGAAAGAGTTAAAAAAATTGATCCAGTCCAAGATTGTGCTTCCAATCAAACACAATATATGGATGTCTAACCTTGTTCCAGTCAAAAATAATAATGGAGACATTCATCTCTGTGTCGACTTTCGTGACCTAAACAGAGCATCACTAAAAGATCATTACCCACTACCTTCCATGGAATCAATCTTACAGACTGTGGCAGGATCAAATATGTTCTCTCTATTAGATAGCTTTTTGGGCTGCAATCATAACTGAGTCAAAGAAGAGTACCAACACAATACAATGTTCACTACCAAGTGGGAAATGTTCGCATATGTTAAAATTCCTTTCGCCCTCTCAAATGCGAGAGCCACTTTCCAGTGGGCAATGGATATCACTTTCAACAAATTGATCAAAAAAATTATGCTCATCTATTTAGATTATCTGACTATATTATCCAAGTCAAAAGATGATCATTTTGATCATCTAGATGTGATTTTCAGAAAATGCCAAGAGTTAGGGGTATCCCTGAACCCAAAATATGTGTCTTCAGAGTACTACAGGGAAAATTATTGAGACATTTAGTGTCCAAAGAAGGAATCACAATTAATCCTGAGAGGGTAAAATCAATTAGGGATCTTCCCCTACTAGTTAACAAAAAGGAAGTCTAGTCTTTTCTTGGGAAGGTTAACTTTGTAAGAAAATTTATTTCTAATTTTGCAAGAATAATTAAACCAATCACCCTAATGCTAAAAAAAGATCAATTATTCAAATGGATGAAATAAGCAAGACAATCCTTCGAGAAGTTTAAGGATGCTATTTCTTCAACTCTTGTACTGGTAAATCCAAACCTATTGAAGGACTTCATAATGTATGTATTCAGTAGCAAGACAATCAGCGCTATTATTTTAACTCAAAAAGACAATGAAGTAAGGGGACAACATCCAATAGCATTTCACTCGCAAACCTTAAAGGAATATGAGATGAACTACAACTTTTTCAAGAGGCAAGTGTTCGCAATTGTAAAGGGACTCAAGAAGTTTTGACACCTTATATCTTGCAATAAGCTGATTGTTTATGTCCCACATTCCAATGTTCACGAATACATCATGGAAGGAAAAATCACCAAAAAAGGGCCAATTGGATCACTAAGATCCTTGAATACGACATTGAGGTCAAGCCTACAAAGACCATCTAAGGAAGAGGGTTGTGTGAATATTTGGTGCATGATGAAGAAATGGAAATTGAAGAAGAACAATTAGAGCTAGTCCTACAAAATGAGTCCAAACCCGAAGGTTGCTGGATGGCAGATAGAGTGAGATTCATGCACACCAGAAAGTATCTGTTGGGACTTCCTTCTCAAAAGAAAAGATTCTACCAGCTGCAAAACATCAGATAATCACTGCCATGTGTCACCACAGAGCAAGTGAAGAGAATTCTCGACACCTTCCACAATAGTTCGGAAGGCAAACACTTCTCTGTGAAGACCACCACCATCAAAATCCTATGTGTTTGGTACTTCTAGCCTACGCTATTCAATGACTCCTACAACATGATAAAAGCCTGCAAAGAATGCCAATTCTTCATAGGAAGAAGAAAAAATTCTGCAATGCCTCGCACTGTGATAGTAGCGGATGAGCCATTCACGCAATAGGGGCTATATTTCTTCATAATGATCAATTTCACCTCTAGCACCAGCCACAAGTGGGTTCTCACAACCAAAAACTAATTCATGAGGTGGACTGAAGTGATGCCCCTGAAAAAAGCAATAGAGGTGAAGATTGTAGACTTTCTCGAGGGACTAGTAACAAGATTCGGCCTACTGAAGACTATCATTTCAGGCAATGCCAAGGATTTCTTATGCTCTAAGGTATGCCAATTCACACTCGTGCATGGAATATTCTTGAAAATTTCATCGAATTACTACCTGTAGGGGAACGGCCTAGACGAGTTGACTAACAAAAATTTAGTCTTACTCATTAAAAGGATAAAGTTAGATCATGAGAAAGAGTGGCACAAGAACCTTCAGATGCCACTCTAGGGAGACTACATTACTCCCAAGAAATCCCTCAATTTTTTTTGTATAGCTAGTTTATAGAAAGGAAGTGCTATTGCCTATCTCATTCGAGATTCTTGCATTATAGTTGCTCAAGTCCCTGGAAATTGAAGAAAAAAGAGCCATGGAGGTTCAGTTGGCTGAGTTGTTGGAAGTGTAGGAAAAAAGCAAAGCCTTGATAACCATGTCCAACCACCAGTGGGTGGTGAAGACATGGTTTGATAGGAAATCTTCAAACCAAAGTCTAAAGTGCAAGGACCTAGTATTAAAATTCAATGAAAGGGTTGTAAAGCCTAGCCAACATGGAAAGTTCGACAGTCTATGGGAAGGCCCTTTCAAAATAATGGTGTAAATAATACAATACATTTGAATTAGAAAACATGGAATAGGAAGCACTGGGTATTATGATTAATAGAATTCACTTAAAATTGTTCAATTAAGCTTCAGTTATTTTGCTATTGTAAATATGTGAATAGTGTAATTATTTTTCTTCATGTTTTTTGTCAACTGATCTTTCAGTAAATTCCAAAGGCAAACGAAGAAGGAAAATTCATGGAGCCCATTACTATAAAGAACAAAGAAAAGAAAATGCTACCCATGATACTGAAAATGGACTCCTGTGTGAAAAATTATAATTAACCCATGTTGTTGACACACATGAAAAAGAGACAAGAGGTTTAGTATAAATGATATATTCATTATATATTCATGTACTTTGATAGATACATTTTCAAAATTTCTTTGAGGCCATACGTTAGAAATTATGACTATATACTATGCGACTTCCTTATATATATGTACGTAAGACTTTTTCAGGCATATATACAAAAGGAGCAAAAAAGTGTTTTAAACATCAATTATCTAGACCAAGATCATTATCATCAGTATTGGGAGCATTTTTTTCACTATCAAGAAGGTTGTCACTAGCAGCAACGGGACCAGAAGCAATAGTTTCAGCACCAAGAACAAGTGGTGGAGGGAACACAAGGTTTTTGAAATTTGTGTACCAGTCCACGTCGTAAAATAACACCACATTGTAGTAGCGCAATAGAAAGTGGCATGCAAAATTAGCTCTCTCACAATGCTCAGCTAGAGAGATAAGCCAGAACCCACTCAGGAATGGCACCCATAGTACCATCGCATCTTCTTCAATGTTCCTCTACAGATCACCTACAATAGGAAGGCCCAATCCATAGACTACATTTCTCACCACTTCTCTAAGGCCACCTAGGTATTTCTTCAGGAAGATTTGGAGCATCAGACATAGAATCATAGCCTTGGGGACCTGAATTTCAAGCAATGAAGCAATGAAATGAGAGAATATATTAGTATTCACTTGATACTTGTCCTCATATTCAATACAATCTCTACCTAGAACCCATTTCATGAATATAATAGCCAGAGAATGCTTGTTTTTGGTCATGCACTTGAGGCGCCTATTTGAAATCTCTCCTAGGAATTTCATTTGAGACTTGTTATAGACTAGCCTGATCAAAGTGTTCATGGTACCTAGCTCTTCTCAACTACCTAAGTCTAAGTCCTACACAAACTCAAACTCTACTCAACTGCCTAATGATAATCCTAGCTAATCACCTAATGCTAATTTTGCTAATTGCTAAGTGTGATTTCTCTACTGTCTTTGAGCCTATTTTATAGAATATTCAAGGTAGTTGCATTTCATACGCTTGATTTTAATCGAGTGTTAACTCAAAAACCCCACCAAAGGCCAACTTGATATTCCAACCTAGTAGCATTTGTAGGTACAAATTGGTGTGTGCAAGATTAAGGAGCGGTAATCAATTAGCACAAGTTGGTGGAAATCCCAAGTGATAGCTCATATAGACAAATATTGAGGTGTCATGCTGCAACCAGTTTCAAGCTCCAAGCCTAAATGCAAATCATTTCTAAGTACTCATTATGACTGTGGCTTAATTATTCCTTTTTAGATATTAATTGCCAAATCATGAAAAAGGATAGCAATCTTTCAATCGGTGGCTCAATTTCCTAGGAAAATCACATCGAAGGATGTGATAACTGATGTAATTATGAACTCTTGTCTTTTTCAAAAGGGCAAGTAATT
Organism: Sequoiadendron giganteum; assembly: GCA_007115665.2. Classification (NCBI taxonomy): domain Eukaryota; kingdom Viridiplantae; phylum Streptophyta; class Pinopsida; order Cupressales; family Cupressaceae; genus Sequoiadendron; species Sequoiadendron giganteum. The sequence goes on from CM021100.1 coordinate 183,354,838, forward strand.
CATTTTGTATGAGCAAGAGAGCTAGCAGTACATGCCGAATTAAATACAAAAATACAACGGTTGTCTACCAGTTGAAGGAAAAAAATCAAAGAAAAAGATAAGTATTGCATGCAAGAGCTAAACAAAGAAGAAAACTTCCTAAGTACACAAAAGAATGTTTGAGGGCATAATTGTTGAGAAAACGAGGTCTAGTGCAAATAGCGATGAAGCAACTAAGTGCAAAGGAAATTGTAGGAGATTGACTGCTTTGGTGTGAATTGAACCAAAACAAAGGTAGGAATTCATTTGGGTTTTGTGTTCAGAGCCTTGCATTGTGCTTTAGGTTCCATTCATACTGCACCAGTGTGATTTTTGAGCAGGAGCTTGCAAAAAATGGAGGTAGCCTAGAGTTCTCAAATAGAAATGTATGGCAAAGAAACACAAATTTTATATGAAAGCATGTGTGCAACATCCATTGTCCTTGTCTTCAGAGACATCTCTTACGCTACGCCTAGTAAACCAGAGAAACTATCATGGGTGAATACAAGGGTTGTAGCAAAGAAAGATACCCATAGAGACCAAGGCTGAATTACGGAAGAATGGGATAATATTCATGATCCCATCCTCATGAAAAAGAATAATGGAAGGATGAAGAAGAATAACGACCTAGATTCCTTGGTGCAAAAATGTTGGTTCAGTGGGCTTCCACAATATATGGTCTCATTTGTGCACTACTTCCCGAAATTGGTCGACAAAGCCATCAAGCATTTTAACCCGACTACTAACACCATCGAGCGCTGAGAGATGAGGGTGAATATTTGAAAATAAGTTATCTAGGACATGTTGTGCATCCCAGAGTAGAGCTCTAAAGTGAACAGGATGGAGAAATTCACTCTAAGATAGGGAGAGAACATATGGAAAACCAAATATTTTGCTCTTGAATTTTATAACAAAGAAGCCCAAAGGTCCAAAGAAGCTCAGAAAAAGCCACCATAGATCTTTTTAATTCTTAAAAATTTCAAATATGACATGAAGGATTCCTTCTCAATGATGGCAATTGTTTGCAGCTAGGAAACTGACAGATATGTTCAAGAATTTCAACTAGGCTTGGGGTTCTACTTACGCAAGTGACATTCTCTTTTGGTATGACTTTGTGTAGTTCCTCATTGAGGAGATGTTGAACCAGATAGTAGAGTACAACACACAATAGAGGTTCAAGTTTCCTTCCTTCCTTGCCTATATGTTTTTGCATCAGAACCCTAACTTCTTCCAAAGCCATATGGGGTTGGCCATATTTGATAAAAATTGATAGAAAAAGATAGTATATGTATGGACTCCTGTCCTCTCTATAACCTATGATTATTACACATTTTTGGATTATTTCTTGACTCTAATTTTACAAGAATTGAGAGAGGATGGTGGTATTTTGTAGCTCAACTCAGACCAAATTGACTACATGTAGAATTTCACTCTAAAATGTGATTGGTTTCTAAGGGAAGATTTCACATTCATCCAGATGTGTGGCTTCACCGATGAACCATTTCGACTCCCGACATGTCTTACATACTAGATACTAGCACTTGAAATGTTCCACCAAGTATCAATTATTAATGGTGATCATGGCAAAAAAGCAGACACATGACTTACTAGAAGCAAAGCTGGCTCATCTTGGGCTAGTATGGATTTGTGACAAGTGGAATTACAACCTCAATGATGACTTACCAAATGAGTATGTCAAGGTAACACACAACCCTTGACCTTATTGGGAGAAGTGTCGAAATCCAATGAAGGATGTAGATGACCTAATGGTGGACCTAGCTCATATTCCAGCCAAAGGTGGTTGGCCTCCATGGCTTAAGTTCTACTACTAGACAGGGAAGTATGATAAGACAAAACCTATTGGGGCTACTCTTTAAAAAAATTTGACAAAAACTTACAATTGGAGTGAAGAGAAGATTAAGGATTTTTGGATCTTTCGATAGGAGACCTAGTGCATTGAGGCCCCTTATTATAGCATAGAAATGGATGAGAGGTTAGACAAATTGTGGAATGATGAGAATCTAGATTCTAATCATAGTGATGAGGAGGAAACTAACCCGGAGGAGGCCAAAGCATGTACTGGGGAAAGAGTAAAATTGAAAATGGAAGTTCAAATGGCCCCAGTGCAGCAGAAAGGGAAAGCAATGAAGCAACCTATCAAGGCTTCTTCAAATGTGCGGGTAAACATATCATGTACGAGAGCTTCATTGACTCACACCTGGACCACAAAAAGGACTAGAACAACCCAACCGCAACAATCAGAGACCGTAATGGTGGAAAATTTTCCACCTACCAAATGGTTGCACACTAAAGCATCTTTTGGAGAGTGTTCATAGGAGCCTGGGGTGAGCCAAGATCCCGTGACAAGCCAAGGATCACAATCGTCCACACTATAGGTATCTTTCACTCCCTCTTCTCTTTATTCACAGTCCTTAGTAACTCTTGTTGTGTCAGTGATGCTACTCACTTCAAATGTTGACCCTTCATTTTCCACCTCTACTTCAATGGTCGTGAGAGGTTTCATACCATTCTCTCATACCACACCATTTTCCTTCACTCCTCTATGAACCTTTACACCTTTTGCCTTGGCCCATTCTGCAATAGCTAGTGCCTCACATTTCGTCCCCGTGGCCACTATTGATATCTCTCTTGTTGTTGTTGTGTCAGGCCCAATCCAATCTTCCCAACAAATGGAATTTTCCATGACACTGCTTCCCTCGAGTCCTCCTATTGGTTCATAATCCAGCTATTGGAATATCCCTCCTTTCTCTCCTCAAATAATTAGTATTCCAAGGAAAACATTTCCTGGGACAACTAACCTCTCATTCCCTTTCGCCCTTCCTCCTGGTACACCTTTCGTAGGTGGGCTCATCAGGTCATTGACAGAGTTCTTATCAAAGGGAGATAAAACTAAACAAACAGGAGCAATCAGAGTCCAAAAAAAGAGCCAAATATTCTAAAAGGTTTGTTGAACTGAAAGTGCAGACTATCTTCAACGAAGCTCAACAATCACTACATTTTGTGACTATGTACCCATTTGTTATCAAACTGCAAGGAGATATGCAATTGGATGATTATAATATGTATGCCATGGGGCTTGATCTAACCATAGCCCAGCCATAGGACAAGGTTCAACTCATGGAGGAGACCCAGTGGGTGGTGACCACCGACTTTCTCAAGTCTAGTCACCAGCTACAAAAGGAGGAAGAGATAAAAGTTTTCAAGGAGAGGGTTGAAGTCCTATTGGAAAAAGAAAAGGTGAAGAATGTTGAACTTAAGCACTTATCATAATGAGTGGAGACAAAGCAATCTAAGCTTTGGGAGGAACTTAAAAAGTTCCAATCCTTTGACCCAAACTAGATCACCGAGCTGAAATGGGCAAACCAAGGATATCAAGACCAATTGGCATGGATGGAGCAAGAGGTGGAACTAAAAAATGAGGAGATCAATTTCCAATGCACTCAATTGGAGTAGCAGATGTAGCAAAAGGATATGGACTTCGATGGCCACCGAACTCAATTGGAAAAGGAGGTTCTAGAAATGAAATATTACCTTGAGAGAGAAGTATAAAACAAGGAACGATCAAAAGCAAGTTGGATCGCAAAATCAAAATTCCTATAGAGACAACTCACCGCATCAAACCAGAGGATTATAGAGCTAGCACAAAATATTGGATCAAGGGATGCAGAAATTGGCCTTTTGAAGAGCTCCACCCAACCTCCTTCAAGTATCCTAGCAACTATATTTTTTGTACTAGGAAAGAGTTAAGGCTTTTTGCCTAACCCTTCAGCCGATGATCCAATTCATGGAAGAGGCAATGAGTTTAGGCAAGGAGGTTCATGAAATGATCGAGTGTTTCCCTCAATTCATCATGAAGAGATTTCCTAAGGCCAGGAGGTTGTTGGATAGGCTATATATGGTCCTGGATGAAGTCTTAGCAAATGTGGGGATCGAAGACTGGAAGGCCAGTGCCAAAATAGCTAACAAGTTTATCCATTGCTATGCAGTCATCCTCAATCCTAGAAAGTGTGCCACTACATTGGATCAAACCATGAATACTATGTGGGCAAGGTTCTTCCATCTAACTCAGATGGGCTTACCATCTCCTTTTCTTGAAGATGAATTGGTGACCACAGTGGAGAAGATTGCAGAAAAGATTGAAGAGAAGTAGCAGGATTCATCTACTTTTCAGAGTTTTAGTTAGACCCTTATTGCAAAGGATATTTAAGGCGTCAACCATCCAATCATGCGACTAATTTTCAAACTTGAGTCTTGGGTCGTTCTATGCACAACACTGCCATACAAAGAAATGATCGATCTACATGGAGAACAAGAGAATCTATGTGACATATCAACTCCATCTAAGGCTGAATGGATGCCTCTGCAAAGTGCTCTCTCTAAGATCTAATCGCGTCACCCATGGAAAGGGCTCTAGTCTGTGAACCAAAAATTTTGGGTTCCTCGTTCTGCGAGAGAAACACACCTGGTAGTCACCAAAAGTTGTGAATATAAATTTCCCCATGCTCCCTTTGGTTTATTTTATTTTTGCAAGTACCAGCCCATGCCCTATCTATTGAAAACATTATTGGGCTCCTTTCACAAAAGCTTCATTAGACCACTGCCACATGTCCGTCAAGTGCTCTTCAAAGGATTCCTTCCTTCACTCTTCTAATGGCTCCCTCCATGCTTCCACGTGTCAAAATTTGCACTCTTCAAGGCTTCTTCCCTTTGCTTCCTTATCAGTCCTCGACTACGTGCCACATAGCATCGGTTCACATACACTTCTTGGTGGCCCTCACCAGTAGCATCATTTGTAAGGAGGACCTCCACGTGTCTTCACTATGCAACAAAGAGGGAGAAATGAACCATAGGCACTAACCTATTGCCATGTGGAACTTCTAAGGGCTTCATCGTGCAAGAGTAAGGAGCAAGCAATGGCCTCACCATAACTACCACATGTTCTAACTGTCATCATGAGTGAGCAACACATGTCATCACTTTGTTTCATTAGGACCACTACCATCATTCGCAAGGGATCTATCTGGCTTAGAAGTGACCATGTTCATGGCTCAAATCTTTCTATTACAACGGCCTAAGGGGAATCATTTCTATATGCATCATTGCTCATGATCAGGGGATCTTTTATGTTACGGACTCGCTAGGTGGTTGGCATTCATCCCTACAAATACTAATTCTTTCAAAGCCGATGTTCAAAATTTATAGAGAACTTTGTGGAAAAGACACCAGGCCTTTGTATTGTTTTAGATTATTGAATAGGATTTGTAGACTGTGCCATTGTTCGGCCTTTCTGTTTCTTAACTATTTGATAAATTTGTATATTGTGCCATTATTGTATTGAGAAATTTGTTCTTCGACTTCTATAATTTCAATATAAGCTTGTCGATTAAGACCATGTCCTTGACTCTTCTTTTTAGTAGATGTATGGAGGTTATTTTATGTCATTGAATAAGTTGTTCAGATTTCAATTTTGATTTTTGTTGTTCTGGGACATAGTAGATTGTTGAATGACCCTTAAATCATATCTAGCAAATAGTTTTATTGTGCACATATCTAATTCTTGGCACATCACCTTAGGTTATATTTAATTTTACATTCATTTACTTCTACCCCTTTTCAACCTCCCAATTATAGAAGAAGTCAGCTTCTTTAAAAACTCAAAGGTCGCTCAGTTTAGCGCAATAGGTCCCCCTTTTAACTGAGTTTCCTATAAAGGTTGTTACCTTGCCAATTGTTGGCATCAACATTAACATAAAAAAGCACTTAGTTAAATGAATAAAGAACTCCTAAGTTTAGCTTAAGTGAATGAGAATAAATTAGACTAATAATCAATTAAAAATTAATTAATTAATTAATAGCTAATGCATATAAATCTAACACCCCCCTTAAGGTGAACTTAGGGAGTAGCTACAAACCCTAAAAAGAGAATGTATGATGGGTCCTGACAAACAAGGCCTAGTGAGCTACCCATGTACAAACAAAAGTGTAGTGTAGTAAAATGAATACCCTTTCATTTTCACACTTGTTTGGACCTGCCTTGCTTTATTTATGCTTCTTTATGGCTTAATTGGTCCTATTTTGCATCCATAAGCCTGTAAACTATATATTTTTATAGCTAATCTCGACAAACCTCAAAAGATAAATGATAATTTAATGTTCATGTTTGTGTGTCCCTAATTTGTGCACTGGGACAAGATGCCACCTAGGGCGTCTTTCTCCTTCATGGGTCTTAGGACCCTAATTTTGAAACCTCTCGATTAGGTCCCTCTATGGAGTATGTTCCCCGAAAATTCAGCTTCAAGAATAAGATGCCACCAAGGGCGTCTTAGTCCTCCTTAGCTTATTTTTGGGGTCCAATTTCAAATTTGGGCAGGAATTTTACCTCCTTTGATTAATGATTCCATATTTCGGCTTGTTGTGGTGTAATTTCGGGATATTAGGCATGAATAAGTATAAATACAAAGCTCCTTCACTCATTTCAATCCAAGTCTTTTGTGAGAACATTCATTATAGTCAAATTGAGTTCACAAGAGAATGTAAGAGCAATGCATCAAGTATTCAGAGCCATCATCAAGATTCAAGCATCATGTCAAGGTTTTAGTGCATCCATTCCTGTTGTTGAGCCAAGATTGTGGATGTAGCATTGAAGATCTATCTAAAACTATTATTCATATCAAATCCAATAATCTAAGATCTACATTCTTCATGGCCACTACATGTGGTAGATTACATATTTTCTTCACAAGACATCATCCAAGGTGATATCATTTACATATTTCATGTTTCATGCTTCATTTCATCATTTTGTTTAATTACCAACAAGGGGTTTGACCAAGGAAAACCCCCATTCACTAACAATCAAAAAATTTTCCCTCTCTTGTGTGTTTATATTTACAAATCTAAGTTGAATTCTTGAAGGTCACTTGGAGTGCAAAGTTGTCAAATTTGCAGAGTTGCATTGCAAAGTTGTCATCTTCATGAAAACTCACCTACATGTCAAATCTAGTTGTTTCAGAACCTGAGATCCAAGGAGAAGCCATAGTAGATTTGGGAGCTCAAGACCGCTTTCACACTTTTCAGAAATTCAGATTGGGACTAAGATGGGAGTAAAGGTGTCTTAGTCCTCCTCATGGAATCTTTCAATGATTTTTTGGGATTTTGTTCAGTAATCCAAGATTTTGTGTTTGCCATGAAAAATAATAGTGGGACTAAGATGGGAGTAAAGGCATCTTAGCCCTCCAAGGGATATTTCAGTAGTCTTTTTTCATTTCTAGAATCCTCTTGGCATCTCCAGGATTCCTAGGTACAGATACCCTAACTTGGAGTTGTTAATTTTTAGTATTATTAAGCTTCATTTTGCTTATTTGAAGTGTTTTTCATATCACGGTGTGTTTTCAAACATTATTGTTTCCAAGCATTTTCTTGGTGGTGAACCCCTTTATTTGATAGAACAACCCCTCCTAAGTCCTCCTAATTGTGTATTGACTCACCTTGAGAGGTTGATAGTGAATCCTATTAGGGTTCTTAGGAAATTATTGAATGTTAGTTGGAGAAAGAGTGATGTTCTATGTAGATCTCCCCTTTTTCCACTAATCATTTTGGTGAACCTAACGTGAATGGGGTGCCTTGTGATCTTTCATATAGTCTCCTTTTAGGAAGCCTGTGGATTCATGCATTGAATGGGGTTCCTTCTACTCTTCATCATAAAATGAAATACATCTACAATAACAAAGTGTACACATTAGATGTTGATCTTGAGCCTTATAGTGTCTTACAACTTGAGAAAAACAAAGAAAATCCTTTGAAAACATTAACACCAACTACACAAGTAGAACCTACGCAACAAAAAGACAATGAAAAACACATTGAACAAGTCACTAAGCTATTAGACGATGATTGGGGTTCCTAAGATTTCACACCAACATTCATGGGAGACTACAATATCATAAACAAAGACCCTTAAAAGGAAAAATAAAAATCAGTAATGTCAACACAAAATTCAGAAGACCTTTTGAAAGCATCCACCTCAACCACTTTAGAAGAAAAATAAAATTACACAACAAACTTTGATGAACTTAATCATGAACAACCACCGAATCCAAAAGAGATGAAGAATATTTATGGAAAAGGTTATGAAATGATGAAACTGTTGGCAAAACAAGAATACACAACTCAGAGTGGGGGGTTGAATTAGTTGTCATAGAATTTAAAACTTAATCAATCTTATTAACCTTTAATATTATATCTGATAATTAACAGTGAAAGCATAAATCATCAACACATCAAAAACACAAGAACACCAAGCTTTTATATGTGGAAGCCCTGTTAGGGGAAAAACCATGGTGGATGTTAGTCCAAAATATTATACCCTATTAGAAGTATAATGAAAAATGAATAAGGAATGCACATGCATTCAAGTGCACTTCCTAGAGCTCACTACTCAGAAGGGAAGGATCCCTTCCTTACAGAAACATTCAAATTAAAACCATTTGAAGAATTTGAACTTAGAAATTAGCTTCTGCAAAATCCTGATTACAGTTCTAGTTAACCACATAAATACTTCTTCACACTTCGCTCAATCTTCTTCACACTCTGCTCTGCAATCAAATGATCTGATCTTTATTCACACATTTTGCATACACACTTCATTCTCGCATATCTCAAATGAATAAAATAATCGTTATATATCTGATACATGGATTTACATTAACAACTCTGTCGGCCAAAGAAATAGAATAAATTACAAACTGTAAGCCCAAATCATGAACAAATCTCAATGCACACCATCCTAAATCAACATCCTCGAATGCGCTAAGCATTCAAAAATTAATCCACGAGGATCCACAACATGCTACAACCACCATGTCATCCAAGAACTTGAAAACCCGAACACACAAAGGAAAAATCTTCAATCACGATCACACCGATCAATGCAGACATGTAAAAATGATAGAGAATGATCTAGAAACATCTATGAACATCGTAGGATCATACGCAACAACTCAATTTACCAAAAACACATTCTCTTCTTCCAGAAACACTTGCTATAGTAACAAAATGACTGTAGGAACTCACAAACTCATAACTTTCACAAATCTTGATACATAACACTGAAACTTCTAGAGAATATACTAGATAGGCTCATCAAAAAACCCTTTAATGTGAGACTTATGAATACCAACTTACAGAACTTTCCATCACTCTAATATTCACAACTTCACAAACTACCTACAACATATTTATTTTAATTCTCTATATCCTTGACATATATAGCCTTCAAGACACTTGATGCTAATAGTTTTGACATAAATGACAACCTCATATTTGAAACATAACTAAAAAATCCAACAATCTTCCCCTTTGGCATTGATAGCAACACATTATGTGAAAAATACCATCAACACAACTAGCTCTTCTCCAACAATCTCCTTCTTATATTGTTCTTCTCCCTCTTACATTACTCTTATCCCCTTTTCTTCCTCAAAGTTTTTTCACATTACTCTTCTCCCCCTTTGACATCAATGGAAAAGGTACACAAGCTCTTAACCACATATCTGAATCATCTGACTACTCCCCCTAAGTAGCAGCCACCACAACATCAATCTGAAACAAGATCTGACTATAAGTTCATAGATTGATGCAAATACTTGCATCTTAGTTTAGATTAGGAGGGGAAATCACCCCTAACTTTCCTTTGAGATACACAAAGGTATCCTTAGGAAACAGTTTCGTAAAGATATCTACAATTTGTTCCTTGGTAGGCACATACTCCAATTTGACTTCTTTGTCACTCACCTTTTCTCTCAAATAGTGATATTTAATAGATATATGCTTTGTTATTTAATGTAGCACTAGATTCTTGGAAATATTTATTGCACTTGAATTGTCACAAAATATATCAATAGGTTGATCAAACTCAACTCTAATATCTCTCAACATCTGCTTCATCCTTATTACTTGAGTACAATTTTTTGCAGCAGCAATATATTTTGCTTCAATAGTAGATAAGGAAATGGAATTTTTCTTTTTACTTAGCCAAGACACTAGCTTCTTCCCCAAGAAGAATGCACCACCACTTGTAATTTTCTTGTCATCCAAATTTCCCGCCCAATCTGCATCTGTAAAGGCACTCAAAGTAAGATCATCATATTTAGGATACCAAAGGCCAAAGTCAACTGTTCCTTTCAGATATCTAAAGATTCTCTTTATTGCAATCACATGTGATTCCTTTGGATCAACTTGATATCTAGCAACCATGCATACAACATTCATGATGTTTGGTCTGGTCTAAGTCAAATAGAACAATCCACCAATCATTGACCTATACCTTATTTTATTAACCTTAGGAGAATCATCATTTTGTGTTAACTTGCATCTGATTACCATGGGTGTACCTACAAGCTTTGAATCTTCCATTCAAAACTTTTCTAGCAACTCTCTCACATATTTGGATTGAGATATAAATATTCCATTGTAAAACTGAGTGATTTGTAATCCCAAAAAGAATTTCAGCTCTCTAATCATTGACATCTCAAACTCACTTTTGATTTCATCAGAAAACTTCATACACAAGTCATCATCACCTTCAAATATGATGTCATCAACAAAGACTTCAATAATCAGCTCTTTATCCTGATCCATCTTAAAATACAAATTGCTATCAGCAATACCTTTATTGAATCCAAGATTCAAAAAGTATTTATCTAGTCTAGCATACCAGGCTCTAGGGGCTTTCTTAAGTCCATACAGGGCTTTCTTCAATTGGAAAACCATATCCCCTTTATTAGTCAATTGAAATCCATATGGCTGCTCAACATAAACTTCTTCTTCTAATTCTCCATTCAGAAATGTTGACTTCACATCCATTTGATAGAATTTGTAGTTCTTAAATGCAGCATCAGCAAGAAACACCCTTACAACTTCAATTGTAGCAATAGGGGCAAAGGTTTCTTCAAAATCAATACCTTCCATCTGTGAGTATCCTTTACATACCAGTCTTGCTTTATTCCTGACCACTTCACCTTCTTCATTCAACATATTCTGAAAGATCCATTTGGTTCCAATCACATTTTTGCTTTGAGGTCTAGGAACAAGAATCCATGTATCATTCTTCTCAATTTGAATCAGTTCTTCCTTCATTGCTTCCATCCAATATTCATCTTTACATGATTCATTGACATTTTTAGGCTCAATCTTGGAAATCAGACAATATTCTTCTGCAATTCTTCTTCTAGTCTGTACACCTTTTTTCTTGTCTCCTATAATCTAACTTTCAAAATGATTTAGCTTTACATACCTTGGGACTTTGGGATTCTCTCTAAATTTTGGTTCTTTTGTTCTTTCTTTTGCACTTCCACTAGCTTCTCCTTCATGATTCTCTTGATTCTCTGGAACAATTTGTGCTTGATTTTGTGTCTAAACATTCTTTCAATTATCAGAACTATCATCTTGGTCATATGAGTCATATCCATAGTATCTGGATGATCTAGTAGTGTCTTCATCAACTTTGACATTTTCACTTTCAACTATTTTCTTCAATATTCTATTGTAGCACCGGCAGGCCTTACTCTTAGTAGAGTAACCCAAAAATATTCCTTCATCACTTCTAGCATCAAACTTTCCAATATATTCATCTCTCTTGATATAACATCGACTTCCAAAGATTTTGAAATATTTAACAATAGGCTTATGCCCAAAGCACAACTCAAAAGGAGTCTTACTAGAATTACCATTGACATTTACTTGGTTGATAGTATATACAACAATGCTTACAACTTCTCTCCAGTAGATATGAGGAGCATTACCTTCCAACATCATAGTTCTAGTATCATCTAGAATTGTTCTATTCTTTCTCTCAACAACTCCATTCTATTGAGGATTCCAAGGAGTAGATAACTATCTTTTGATTCCATGTTCTTCACAGAATGAATTGAACTCTTGGGAAGTGAATTCACCACCTCTGTTTGATCTCAAGCATTTGATCTTTAGTCATTTCTCATTCTCTGCCATAGCTTTGAAACTTTTGAATTTTTCTAATGCTTTATGTTTTTCTCTCAATAAAGCAACCCATATCATCCTAGAATAATCATTAATAAGCAACATAAAGTACCTTTCTCCCTGTAGACTTACGATTCTGGATAGACTACATAGATCAGTATGTACCAACTCCAACACTCCATTAGAATGATGGTGTTTGCTCTGAAAAGAAATTCTAGTTTGTTTTCCCATCTGACATTCCTTGCATATGGTGTTAGTAGGCTTTACTAACTTAGGTAGATCTTCGAATGCTTGTGTGGAGCTTACTTTGACAATGTTATCAAAATTCACATGACATAGCCTCCTATGCCATAGACAGCTTACATCAACTTCAGCAATTAAACAACTTTCACTAGTAGCACTCAAGTGAAAAATTTTACCTCTTGTCTTTGTACCTGAAGCAATTACATTTCTAGAACTTCCCAATATCCTGCACTTACCATCTTTGAATTGAAGATTTTATCCCTTGTCTACCATCTATCCAACACTCAACAAGTTATGCTTCAAACCTTCTAGATAAAGAACATCATTAGTATTATGTTTACCACCAAAGGAAATAGTGCCTCTGCCATAAATCACACCAAAAGTTTTATCTCCAAATCTTACAACACTAACATAATATTTTTCGAAGCTTACAAACTTGCTTTTGTCACTAGTCATATGATGTGAGCATCCACTATCAATCACCCACTCATCCTTTTCTTCAATTCTATCTGCAAGAGATTTCTCAACATTCACATTACTAGCAGATTCAGTGGACACCAAACCATTTTCCTTGATAGCAATGAATACCCATCCATCCTCATTTCCATTTTGTTTATCAGATTCATCATCAGTAACACCTTCTTCAGAAAAATAAAATTTCTTTTGAAATCTAGACTTGTCAGGCTTGTACTTAGAAGCTCTTTCAAGACACCTTGATGCAAAATGACCTATCTTACAACAAGAAAAACATTTAATAAGTAATTTCCCTTTGTACTTACCATGTCCTCTGGATTCTCTTTTCATAATCAATGCTTCCAATTCTTCTAGCTCTCTTTCTTCATCTTCAATTTGTTTCATCTCATCTTCATATTTGAATGTATTTCTAGAAATTTCTCCCAGACCATATCTATTCTTGTTTCTTCCAGATACAGTAGCTTTAAATGCATATTGTATCTTAGGATTAGACTCACCAAATTCACTCAACTCAAATGCAGCTAGTTTACTAATCAACATATCTCTTGTCACATTTGTTATTGTCCTAAGCTCTTCAATGGCATGAGCTTTTTATTTGTAAGAAGTAGGCATTGATCTAAGAAATTTGGCCATAATCTCATCTTCTTTCAAAATTCTACTGACACATCTAATACCCATAAATAGCTCATTTACTTTTTACATAAAGGCAACAATGTTTCATGTTCACTCATATTCATGTTTTCCCACTTGCCTTTCAAACTTTGTAGCTTAGCAACTTTAACTTATGCATCTCCTTCATACAATGTTTCCAATTTCTTCCAGATCTCATGTGAAGTTCTCCAACCTATCACATTTGTCATCTTTGAATCTATCAAAGCACTCAATAATGCTTTTATAGCCTTGGTATTTGTTTCAGCTTCTTTGATCTCATTAGGAGTAGAGGGACCATTCTAAGGAATATTATATATGTTCTTTGTAATCTTCCAGAAGGGTTCTCCAATGCACTTCAAATGACACACCATTCTAACCTTCCATAGTATAATGAAAAATGAATAAGGAATGCACATGCATTCAAGTGCACTACCTAGAGCTCACTACTTAGAAGGGAAGGCTCACTACCTTATAGAAACATTTATATTAAAACCATCTGAAGAATTTGAACTGAGAAATTAGCTTTTGTAAAAGCCTAATGATAGTTCCAATTAAGAATAGAAATACTTCTTTACCCTTCACTCAATCTTCTCCACACTTTGCTCTGAAATCAAATGATCTAATCTTTATTCACACATTTCACATACACACTTCATGCTCGCATATCTCAAATGAAGAAAAAAATCATTCTTATATATTTACTACATGGATTTACATCAACAACTCTATCGGCCAAGGAAAAAGAATAAATTATAAATTGTCGGCCCAAATCATGAACAAATCTCAATGCGCACCAACCTAAGTTAGTCACAACATAACGAAGGCCTAAATAAACATCCTCGAATGTGCCAAGCATTCAAAAATTAATCCACAAGGATCTGCAAGACACTACAACCACCATGTCGGCCAAGAACATGAAAATCCGAACACACAAACGAAAAATATTTGATCATGATCACACCGATCAATGCAGACATGAAAAATTAATAGAGAATGATCTAAAAACATCTACGAATGTTGTAGGAGAATATGCAATGAATAAATTTACTAGAAACACATTCTCTTCTTCTAGAAACACCTGCTATAGTAACAGAATGACTATAGGAACTCAGAAACTCATAACTTTCACAAAGCTTGATGCGTACCACTAAAAATTCCAAAGAACATACTAGATAGGCTTAACAACAAATCCTTTAATGCACAACTTCTAAATACCAACTTACAGAAATTTCTATCACTCTGATCTTCACAACTTCACAGACTGCCTGCAACATATTTATTTTAATTTTCTCAATATCCTTGACATATATAGCCTTCAAGACACTTAATGCTAATAGTGTTGACATCAATTACAACCACATATCAGCAACACAACCACAACATCAAACAAAAACAACTCAGTTATAGTGGAAAAAGGATGTGGTGCTAGAGAACAAGGTATTTGTGTCCCTATAGAAACTCACACACAAGAAAATACTAGTGATCTTGGTTATTGTCCCTTGAAAGACACAAACAATCCTTCACTTAATATCAACACTATCACAAAACATCCTCCTAAGCCAACTTTAACAGTAGTGCATCTTGAGATAATAGACACTAGTAGTCTTTTTCCTTTGCAACAAATGAAACAAACAAAGAAATCCTTGCTTAACATTAATGTCATCATGCAAAAGACTTATGATTTGAATTCATTATATGTTACACCCTCCAATAAAGGAGAGAACAAAATCTTGCAACCTAAAGAGTCTTGTGTAGGTATGACACCTTCTACTAAACAAGTGATATCTTTATCGCGAAATAAAGCACCATCTCCTACTTTTGACCAAGAGAGTATCTTGACGAGACTCCTCAAGGATCACTTAATATCTCTCCCTCCAAGAACATGAAATAAATTTTATTACAAGACTTTATTTTGCACCTATCATAGGGTTCACGGTAATTCTACTAATGAATGAAAGGCTTTGACAAAAAAAAATCAACATCTTAAGGATTGTGGTGCTCTCTCTTGGGTTGAAGCACCTTGTTCCTCTTCTCATTTTGGCTCATCATTATCTTGCACTAAGTGGGGCCAAGGGGTTAGATAGCCTTGTCCTCGTATGTTGCTTGTCATTATCTCTTTTGGCTAGTTGACCACCTTTCATGTACATATAAGAGCAAGCTTGGAATGTGGGCGATGTGCCTTAAGTTGGATCACATGTGACATTTTGGGGGCAACCCCTTTCCTTTTTCATGACATAGCTTATCGAAAAAATATGACTTGGCATAGGGCTTTATGAATAAGCTCTCATGTCTTCTTCTACTTTAAAGAAATTTATCACAGTAATGGTGTTAGCAACTTCTTTAAAGTGGGGGCATACATCGACACTCATGTTTCATTGTGAAATTTTATTTCTTCTTGCGATGTGTTTCTTTCTTGGTGGTGTAATTAGGTTTGATTCCCTCCAAGAGTTTTATATTTCTTTGACTTTTCCTCTCTTGGAAACATTAAGCACAATGTTCCCTAAGAAGAGACCTTGCAAAAACTAAACAAAATCCCTTTGAGCATCTCTTTTTCTTGTTGCATTGCATTTTATTTATGTACCTTATTAAAGTCATGGAGGTATTGCTTTGATATGGTCCCCTAGGGCTCTCCTAGTGAACAACTAGCTTCAGTAGCCCTTGTGAGAATGCATTTTATCCTTTCCTTATCATAGTCATGGGGGTTTGATGTTGATATGGACCTATTGGGCTCAGCTAGTGGACAACTAGTTCCCACTAGCCCTTGTGAGCATGCATTTTGTTTGCATAGTGGACAACGCATTCCACTTGTAAACCTCTTAAAACCTAGACCCGGTCCATTGTGTTGGATGGCCAGTCAAAGCTTGATCCATTGCAATTTATTTTCCTTTTTCCCTTTTTTCTTGTCTTTGATGGTGTATGTTTGTGATCTGATTTTGGTTGCATATATCATCTACATGTGTGTTCTTTTATGCCTATGTTGGTTTTTCATAGGATCTCAATCTTGGGGGCTTAATCATCCCTCTTTATCATTGTCATCTTATCTTACTAACATTGGTACATTTGAACCCCTCTTGATTGCATGGTCATCTACTTCAGTGTGAGTTTGAAGCAAGTTCATCCTCTCACTAAAGTGGGGGCTAAATGTAGTGTAGTAAAATGCATACCCTTGCATTTTCACAATTGTTTGGGACCACCTTGATTTATTTATGCTTCTTTATGGCTTAACTAGTCCTATTTTGCATCCACAACTCCTATAACTATATCTTTTTTATGGAAAATGTTGATAAACCTCAAAAGATAAATGATCATTTAATTTTTTTGTCTGTGTCCCTGATTTGTGGACTGGGACTAAGATGCCACCTAGGACGTCTTTTTCCTTCATGGGTCTTGGGACCCTAGTTTTGAAACTTCTCAATTAGGTACCTTTTCGGAGTTTGTGCCCCAAAAATTGAGCTTTTGGATTAAGACACCAACAAGGGCATCTTAGTCCTCCTTGGCTTATTTTCAAGGTCCAATTTCAACTTGGGGCGGTAATTTTTCCTCCTTTAATTAATGATTACATATGTCAGCTTGTTGTGGTGTAATTTCAGAATATTAGGCATGAATAAGTATGAATACAAGGTCCATTCACTCATTTCAATTCAAGTCTTTTGTGAGAACAATCATTAGAGTCAAATTGAGTTCACAAGAGCATTCAAGAGAAATTCATCAAGTATTTGTAGCCATCATCAAGATCCAAGCATCATGTCAAGGGTTTAGTGCATCCATTTATGTTGTTGAGCTAAGACTGTGGATGTAGCATTGAAGATCTCTCTACAACTATTCTTCATATAAAATCCAAGGATATAAGATCTACATTCTTCATGGCCACTACATGGTATATTGTATATTTTCTTCACAATACATCATTCAAGGTGATATCATTTACATATTTCATGTTTCATGCTTCATTTCATCATATTGTTTAGTTACCAATAAGGGGTTTGACCAAGGAAAACCCACATTCACTAACAATCAACAAGTTTTCTCTCTCTTGTGTTTTTATATTTGTAGATCTAGGTTGAAGTCTTGAAGGTCACTTGGAGTGCAAAGTTGTAAAAGTTGCAGAGTTGCATTGCAAAGTTGTCATCTTCATAGAAACTCACCTACACATCAAATCGAGCTATTTCAAACCTTGAGATTTGAGGAGAAGCCATTGCAAATCTAGGAGCTCAGGACCACATTCACACTTTTCAAAAATTTAGATCGGGACTATAACAAAAAATATGGTATTGCCTAGGGTTCTCTAACACTTCTAGTGTTTTTCACCTACAAGGAGAGAGGGATACCAAAATGGAAATGTTCACATTCAAGAATAATGCAATTATGATGCAAATATGTCTAAATGCAATGATCTAAATGTTATAAATTGATAAAATAGAGTAAATACTACTGCAAAATCTAGAAAATGCTCTTTGCTTGGAAACACAATGTGATATGTAGAGAGATGGATTGAATATAATATAGGAGATAAAAGGGGTAAACAAAAAGAGTGCACATGGAAAATGATGGAGGCTAGAGTGAAGACTGTAAATGTCCCTTGAATTCTATAAAATCTGATGTTTAAGCCTGGCAGCAAGGTATGTGCAGGATCATCATGAAAAAAACAGGTCCTTAAGTGGCAAAAAATTTAGAAAAATCAGAATTAGGCAACTTGACGTAAACATTTGAATAAGTTATCTATATTATTTCAAAAATATATAAGAATAGAATTTATAGCAAATTGAATGTATCTTTTAAACTACTAGGTTCATTTTTTATTTTTTTAAATATATTTGGTGAAAATTTGAAATTTCAATGTACTAGTACTTAAATTTCATGGAAAGAATAAGAAGTAGTTGTCTTTCTGACCACCCTAACCATAATAAAATGATAATTATTTTTTATAATATTGTAGATATAAGTAGATGACTCATGTCTCGATGTGATGCATATTTTTTTGTAATTTGTTTCCAAGTAAATAATTAATTATGATTTTTTTATTACAACTTTTAAAAAATATAAAAACTTGTATGTCTAACCACCTTAACTTGGTCAAAACTTCATTAAATTATTATTATTATTTTTTAATCCTATAGTGTGCGAAGCATAGAATGTGACACATGTTTTGGATTCAAAATATGTAATACTGTTTGAAAGTTATAGATTTTTTTCAATCATCCTATCAATCAGAACTTTAGTCGTAATTCAAATAGAAAATGAATAATAATTATTTATTAAACTCAAAGTAAAGAATAATTTATATTGGTGGAAAGCTGAGAATCTCCTTTAAAAACCCTTTTCATTTCATCAATTTTGGGTAAAAAAATTCGTCAACCACATACCCATCATATCGCCACTTTTGGCCCATCATGATCCTACACATACCCGAGACACTTGTGCCAAACTGGGTGAATTAGTCCAGTTTTGGAAAAATTCAGGAAAACTGCATCGGATCTTGTTTCAACCAAAAGGTATCCAGATCCACAAAAATCTCTAAAAATATTTGCACAGTGGGACTAAGTCGCCACAATTAGGGGAAGAGTCCACTTTCACTTTTTGAAAGATTCAAAAGGGGAATCTGTAGATCTCGACCTACATTTCTACTTTTGGTAATTTCCCTGATCTAAAACTGCAGAACTCAACTTGTAGGTGTTCTCCAAGTCTCTTTTAGGGTTTTGACCACCTTTAAGGGCTTTGAAAAGTTTTTGACAACATTCCACACCTTACTCTTTGATAAATCTACAAACAAGACCTACAAATCACACAAAGAGAGAAAGAAATGTTGGATGTTAGGGCATGGGGGTTTTCCTTAGTCAAACCCCTTTTATATAATTAAACCAAAATGAATAGATAATGTAATGAATCATGAAACAATGGAGTAAGAACCTTTCCTTGATGATAGATCTTGATTTGTTGCAATGATTGTTGAAGAATCTTCCCTTGAATGCTTGCTTGGTGACTTAGAATGCTCAAACCCTAGCTTGCTTGCAAAGAGTGAATTTTTGAAAGAGTTAGGAGGAAGAGGACAATAGAAGGAGGAGGAGGACCCTCAAGTGAGTGGAAAACCACATATTTATACATGATGTGCCCTATTTTCCCAAAAATACCTCATCACAGGCCGACCTTAGGGTTTTGGAGACAATATCCTACTAGAATTTTTATTTTTAAGCCTAATAGGACTAGAAGTTGCCCAAGATGGCGACTTAGTCCACTTAGGCAATTGTAAGTGGGTGTTAGGAATTCAAATGTAATTAATGTTGTTTAACAAGATTGAAATTTGAAACACACTTAAGTAGGGCCTATAAGTGCATTAAGGGGTCATTTTAACATAATAAAGGGTGAATTTATTGATGTCAAGCCTAGGAAAGTGTGAGAGTTTGTTACAAAACCCTACAACACTTTGAAATAAGGTTTGGTAAAAGGTAAAAAGAATTTGTTTAAATGAATTATAATGAAAGGGTCCTAGAAAAGAGTGGAAGTGGGTTACAACACTTCACAACACCTTTGCAAGACACCCTATAATTTGTATTGATTTTCAAGGGTTTAAGACCTAATGTGAATATGTTGGCCATATTACAACATTAAATCTAGGCAAAACTAGGTCAAAAACCACAAGAAAGGCCCAAATGAGCAAAAAATGTCCAAAGGATACATTTTTTTGTGACACATTTAGCCCCCACTTTAGTGAGAGGATGAAATTGCTTCAAAATCACACTTAAGTATCCATTCAAGAGAGAGGTCCAATTGTACGAATGTGGATGGAAAAGGATGACAAAGATCAAAGGAGATAGTGCAAGCCCCTAGGATCCAAGATCCTAAGTCAAAGCAACACAAGTGCAAGATGACACACACAAGGATGAATGATTTGAAGAAAAACAAGATACACGATCATGCAATACAAGGACTAGAAGGAAGAGAAGAACGAAATTAAAAAGTGTGGATTAAGCTTTGATCATTTGTCCAGCTAGTTGTGGATCAAATATAGGTTGTTTGTCCAAAAATGTATACTCACTCTAAGGTAATGGAACTCTTAGCTATATGTTGGGTGAGAAGTCCAAGAAGGTGAGAAACATATACTCATGGTTGGCATGCACGCACACACATGTAGGTGGCTATGGGGAAATTCATTCTGTTGGTTGGGCTTCCCTCTCGAACCATACCAAAGTTATACCTCCTAATAACTTTGATAAGGCACCACAAAAGACAAGTTATTTTTGCAAATGATGGTGTAAGGAATGTTCAAAAGTTTTTGCTTAGTTCGTGCAAGGTCTCATCTTAAGGAGCATCATGTGTAATGTCTCCAAGAGAGGATAACTGCAAACGGTCTCATCTTGTTTCCAAGAGAAGACAAGTGCAAATGTCTCATCCTGAGCAACATTGTAACTAATGTTTCCAAGAGAGGGAATTGCAAGAAAAAGAAAATTGCAAAGTGAAATGTGAGTGTCAATGTATTCCCCCACTTTAAAGAGGTTGCTAACACCATTACTATGAGAAAGTGCTTTAAAGTAGAAGAATACATGAGAGCTTATTCGGAAAGCCCTATGCCAAGCCATATGTTTCCAATAGGTTGCATCATGAAAAGGAATTATGTCACATGCAAGTCAACTTAAGACATGTCGTCCACATCCCAAGCTTCCTCTTATATGTTCATGAAAGGTTAATGGCTAGTCAAAAGAGACAATGCCAAGTGAAATACGAGGACAAGGCTACCTAACCCCTTGCCTCCACTTAGTGTAAGACAAGGATGAGTCGAAAGGATTGATAAAATGCAGGGTAGAGTGCAAATCAGTATCGATTAGAGGAATTAGGTGCCCCCACATAAGGGAGAGCACCAAACTCCTTAATATGCTGGATTTTACTACTCAAAACCTTACATGCATTAGTAGAATGACCATGAATTTTGGGATAGGCGCAAAAGGAATCCTTGTAATAGAATTTGTTTCGAGTTCATGGAGGAAGGGACATCAAGTGATCTTGGAGGAGTCTCGACAAGATACCCTCTTGATCAAAGATAGAGGGTGTTCCTCTATCTTGTGACAAAGAGATCTCTTGCTTGGTACAAGATGTCATACCTATGCAAGGTTCTATAGATTATGAGATTTTGTATGCTCCTTTAGAGGAGTGTGTAAAATTAAAATCATTAGTGTGTTGTGAGATGACATTGACATTAGGTGAAGAATTATTTGTTTGTTTCGATTGTAGCAAAGGATCATGTTTGAGACCACTAGTGTCTATCAGTTCAGGATGCACTAGTGTTAAGGTTGGGGTAGAAGGGTCATTTGTGATGGTATTGATGTGAGGTGAAGGCTTGGTGATTTAATCAAAGTACAATAACTAAGACCATGATTTTTTGTTTCAATGTGAGGCTTGATAGGGTTGTGGATACCTTGTTCATGAGCACCACATCATTTTCCATTGTAACCAGGTTGTTTCATAAGATCATAACCTTTTCCATAAATTTGTTTCATTGCTTTTGGATCATGTGTTTGTTTGTTATTTATTCTTTGTCTAAAGTAGTTAAGGTGGATGCTTGTGAAGGATCTACCAAGTCTTGTGTTGACAAGACTGTGTTTCCCTTTTCAGATTCTTTGTGTATGGTCTTGTATTCTACCAAGGATGTTGGTGTGAAGTTTAAGGAACCCCAATCATCATCTAAGAGCTTTGTGATTTTCTCAATAGGTTGTTTTTTGTTTGTGTTGTGAGGGTTCCACTTGTGTAGTTGGTGTTAATGTGTGCAATGGATTTTGTTCATTTTTTTGAATGTTCAAGCAATTGTTAGGTTAAAGGTTAGCTTCAAGTGTGTACTTGGTTGTTGTAGATGAACTTCATTTTATGATGAAGAGTGGAAGGCACCCCATTCATTGCATGAATCCATGGTCTGCCTAAAGGAAGATTATATGAAATTTCTTGAGGCATAACATGGATCAATGTTTCCAATGTGGCTATTCCAACTGTAAGAGGTAACGTAACCACACTAAGTTGTTCCTTTGCGATGTTGTCAAATCCCCTAATAGATAAGGAATCAGGTTGAATATTTGATCGGTCAATGCCAAGCCTATCCAAAAGACTCACACTACACACATTGAGGGTTGAGTCATTATCTAAAAAAGTTATCTTGATCCCTTTTGTTTTGTATTGAGATATTATTATGAAAGCTTCATTTTGTTTTTGCACTTCCAAAGGAGGGAGCTCACTTTGGTGAAAAATAATATCATTTATTCCTTAAATAATAGTTGTTATGTCATTTGGTTGTACATTAGAAGGGATATGAACTTGTTGTAGGGAATTTTGCATCATGTTGTGATAGTGAGGGGAGGCTTGAATAAGATCCCATAATGATATCTTAGCAAGATTGTTTCTTAGTTTTTCAACAAGATCATACTCCCTAATGAGTGAATTTAATTGAGGGGCAATAGGTAATATGGGAATGGGTGAAGGTAAGGGTGTTAAGGTTGGTTGTTTTTGGTGTGGGTTGTTTCTTATGTAATGTGTGTGAGCAATGGTATTATGACTCGATTGCTATGACACATTATTCTTGGGTGGGTAGAGGATGAATTTGGGTTTGTTTTGAGTTGGAGGTTTGTTTGAGGGTGGGTAAAGGATATGTTGAGGTTGATTAATATTAGCATCCTTGAGCAAGGGAGAGGCTAATTCTGTCTCGATAACTTCGTCCAAGGATACAATATTAGTATTGTCAATGTTGCATGTATTGTGTATCATGATATCCTCCCTAGGAGGAAGGGTTTTAGGAGAACTAAAAACCAACGACTCTTGGCAATCAAAGGTTGGTTCTTCTAAAAGGATTCATCACAAGTAGCGGAATGATAAATGTTTGAATTGTCTTGCATAGTAAGGGTTTCTCTAGATAAAGGGGAACAACGAAGATTCTCATGACCTTCACTAATTATGTTTTCTAACAACAAAGTATCTACTTCACAACTATGAGAGATATTAGGAGAAGGAGGAATGTTATTGTCATGATTAGCTATGTTTGTGTTGTCTTGTTGATTAATGTTTTGTCCACTAAGAGAAGTAAGAAGAGAGAAACAACTAGGATTCTCCAAACTCTCATTAATTGATTCTTCTATCAAAATATCTTCGTCACTAATAGGAGAGATATTAGGAGAAGAACAAATATGATTGTTAGGAATTTCCAAGGTTGTATCCTCTTTCACTAAAACACTCTCATAGGGAAGGGATAGGAAAATTTTCTTATCATATCTAGATATATAAGATACTAACATTGTTTGAACAAAAATGAAAAGTACTTGTAATCATTTCATACAATGTTTTAGAAATATAAACAATGTATATCCAAAGATACAAAACATTTTTATCTAATGTATGCAAAGCTTTAAGAAGGAGAATAATGTACATGTAAGAATGAAAAGCACTTTTATCAAACTGATGCAAACGTTTATGAATATACAAATTGTATATGAAAAAGTGAAAAGTACTTGTATCAATGTTATGCAAAATTTTAAAAATGTGAGAAGTTTCAGATCTAATGATGAAATGATTTCAAGAATGACTACCCTAAATTGATGATTTTGAGCTAGATGCATAAAACCAATTTTTCCAAGACTTTCTAGACTTACAGTATATGATACTAGGAGTCTAAGAAAGCACAGAAATGAGGTTTCTAATTGTAGACACATAAAAATGACCTAGGCTTGCAAGCTCTAATTTAATCCTTTTAGCATAATTCAGACATTTTAATTATGTCCTTGATTCACTTTCGACTATTAATTAAATAATTCGTAATTATATAATTAATTCATATCTTTTATTCGCCATGATTATTAAATAAATAAATTTTATTTATTTATTTAATGCGTCACTAATTGTCTAATGTCTTCCTATAATTAAATAAATCTCTTAATTTATTTACTTATTTTTGTCCATTATGTCTTCCTAATTGTTAAATAAATTATTTATTTATTTATTTAATATGTCACTAATTCTCAAAAAGTCCTCTTCTTTCTAAAAATAAATAAATTCTTATTTATTTAATCTTTGTCCACTTTCTACTATAATTAAAATATTATGTTTAATTATTTAATTATGCATTAGCCTCTTCTTTCCTAAATTAAATAAATTTTATTTATTTAATTTGGTCCACTCTCCTGAATTTTGAAGTAAATCATTATATTTAATTTAAAAGGTTCCCTTTGTCACATTCTTCTATAATTAAATAATATCTTTATTATTTAATTTCCACCTAAATTAAATAAACTTTTGCTATGCTCATTTTAAATAAAATTTATTTATTTAGAATAAGTCCCACCACCTAAATTAAATAATTTTATTATTTAATTTCTCCTCTTTTACTGTGCTCATTTTAAATAAATATTATTTATTTAAAATAAGTCTCACTTTCTAATTTCCCTCTTTTAGTAAATAATTTAAATCAAATTATTTACTGTCACAATGACCCCACTACTTTTGAATTAAAATAATTTTTAATTCAAAAAGTCAACATCACCTCTTGAATCAAATAATTTTAAATTATTATTTGATTCTCCAGCAACTTCGTTTTGTGTGCCTAGTATCTCTTGTCACATGCATTGTCAACCCTTGATTTGATTTTCTAAAAATCAATCTTGTCCATTCATTTCAAATTTAACCTAATGTTTCCCTAACCCTAATTGTGGGTTGTTATATTGAATCTTGTCCATTGATTCTAGGGTACTTGCTAACTTTTAATCTTGGCCATTCACACAAAATTGCATTTTCTATAAAATGGCAATTTTGGTCTCATTTTGGGACATCTGGTATTTTGATATTAGGCAGCTTCATGTTCTTGCAATTTCATACTCTTGCATGCTTCTTCATTTGTCTTAGGCATATTTAGATTTCATTTGGCATAGTTTAGACATATTTAGATGCTTACTAGTTGCATTATAGCATAGTATTGCTTGTAGTCATTCAAAATCTATCAACATTTGCTTAGGGCTTGTCATTTCCATTGGCTTGCTCATCATAAATCTAAGGGAAACAATATACTTCAGCAAGTTGAGAAGGTATAATGGAGGTCAGACATGGAGGATGAAGACATTTTTGTACGATTTTTTCATTTGTTTCATTTATTCCTTTGCACTTCATTATCACTTTGGGTTTTTCATGTTCTGCATTTGATTTTGCTAAACCTAGGAAAAATTCTCTTAGTTACATTGGTGAACCTGACATATTTTGAATTTTTTTGAAGAATTTTGGAGTTGGATCCTTATTGTTGCAGGTTTTGTTGACCTTTTGTTGCAAGTTTTGCATCATTTTGGGGACAAAACCCTAGGTTTCAAAGATTCGACCATATCTCTCAAATGGCTACATACTGTCAGACAAATTTTTTTTTGCAAGTTTGGGAAAATATCAATAGCTTTCAATCCGAAAATCAGAGTTTTTAGAGCTTCTGTGCATTTTTTATAATTTTTTTTGTTATTTTGATGAAAAATCAATTTTGAGAGCAAATGAGCAAATTTTTCAGATTTGTTTACATTTTTGGAAATCTCTTGGAATTTAAATAGGGGTTTTTTTTTTATGTTTTTAATTTTCGTGCAAACTAATTTGAAAAAAAAAAACATATTTTTAAAAATTAGGGTTTTACAAAGATTGACTTATATCTCACAAACTATTGTAGATCTATTCACAAATTATTTTTTTGCAGGTTTGGAATGATGTCAGACACCTTTCGTAAAAAAATTAGAATTTTTGGACGTATTTGTAATTTTTAATAATTTTTTTATGATTTTTCATAAAAAAAATAATTTTGAATGCAAAACATAGAATTATTCAGATTTTTTTACATTTTTGGAAAACTCTTTGAATTTCAGCAAGGGTTTATTTTCTATGTTTTTACTTTTGATGCAAAAACTAGTGCCAAAAATCAGATTTATTTTGACTAGCTAACCCTCTAATATTAGTGATCAATAATAGAAGTATCCTCTCCCCTTGCACACTTGTGTGATCCTGGGTGTAAGAGAATTTGTTATTGACTCTAGGAATTGGGCTTGCACTAGGTCAATTAGAGTTAGGGCAACACTTTTTCTGTATGGTAGTTTAAAGATTTTGGGTTACTGATTTTTTGTTTGCTGCTTGTGGTGAGGAGTCTAATACTTGTTTGTTTTGTTTTATTTCACAAATCTTAAACAAACAACTACAAATTTGCATATTTTTTCACATTCATGAGTTAAAATGAACATGCATGCATATTCATTGGATTAAAAAGAACACAATCTTGCATGATAACTCATTGGATTAAAATAAATTTGCATCTCTTCATAGCATTGGGTTAAAATGAACTTTTAGTTAGTTCACACTACAAATGGTTAAAATGAACCTCATGTTTTGAGAAATACTAAAAACGGTTAAAATGAACTCCATTTTTTGTATGTTTGTCAACACATTTCATTTTGGGCTTAAAATGAACACCATGCGAGTGTGAGTTAATATATTCATGTGCTCTCTCTTTGTTTTTAAACAAAGCTCGATTGAACTATAAATATTTTGGCTCGCTTTTGTTAACCTTAGATTTTGGGCTTGCTTTGGTGGAAAAAAGTACTCACCCCATAGTGACTCAAATCAGGAACGCGCTAAAGCCAAGCGATGCCCAATTGGTATATAAATTTTAATGTTAAGGAAAGCTTAGCATTACAGAACCTCTTGTGGACCAGCAATTGACTCTCCAGTACCCTTGTGGTGCGTCAAAACCTATAGAGCGTAACATTTGTAGACTGAGATGATAATGTCTCTCGTGTGGCCTTCTGAACGGGTGCCCGAAATAAATCCTTTGTTTTAGAAAACCACAAACCCTCTATTCTTTGGTGCAACAACGGTCGTTGCTAAGGCACCCACACCTATGCAGTTCTTAGTAGAAATGATCAATCAGCCATGGGAATTTCATGGAGATTGGAAGCTTGGTTGCCCTAAGAAGTGAGTGCACTATAAGGGGGAGCCTGTGGGGCCAAGCTTCTGAATTCATTTGCTAAGGATATGTGGTTAGTGGGATCCAAAAGAATATTGTCCTTCAGCCATAGGATTTTTGTAAAATGATTTCTATGTGGTTGATTTTCATTTTTTACAACATCATATGTTTGCCAACTGTTTTCAGACAATTCCAACAAATAAACATCAAACTTGCCAATATCTGAAATAACTTTGCCAACTGAAACAAATCTTTGCAATCGACCTAAAAAATTTTCAAATCACTTTATGCAATGCATTTTCCATCATGAACCACATTTGTCAAATCAAGTCCTCAATTTTTCACACTTCTCCAAAAGTAAATTGTCATTGGACCAAGTCAAACAAATCAATCCTTAGTCATTGTCCTTTGCTGAGCTACTTCCAACTCATAAGTCTAGTGTGGAAATCTCACCTTGTCATTTTGTCATCTCATCCTTCAAACCAATCCTTTGACAATCCAAATCGAGACATTGGCCAAACTTTCAGTGGTTAGAAAACCTTTCCTAAAATTCATTTGACATAAGGCACTCATTACCACTTTGCATTTTGCATTCCTTTTTGTCCTCATAATCACTTTGCATAGCCTTAGCCTCATTCCATCCACCATCACGTCTTCAAGCCACTTTGATATGCTTGCTAGTTGAATTGAATGCCAATTTCTCAGTAATGGTCAAGCCCAATTAGCTAGGGACTTCAAAACACTATACCTCCAATCCAATTCCAAATTTACAACCCCTAGCCCTCCATCCACCTATCCATCTTACCAACAATCCATGAGTCCTTGTCCTCTATCCATCTACTATCAAGAGTCCCCTAACACCATCCATGGGACTAAGTCACAACAAACGTCCATTAGTCATACCTAGCCTAACTTTGACAAGGGCAATCAGCCATTCATCAATCTAAACCAACTATCCACGTCATATCATATTCATCCATCCACATCATATCCTTGTCATGCATTCATGTCCTCTCCTAGCCCATCATCCCTCAATCAAGTCCAAACCTCCATGTCATATCCTAGTCCATCATACACCAATCCATTCCAAGACACTCCATGTTTTCATGAAAACATATCTAGTCATGGTCTCCAAATTCCCATCTTCTTACCTACACTTGAAGATACATGTCAAGAGGCAAGTCCAAAGCATGACATCATAACATCACCGTCTTGTCCAAATCAAAGTAGTCTATTAGACCCCATCTTTACATCTATTCAAGAAGTCCTCCTAGACAATCATGCCATACCAAAGACACCTATCCTTGGTCAAGAGTCCATCCAAAACCATTCCATTCAAGACAAACCTATCTATGGTAAAGAGTCCATCCAAAACCATGTCATTCAAGACAAACCTATCATTGGTCAAGACCCTATTTTTGATCATGTCATTCCAACTAAGCCCATCTTTGATCAAGACACTATTTCTGAAGAAGTCCAAAATGATCCACTCCTTGACCTTTATTCCCTTCATGATCAAACACTTGAAGACAACCATACCGACACTTCCAAAAATGAGACACTTGCCTCCATGGGACACATAGATGATCTTCCTATAGAACAAGAGGCTACTATTGTAGACATATTTGCAAATGATCAAGCTATAACTAAATTTAGTGGGCTCTATGACAATGACCATGAAGATCATTTTGACATCAACTTTGAAGCACCAACAGAATCATCAGAATCTGATATGTCAGAAAATCAAACTGAAAATGTTAGTCAAAAATCTATCCAACATGTCAGTGAAGCTACAACATCCTATCAATTAGGATCATCTATCTTTTTAAGAGCAGGCTTTCTCACAGATCAAAAGATTTCAAGCATTAATTTCCACAATAAGGATGGGTTAGCATCTTGCTTCCACAATAACAAGTACCCCATCGCAAACAAAATTTTTTAGAACATGAATTATCAAGGAAAGGGATTGGGCCTACACAAGCAAGGAATTTTGGAGCACATTCAAGTTCAAGCACATTACGGACATCAAGGTCTTGGCTATTCATCAGTTGAAAAATCTAATGATGCTAGTTTTCCCTCCTCGATATTGGGGGAAACTTTATCTAATACAAACATCAAAATGGATGTCATGAGTAGTCATTGTCATAAGGTTGTTGCCAACACTCCTTCCATCCACACCATACACTATCATTTCAACATGAATAAGCCTTCCATTTGGAACCAACAAAAACAAAAGCATTACAAATCCAAAGATCAAAATCACATTTCAAAGGCCATGGAATTTTTCAACAATAAAAGTGGACAAATGAAGCTAAAATGGATCCCAAATGATCTGTATAGGATCTAGACTAGATTGCAGAATGGAATGCTTAAACTTTTACAATGATTATTCCAAGTTTACAAAATTTGAATTCATGCATACATTAACAAATTTATGCATTAAAACTGAAACTTAAAGTGACAAATCAGAACATGAGAGAGGAGAGAAGAAGTGCAAACAAATTGGTAACGGAGTTCATCACAAACGTGACTACGTCTCCGGGTCCACTCCAATAGAGAGACCGATCCGATTAACTCCAAAATCAATTACAAAAGCACCACAACCATTCTCCAAGCACTTCGGCAGCATAACAGTGCTCTGGCATACAAGAATGGCTCAAAGAATCTCCACAAGACCTCTCTTTCATGTCACCACAGCTTCAAGACTTTATCACCTGAAAAAAAACATCATCTCCACTCTCACCTCACACCCCTTTTTATACATGGAATTTGCCTAATTAGGCCTAACCATCAAAATAAATGCTTAACCCCCCTTAACAATTCGTGCAACAACTATTTTGTCTTGTACAATCTTTTTGTTGAGAGTTTTAAGTGGGTTTTTGTTGGGTTATGGCTTAAAATGCCTTTTGGTTAAGGCTCGGCCAACAAAACATTAACAAAACCAAACGAACTCCCACTATATCTCAGAAGCCGTTGGTGGTCTATCGGTGAGTATCATTTTTACTCGCTATGAGGTCGGGAGTTCCAACCTCCGCCGGCCATTTTAAAACTAATACCAAACATTTAAACAATAAAACCAACCGCTGTCCATGTATACTGAAAACACCGGCCGCGGTTGCAGCGGCTAATGGCCCGACTCACCGAACGGAGGTTGCGGGTTCAAACCCGTCCAAAAAATTTACCAATCTATTTAACAAACCCATCCGCCGATAAGAGGACACGTGTCATCCTTTAATTCACCGAACAATCCGACGTGTATGTCGACCAGGTGCTGACTGTGTTGCCGACAATGCCGCCACATGTCCAATGACGTGTCGTACGGATGCCATGTGTCGCACTCTCATTGTTCCGTACAATCTGACTCATCTGCCACGTGTTTCATCCAAATTCGTCCACTTGGCTTCCGTACTGTACGGACTGACACGTCAGCATGATGACGTCATCATCTGTACCTTCAAGTCAACCGAACTTTAACTGCCAATATCTTGAGCATACGGTGTCGGATTTTGACAAAATGAACACCGTCAGAATCATCTCGACGAGCTCTTCACGATGACGCCAACTTCGAGAAATTTTGATGACATCATTTTTTTCCGCCTTCTGGATGCCCTCTTATCCTAGTTTCACCCAAGGTTTGACTGGCCATAACTTGTGCAAACGGACTCTTTTTCACTCCGTTCGAGTTGCGTTGGAATCAGGACGTCGAGCTCTTTCTGATGGTGCTGATTTTGGAGAGAAATGAGACACTTCAATTTTCACTGAAAATATCCATCGGATCACCAAAACAAAGTGGTTCAAGTCAAGAAAAGAATGAATTAGGCAAAGAAAATATGCCAAAGTTCAATCAAAATGTGGAACCACTACACAAGCAGACTCCCACATACAATACATTTCCACCTTCGTCAAAATGACCATCAAAATAGACATATAAAAATGTTGGTTCCAAACAACTTCCTAACTCGACACCTAAAGTTTGAAGAATAAAAACCAATACATCCAAACAACCCGTCCATGTCCACCATCATCCATCATAATCCTACATCCTCCTTAAAATCCAAACATCCCATGTCACAAATCCGTAGCATCTTGGCAAAAACTCTCTATTATAAGGACTCTCATGGTACTCTATCACGATGTGCGTATCCTTATAAGGCCAACTCTAGTATTAACAAGGATCACAATGACATCAGTCAGTTGTATGCAAGGGCTATCAACCTGACAAGGCAACTACTTCAAAAAGGTCATTATTGGCATGTCATGACACCAGTCTCTACATCAGCACTGTCAAAGGCTTAAGCATAGTCAGTGGTCATCTAAAGCATCAAGGCTATCTGGGAAAAATTCCAAAAATTTCAAAAAAAAAAATTGTCACCTTGATGAAAAATTGGCAAACAGGCATCTTGGTGACACCAAATAAATTAGAAAATATCAAGAATAGTAAAAAGAAAAATTTCATCCAATAGTGAAAACCATTCTTATGGCACTTTGGATAAGTACCATGATGAAAACTTGGAAAACAAGCATCATGTGTAGAATAAATCATCTATGTGAACCATTGCACTTGGAGGCAAGTCATCTCATCTCCCATTCCCTTCACATGACATTCTCATCTACCCATCTAAACCTTACCATGTCCATCCATTGTCCCACCTATTTTGATCTTGACAAAGACTGGGGAAAAAACACAAATCATGCTTTGGAAAACTTTTTGACGTGTCTATCTTCTGGTCATACCTGAGTCATTGAATATCATGTCATTACCTTCATAGCCTCTTTTTCGCTATGCAACATCATCCTTGGAGGCCATATGATAATTCTCCTAGTCCAAGGCATCCATGTCTCCTATCTTTTACCAAGGCCATCCATTATCCTTTTATACCTATCGCCCATCTTGGTTTCCCTTGTCAATGGTCTAAGGATCCTTCATCATCCCATCTAGTCCTCATCAAGTCATTCACAATGCAACAATATGGAAAACCTGGTGCATCATCCAAAACATTCCTTGGCTTTGTCCCTAGCCCTGCTGTAGACTTTTATCCTCTTGTCATATCATTTTCATCCTCACGTTGTTTCGGGATGTGTCCTTCCCACATCAAACAACGTTGTTGTTGTCATTGTCACCTATCAATCAGTATTCAACTTGACTAGCGAAAAAAATCATGGTTGTCCTTGGATTCATGGGTGTAGGCATCATTCACATGCATTTGTCATTATCCTGCATTCGTAAAAAGCCTTGAAAAAAGTCATAAAAATCAGAAAAAGTCCTGAAAATAGTCATAAAAATCTGACAAAAGTCTTGAGAAAAAATTCTAAAAATCTAAAAAAGTCTTGAAAAAAACGTCCTAAAATTTTTTTTTAAAATGTCCTAAGAAAATACAAAAACATCCAAATCAATGTCAAAATCCCATAAATAGAGTCAAATTCAATCATATCTTGTCAAGTCAGTCACGTCAATCAATCATTGTCATTGGTCTAAACTACGTTGTCTTTGTGCATTTGCTACATAGGCAAGATTCATCTTTGAATCCCTAAGACATTAGGTCAGTCTTTCTAGGTTTGTCAAAATAAAATCATGGTTCAAACTTTTATCCTTTGGACAACGTCATTGGTCGTCTCAAACTACGAGGTCTCTGAGTGCGCGATGTAGGCAAGGCCATCAATCGATGGGCCCCTGAGGCCGCACTAGGTCAGTCCATTAGGGTTCATGGAACAACGTTTTCACACGTCAAACTTTCTTCAAATCAAGCAAATCTTCCATCAATCCCGAGCAAACAATCTATCTATATTTTGTTTCATCAGCAATTTCAGTCAATTCAACAATGGCATGTAATCAAATTCTATCAAGACAATTTAACCTAGCAAAATTTTGGGTTCTTCTTTAGATGTGTCCTTCTGAAGAGCAACTCTCGTCATTTCTTTATGCTTTTGGATGTGTCCTTCCTAAGCATTTTCCTCATCATCTGGCATTTTGATAGATTCTCCTAACTCCGAGAATTAATCTCCTAGATATTAACGTCATTCAGGATGTGTCCTTGAATTTGATATCACTCAACATTTGGCAACCTTGACATTAAAACACTTGACATTCAAACAAATTTGGCAAACACTTGGCACTTGTCTTTTGGTTTTTCATTATGCTACTAGTTTTTCAGCGAGATCCCAACAACAGGATTTAGAGAAACAACGACATCTCATAATGTTTGCCTTGTCTTTTGACACTCATGTTACTAGTTTCTCGACGATATCCTGACTACGAGATTTAGAAAAATAATGACGTATCATGATAATGGCTTTATTTTTTTTCCTTTGGCAGTCATGTTCCTAGTTTCTCAAGGATGTCCTAGAAAATAGATTTAGAGAAGCAACGACATTTCATGGTTTGTCCTTCTTGTCTTTTTTTGCTTGCGGTTGGTTATGACAAAAAGACTGGGGCAATTGTGCTTTTAGTATGAGTCATGATCATCCTTGTCTGCGACTGTTTGTCTTGTGTGATGGTACGACCTTGCACACCTTGGTTTATGTCATATCATGGTGTTTGTTGGCCATTACAATAATCTACCCAATGATGATTAAGAGCAATAAATATTAAAGTCCTATGGTAATATGTTGAAGGATTTGGTCTAGGAACTAACATGCAAGCATATATAGGCATCATATCCATATCATCATCCATATCTTTTGCACCAACACTTTCTTGTCTCATCCTCTTCAAGTCTTCTCATCAATTTCGAGTGCACACCCGTGTTCTTGGAACCCGTCTGTCCTCCTGAGGGGGCATACTGCAACCCTCCTCATCATTCTTCCTCATCCTATTTTGCACTGGGGCATATTTTTGGACTTATTTTCTTTGCCACAATGCAACAGGCTGCATTATGACAAAGAGGGGCAAATGTAGACACATAAAAATAAACTAGGCCTGCAAGCTCTAATTTAATCCTTTTAGCATAATTAAGACATTTTAATTATGTCCTTGATTCACTTTCGACTATTAATTAAATAATTTGTAATTATTTAATTAATTCATATCTTTTTATTCTCCATGATTATTAAATAAATAAATTTTATTTATTTATTTAATGCATCACTCATTGTCTAATGTCTTCCTATAATTAAATAAATCTCCTAATTTATTTAATTATTTTTGTCCATTATGTCTTCCTGATTATTAAATAAATAATTTTATTTATTTATTTAATATGTCACTAATTCTTAAAAAGTCCTCTTCTTTCTAAAAATAAATAAATTCTTATTTATTTAATCTTTGTCCACTTTCTACTATAATTAAAATATTATGTTTAATTATTCAATTATGCATTAGCCTCTTCTTTCCTAAATTAAATAAATTTCATTTATTTAATTTGGTCCACTCTCCTGAATTTTGAATTAAATCATTATATTTAATTTAAAAGGTTCCCTTTGTCACATTCTTCTATAATTAAATAATATCTTTATTATTTAATTTCCACCTAAATTAAATAATTTTATTATTTAATTTCTCCTCTTTTACTGTGCTCATTTTAAATAAATATTATTTATTTAAAATAAGTCCCACTTTCTAATTTCCCTCTTTTAGTAAATAATTTAAATCAAATTATTTACTGTCACAATGACCCCACCACTTTTGAATTAAAATAATTTTTAATTCAAAAAGTCAACATCACCTCTTGAATCAAATAATTTTAAATTATTATTTGATTCTCCGGCAACTTCGTTTTGTGTGCCCAGTATCTCTTGTCACATTCATTGTCAGCCCTTGATTTGATTTTCTAAAAATCAATCTTGTCCATTCATTTCAAATTTAACCTAATGTTGCCCTAACCCTAATTGTGGGTTGTTATATTGAATCTTGTCCATTGATTCTAGGGCACTTGCTAACTTTTAATCTTGGCCATTCACACAAAATTGCATTTTCTATAAAATGGCAATTTTGGTCTCATTTTGGGACATCTGGTACTTTTAAAATTAGGCAGCTTCATGTTCTTGTAATTTCAAACTCTTGCATGCTTCTTCATTTGTCTTAGGCATATTTAGATTTCATTTGGCATAGTTTAGACATATTTAGATGCTTACTAGTTGCATTATAGCATAGTATTGCATGTAGTCATTCAAAATCCTTTAAAATTTGCTTAGGGCTTTTCATTTCCATTGGCTTGCTCATCATAAATCTGAGGGCAACAATATATTTCACCAAGTTGAGAAGGTATAATGGAGGTCAGCCATGGAGGATGAAGACATTTTTGTAAGATTGTTTCATTTGTTTCATTTATTCCTTTGCACTTCATTATCACTTTGGGTTTTTCATGTTTTGCATTTGATTTTCCTAAACCTAGGAAAAATTCTCTTAGTTACATTAATGTTGTAATAGACAACGAAAAATCTGGACAGAAACTAAGTCACTCAAAATGGCGAATTAGTTGCAATTAGGGTTTTTTTTCAAAATTTCTAGAAATTTTTAGTTGGTTTAAAGGGTTTTGATGTTGTATGATCATAAGAGGAAAGGTAAATGCATATTTTATATTATTGTTGATGATTTGAGGTGAAAAAATGCAAGTTATAGACACTTTCATTAATGCAAAAATGTGAAACACTAGAATGCAATTAAACAAATGCAAAATGCAATGCCAACTAAACTAGGGTGATAATGAGCTCCAAATCAAAAAAGAAGGGTATTCGAAGGACGGGTTCACCAAAATGTAATGAATATTTTGGTATCACTTAGGGTTATCTAACACTTCTAGGTTTTTTCACCTAAAAGGAGAGAGGGATACCAAAATGTCAATGTTCACATTCAATACTAATGCAAGTATGATACAAATATGTCTAAATGCAATGATCTAAATGTAGGAAATTGATAAAAGAGAGTAAATACTACTGCAAAACCTAGATAATTCTCTTTGCTTGAAAACACATTGTGATATGTAGAGAGATGGATTGAATGTAATATAGAAAGAGATAAAAGGGGTAAATAGAAAGAGTGCGCCTGGAAATGGTGGAGGCTGGAGTGAAGACTATGAATGTCCCTGGAATTCTAGAGAATCTAATGTTTAAGCCTAGCGGGACACTTGTTCTTGTTGGATGTTGTGGTTGTGTTGCTAATTTGTGGTTTTCATAGATGTCAACACTATTAGAATTTGGTGATTTGAAGGTTGTATATGTCGAGGATATTGAGAAAATTATAATAAACATGTTATAGTGTGCCTGTGAAGATTAGAAGTTCAGTATGGTGTAAAACTTAGTACGATGGTTTTTAGATGTTGTGCTTTAATGGGTTTGTTGCTAAGCCTATCTAGTTTGTACCCCAAAATTTTTAGAGCTACACATCAAGATTTGTGCAAGTTGTTTGTTTTTGTGTTCCTATAGTCATTTTGTTATTGTAGAAAATGGTTTTGGAAGAAGAGAATGAAAGTCTAGAAATTCTAGTTGTGTATGTTCCTACAACATTCATGGATGTTTCTAGATTGTTCCCTATCTTTTTTTCACATTCATGTTGATTGGTGTGATCACGATCAAAGTTTTTTTTGTTGTGTGTTCAAATTTTCATGTTCTTCGTCAACATGATGGTTGTAGCCTATTTTCGATCCTCGTGGATTAATCTTTTAATGCTTGGTGTGTTCGAGGGTGTTGATTTAGGTCTTCATTATGTTGTGATCGACTTAGGTTGGTGTGCATTGAGATTTGTTCATGAATTGGGCTAACAATTTGTAATTTATTCTTTTATTCTTGGTCGACAAGTTATTAATGTAAATCCTTGAAGCGGATATATAAGAGTAATTATTTCCTTCATTTTGAAGAAGTATGAGTGAAGTATGTTTGTGAAATGTGTGAATAGAGATTAGATCATTTGAGTACAAAGCAGAGTGTGAATAAGATTGATCAAAGTGTGAAGAAGTATTTTTGTGCATAATCGGAACTGTCATCAAGCTTTTGAAGGAGCTAATTTCTTAGTTCATATTCTTTAGATGGTTTTAATCCAAATGTTTCTGAAAGGCAATGAGCCTTCCTTTGAGCCTAGAGCTCTAGGTAGTGTTCTTGAATGCATGTGCATCCCTTATTCATTATTCATTATACTTTTAACATGGCATAATCTTGTGGACTAATAGCCACCATGGTTTTTCCCCTAACAGGATTTCCACGTATAAAATCTTGGTGTTCATGTGTTTCTAATGTGTTGTTGATTCATGCTTTCATTTTTAATTATCATATCTAAGATTAAAGGTTAATAAGGTTGAATATGTCTTAAATTCTATGACAACTGATTCACCCCCCCTCTTAGTTGTCTACTCTTGTTTTTCCAACAATTGGTATCAGATCAGTTTCCTCTGAAGAAGCCTAATAGATTGAGGTGATCTGAGATGGCATCTTACAAGAAGGATAGTCCTAGTTTCGATGGAACAAACTACTCTCTATGAAAGGTCAGAATGGAGTGTCATTTGAAGTATATCGGTGAACCCTTCTAGAAGATCACAAAGAACATATATGTTATTCCTTGGAATGGTCCCTCTACCCCTGATGAGATCAAAGAAGTAGAAACAAAAACCAAGCCTATAGAAGCATTGTTGAGTGCTTTGACAGATTCAGAGATAACAAATGTGATAGGTCAGAGAACAACATATGATATCTTGAAGAAGTTGGAAACATTGTATGAAGGAGATGCTCAAGTGAAGATTTCTAAGCTAACAAGTCTAAAAGCCAAGTGGGAGAACTTGAAGATGAGTGAAGATGAAAACATTGTTGCTTTTACACAGAAAGTGAATGAACTAGTGATGGGTATTAGATGTGTCGGTGGAGTCATGGATGAAGATGAGATTGTAGCTAAAGTGCTCAGATCAATTCCTACTTCTTACAAGTCAAAATCCCATGCTATTGAAGAGCTCAAGATAGTAAAAAATATGACAAGAGATATACTAGTTGGCAAGCTTACTACCTTCGAATTGAGTGAATTTGGTGAATCTACTCCTAAGACAAAATCTGCATTTAGGGCTACTGTATCCAGAAAGAGTCAACAGAGATATGATCTAGGAGAAATTTCTAGAAAGACATTCAAGTATGAAGATGAAATGAAACAAATTGAAGATGAAGAAAGAGAGTTAGAAGAATTGGAAGCATTGATTGTGAAAAGAGAAGCCAGAGGTCAAGGAAAGTACAAAGGAAAGTTGCCTATTAAATGTTTCTCTTGCAGTAAGATAGGTCATTTTTCTTCAAGGTGTCCTAAAAGAACTCCTAGGTTCAAATTTGATAAGCCTACATTTCAAAAGAAATGTTATTATGTTGAAGAAGGTGTTACTAATGATGACTCTGACAAAGAAAATGGAAATGAAGAAGGATGGATATTTATTGGTATCAAGGAAAATGGTCAGGTGTCCACTGAATCTACTAGTCATGTGAATGTTGAGAAAGCTCTTGCAACCAAAATTGAAGAAAAGGATGAATAGGTGATTGACAGTGGATGCTCACATCATATGAATAGGTCAAAAAGCAAGTTTGTAAGCTTGGAAAAATATGATGGTGGTGTTGTAAGATTTGGAGACAAAACTTCTGGTGTGATCTGTGGTAGAGGTAGTATTTCTTTTGGTGATAAACATAATATTGATGATGTCCTTTATGTAGAAGGCTTAAAGAATAACTTGTTGAGTGTTGGAAAGATGGTAGATAAGGGATACAATCTTCAGTTCAAGGATGGTAAATGGAGGATACTGGGAAGTTCAGGAAATATAATTGCTTCAAGTACAAAAACAAAAGGTAACATTTTCCACGAGTGCTACTAGTGAAAGTTATTTAATTTCTCAAGTTGATGTAAGGTTGCTATGGCATAGGAGCTTGTTTCATGTGAACTTTGATAAAATTGTCAAAGTAAGTTATTCTCAAGCAGTTAGAGATATTTCTAAACTAGTGAAGCCTACTAACACTATATGCAAGGAATGTCAGATGGGAAAGCAGACTAGAATTTATTTTCAGAGCAAACAACATTCTAATGGAGTACTAGAACTGCTGCACACTGATCTATGTGGTCCCTCCAGAATAAGAATTCTACAAGGAGAAATGTACTTTATGTTGCTTATTGATGATTATTCTAGGATGATATGGGTTGCTTTCTTGAAAGAAAAACATGAAGCATTAGAAAAGTTCAAAAGTTTCAAAGCTATGGTAGAGAATGAAGCAACTTTAAAGATAAAATGCTTAAGGTTAGACAGAGGTGGTGAATTCACTTCTCAAGAATTCAATTCATTCTGTGAAGAGCATGGAATCAAAAGACTGTTATCTGCTCCCTGAACCCCTCAACATAATGGAGTTGTTGAGAGAAAGAACATAACGATTCTAGATGTTGCTAGAACTATGATGTTGGAAGAAAATGTTCCTCATATCTACTAGAGATAAGCTATAAGCATTGTTGTGTACACTATCAACCGAGTAAATTTCAATGGTAATTCTGGTAAGACTCTTTTTGAGTTGTGGTTTGGTTATAAGCCTACTGTTAAATACTTCAAAATATTTGGAAGAAAATGTTGTATCAAGCAAGATGAAGATATAGGCAGGTTTGATGCTAGAAGTGATGGAGGAATCGTTATGAGTTACTCTACTAAGAGCAAGGCCTACCGGTGCGATAATAGAAGACTAAAGAAAATGGTTGAAAGTGCAAATTTCAGAGTTGATGAAGATACTGCCAGACCATCTAGTTACTGTGGATATGATTCAGATGACCAACATGATAGTACCGATAATGGAAATAATTTTCAAACATAGAATCAACTACAAATTGTTTCGGTGAATCAATAAAATCAAGAAGCAAAAACTAGTGGGAGTGAAGAAGAAAGAACAAAAGAACCAGAAGTTAGAGAGAATCCTAAAATTCCAAGGTATGT
Organism: Sequoiadendron giganteum; assembly: GCA_007115665.2. Classification (NCBI taxonomy): domain Eukaryota; kingdom Viridiplantae; phylum Streptophyta; class Pinopsida; order Cupressales; family Cupressaceae; genus Sequoiadendron; species Sequoiadendron giganteum. The sequence goes on from CM021100.1 coordinate 183,395,041, forward strand.
AAATCTAAATCATTCTAAAAGTCAAATTATAGGAGACAAGAACAAAAGTGTGCAGATGAGAAGAAGAATTGTAAAAGAATATTGTTTGATCTCCAAGACTGAGCCCAACAATGTCAGTGAAGCATGTAAAGATGAGTATTGGATGGAAGAATTGAAGGAAGAACTAATGCAGATAGAGAAAAATGATACATGGACTCTTGTTCCTAGACCTCAAAATTAAAATGTGATTGAAACAAAATGGGTCTTTCGGAATAAGCTGAATGAACAAGGTGAAGTGGTTAGAAACAAATAAAGACTAGTTTGTATAGGGTACTCATAGATGGAGGGTATTGATTTTGAAGAAACTTTTGCCCCTATTGCAAGAATTGAAGCTGTAAGATTGTTTCTAACATATGTTGCCTTTAAGAACTACAAAGTCTATTAAATGGATGTAAAGTCGGCATTTCTAAATGGTGAGCTAGAAGAAGAAGTATATGTTGAGCAACTAGACGGATTTCAACTTACTGACAAGGAAAACATGGTTTTTCGATTGAAGAAAGCTCTATATGAACTCAAACAAGCCCCTAGAGCCTGGTATGCTAGATTGGATAAATACTTGTTAAAGCTTGATTTCAATAAAGGTACTATTGATAGCAATCTGTATTTCAAGATGGATCAGAATAAAGAGTTGATTATTGAAGTCTTTGTTGATGACATCAGTTTTGAAGGTGATGATTATTTATGTATGAAGTTAGTTGATGAAATGAAAAGTGAGTTTGAAATGTTAATGATTGGAGAACTGGAATTCTTTTTAGGATTGCAAATCACTCAGCTAAAAGATGGAATATTTATATCTCAGTCTAAATATGTAAGAGAGTTACTGAAAAAGTTTGGCATGGAAAACCCAAAGCTAGTTGGTACACCCATGGTAACCAAATGCAAACTAACATAGAATGATGATTCTCCTAAAGAAAATCAAACAAGATATAGGTCAATGATTGGCAGATTACTCTATTTGACTCTGACTCGACCAAACATCATGAATGTTGTATGCATGGTTTCTAGATATCAAGTTGATCTGAAGGAATCTCATGTGACTACTGTGAAAAGAGTCTTCAGATACCTAAAATGGATAGTTGACTTTGGTCTTTGGTATTCTAAAGATGATGATCTTATCTTGAGCACCTTTACTAATGAAAATTGGGTAGGAGATGTGGATGACAAAAAAAGTACTAGTGGTGGTGAATTCTTCTTAGGGAAGAAGCTGGTATCAAAATTGAGTATGAGGAGCCAATTGCTATATTCTGTGATAATTCAAGATCCATAAAAATTTCTTAAGAATCAAGTGTTGCATTCAAAGACAAAACATATATCTATCAAATATCACATCTTGAGAGACAAAGTGAGTGAAAAATAAGTCAGATTGGAGTATCTACCTATCTAGGAGAAAATTGTAGACATTTTTACTAAGCCATTGCCTAAGGATAATTTTGAGTACCTCAGAGGAAAGTTTGGGGTGATTTCCCCTCCTGATCAAAACTAAAGATGCAAGTCTTTGCATTAGTTAGTGAATTCATTGTCATATCTTATTCTAAAATGTTGTGGTGGCTGCTACTCAAGGGGAGTAGATAGATGTTTCAAATATGTAGTTCAAAGCTTAAATGTACCTTTGTCATTGATGTCAAAGGGGGAGAAGTGTAATGTGAAAAACCTTGGGAGAGAAGAGTAGAAAGGAAAAGAATAATGTAAGGGGGGGAAGATCAATATGAAAAGGAGAGCTAGTTGTGTTGATGGTATTTTTCACATCATGTGTTGCCATCAATGTGAAAGGGTGAGATTGTTGGATGTTGTGGTTGTTTTGTTGATATGTGGTTGTCATTGATGTCAACACTATTAGAATTTGGTGATTTGAAGGCAGTTTATGTCAAGGATATTGAGAAAATTATAATAAACATGTTATAGTGTGCCTATGAAGCTGAGAAGTTCAGTATGGTGTAAAACTTAGTACGATGGTTTTTAGATGTTACGCTTTAATGGGTTTGTTGCTAAGCCTATTTAGTTTGTACCTCGAAAGCTTCAGAGGTGCGCATCAAGATTTTTGTAGGTTGTGCATTTATGTGTTCCTATAGTCATTCTATTAGTGTAGCAGATGTTTTTGGAGGAAGAGAATGAAATTCTGGCAATTCTAGTTGTTGCATATGTTCCTGCAATGTTCATCGATGTTTCTAGATCATTCCCTATCTTTGTTGCATGTCCATGTTGATTGGTGTGATCATGATCAGAGATTTTTTCGTTGTGTGTTCGATTTTTCATATTCTTGGCTGACATGATGCTTATAGCGTGTTGCGGATCCTCGTCGATTAATCTTTTAATGCTTGGCACATTTGAGGGTGTTGATTTAGGTCCTCATTATATTGTGACCAACTTAGGTTGGTGCGCATTGAGATTTTTTCATGAATTTCATAGAGAGTTTGTAATTTGTTCTTTTATTCTTGGTTGACAAGTGGTTAATGTAAATACTTGAAGCAGATATATAAGAGTGATTGTTTTTTTCATTTTGAAGAAGTATGTGTGACATATGTATGCAAAATGTGCAAATAGAGATTAGATCATTCGAGTATAGAGTAGAGTGTGAAGAATATTGAGCGAAGTGTGAAGAAGTATTTCTATGCATAACTAAAACTGTCATCAAGCTTTTGAAGAATCTAATTTCTTAGTTCATATTCTTCAGATGGTTTTAATTTGAATGTTTTTGTAAGGCAGTGAGCCTTCCTTTGAGCTCTGAGCTCTAGGTAGTGTTCTTGAATGCATGTGCATTCCTTATTCATTCTCCATTATATTTTTAACAGGTTATAATCTTGTGGACTAACATCCACCATGGTATTTCCCCTAACAGGATTTCCACATATAAAATCTTAGTGCTCATGTGTTTTTGATGTGTTGTTGATTCATGCTTTCACTATTAATTATCAGATCTGAGATTAAAGGTTAATAAGGTTGAATAAGTCTTAAATTCTATGACAACTAATTCACCCCCCTTCTCAATTGTCTACTCTCTTTTTTCCAACAGTGCTAAACTAGGTGACTTAGTCCTGTTTCGGGAAAATTTTGGAAAATTGCATCGAGGTTTATTTCAACCAAAAGGGTATCTAGATCGGTAGAAATATATGAAAACTTTGCATAGTGGGACTAAGTTACCACAACTGGGGAAGTGTCCACTTTCACTTTTTAGAATATTAGAAAGGGGAATTTGTAGATCTCGACCTGCACTTTTGCTCCTGGTAATTTCTCAGATCTGAAACTGCAAAACTTGACCTATAGGTGTTATCCAAGTCTCTTTTAGGGTTTTGACCACCTTCAAGGGATTTGACAAGTTGTTGAAAAAAATCCACACCTCACTCTTTGATAAATCTACAAACAAGACCTACAAATCACACAAAGAGAGAAATAAATTTTCGATGTTAGGGCATGGGGGTTTGCCTTAGTCAAATCCCTTTTAGGTAATTAAACAAAAATGAATAGATAATGTAATGAATCATGAAACAATTGAGTAGGAACCTTTCCTTGATGATAGATCTTGAGTTGTTGCAATGATTGTTGAAGAATCTTCCCTTGAATGCTTGCTTGGTGACTTAGAATGCTCAAACCCTAGCTTGCTTGAGAAGAATGAGAGATGAGTGATTGAGAAGAATGAATTGTTGAAAGATTTAGGAGGAAGAGGTCAATAGAAGGAGGAGGAGGACCCTCAAATGAGTGGAAAACCACATATGTATACATGATGTGCCCTAGTTTCCTGAAAATACCTCATCACAGGCCGACCTTAGGGTTTTGTAGACAATATCCCGCTAGAATTTTGATTTAATTTAGATTTTTAATCCTAATGGGACTAAGTCGCCCAAGGTGGTGACTTAGTCCACTTAGGTAATTTTAAGTGGGTTTCGGGAATTAAAATGTAATTAATTTTGTTTGACAGGATTGTCATTCGAAACACACTTAAGTAGGGCCTATAAGTGCATTAAGGGGTCATTTTAACATAAGAAAGGGTGAATTTATTGATTTCAAGCCTAGGAAAGTGTGAGAGTTTGTTATAACACCTTACAACACTTTGAAATAAGGCTTGGTAAAGGGTAAAAAGAAGTTATTTAAATGAATTATAATGAAAGGGTCCTAGAAAAGTGTGGAAGTGGGTTACAACACTTCACAACACCTTTGCAAGACACCATAGAATTCTTATTTATTTTCAAGTGTTCAAGACCTAATGTGAATATGTTGGCGATATTACAACATTACATCTAGGCAAAACTAGGTCAAAAACCACAAGAAAGGCCCAAATGAGCGAAAAATGTCCAAAGGATACATTTTTTTGTGACACGGGCACTAAGACAAGAGTAAAGGCGTGTTAGTCCTCTAGGTGGAATCATTCAATGATTTGTTTGGATTTTGTTCCGTTATTTGAAGATTTTGTCTTTGCCCAAAAAATAGCAGCGGGACTAAGACGGGAGTAAAGGCTACTTATTCCTCCAAGGCATATTTCAGCAGTCTGTTTGTATTTCTATAATCCTCTTGGAATCTCCAGGCTTCCTAGGTACACATACCCTAACTTGGAGTTGTTAATTTTTAGTATTAGTAAGCTTCATTTTTCTTATTTTAAGTGTTTTCAAACAATGTTATTTCCAAGCATTTGCTTGTTGGTGAACCCCTTTGCCTGATAGAACACCCCCTCCTAAGTCCTCTTAATTGTGTATTGACTCACCTTGAGAGGTTGATATTCAATCCTATTAGGGTTCTTAGGACATTATTGAATGTTAGTTGGAGAAAGAGTGAGGTTCTATGTAGAGCTCCCCTTTTTCCACTAATAAAAAATATCTCTCAAAACTAGAGGAAAGGGAGAAAAACTCACGGAAAAAACTCCTCTCCAAAAAAGAGAAAGGTAAATGAAGGATGGAAAAGCCTTCAAATTAAGGTGGACTAAGAAGCCTCCAACCGAAACAATATCCCAAAAAAGAGGAACATGTAGAACATCACTGAGGCACGGAGAATTTTTAGACTATTGTTGAATGATGATTGATATAGTGTTGAAATGAAGAACCTCCAAAAATAGGAATGCAGGAGCGTCCATAAGGTAAATGAGTCATCTCACCAAAATGCATGTAACCAGTTGTTGATGTACATTGCATCTGAAAGTGCATAGGATGTTCAAGAACTAGATATGTAGATCACTCAAATATGAAACCAAGGAAGCATTAGCACCAATAGTAGAAATCCCCCCATAATGTTAAAAGGGAGAGCCAAGATAGGTACACTGAAACTAGATGTGAAACCAAGAAGTGCATGTAGGAGACACAACCTACACATATAAAGGTGTGGAAACTAAGGAACACGCGTGCACAAGCAATAATCACTAGGATTCACTACTTTCATGGAGGGGAAACTCGCTTGAAAAAGGTATGATGAAAAACCAAAGGAAAAAATCAACCCCCAAGAGAAATTTATATCATAGTGCAAGTACAAAAGGCATAACAGGATGTGCAAAATCCCTAAAAAGTATACACTAGAATGACACTTTTTCTTAGTGCATCTGTAAAAGAGAATGTGCATGAAAAAGATGTCAACAATGCCCAAATAGGATAGAATATTGAAAATACATATAGAACAACCAAAAATGAGTCATCCCATGCAAAAAAAAAAGGAGCTACTATGTCCAAGTAATTCATGAGAGTGTGAAAACACTAAAAAGTATTAAAATGTACCTAGAAAGCAATCTAAAAAAATGTGCATGAATGGTTGTGAAGAGATTTGAAAGATTGTCCCATCATTGTTGGAATCACAAAAAATAGAGAAATAGGTCAAAATTTATGAGCTCGAGATTAAAAATAACACCTCTGACTTCAAAAGGTTGTAGAATACACTAGTAGCAAAAACAAGTGAGAATACCCACACCACTAGAAATTTGGTGGAACCATATTTCCAATGATATCTTGTTTGCTAAATTTCAATATTGTATGCCCACGTTAAGGAAAAAAGAAAAAAGTAGCTCCGTAGAGGCCAAAAAAGGGGACTTGGGGCCCCTACCCTAGGCCATACCGCTAATGTCATACTGACATCAGCAAAATATTCTGTTGAATATTCCCTACACCCATAAAAAAATCTGGTAACCTGAAAAAAAAAATTGTTGTTGAAATATTCCTCTCGAGATCAAAATATTCTTTATCGGGTTCGGAAAAGATGTTGCTGAAATTTTTTTGGCAAGGGCTAAAAAGTGGAATGTTCATGAGAAATCTGTGAAGATTTTGGCTATTGAAGGAAAACGTGGACACTGGGAAATATTTTTATGGCACCTAAATTTTTTTGTTGCCAATGGAAAAGCCACCGCCAATGGCAATAAATGTCATCATGCAGTCGACACATAAATTTTTTCATACTTAAGGCAAGCCTGCATAGGGTACAAACCCCTACGTAGGTTTGAAAAGCCATGCCTTTGTAAAAAAAATTAATATATAAATTAAAAAAAGGTTGATTATATTCTTTTCTCAAATTATTTTCATGTTGCATTTCAAAGGAGTCATACAAGAGTAGTACGACCCTTGAGGGAAAAAAAAAGACTCAAAAGCTCCCAAAGGTGAAACTGGACAAATTTATAGTCAAAATTCATTAAATTGGCCACTTGAATCCAACAGTGAAGTCCTTTTTGTGCCAAAATGCACCAGAATCGTAGCTACCCTCTAGATCTAGAAAAAAGCAACTACTTCAAACCCTCACAGATATGCCCTCGAGAATCCAAATTAGGCCAAACAAAAGATAAATCTAACTTTCTTGACAGCTCTAAATCTAATGGTGAGGTCTTTTCATGCCAAAACACATCTAAAAATCGCCCGCCTCCAAAATTTGCAAAAAAAAGTAAAGGGGATTCCAGATCTGAAGCTTGTAACCCTTGTTGAAGAAAAAAAACTCATAAATCAAGAAGGGGTTCACTAAATCTAATCTTTGATACCATGTTAGAATTGTGAAAACCACAAACCATAAGATCAAAAAATTAAAAAAAAGACACTTTCCACACAAGAGATCTACAAACAAAGAATTGTTCTATTCCTTAGCAAGAAAAAGCTACATAAAGCAAGAGGCTATCAAAATGATATGAAAGCTTGAGAGATAATGCAATGAGGGTCGAGTGCTATATAGGAGCAAACCTAAATGATAAATGGATTAGATCAAGACAAGCTTCAACATCAGATGTGATGAGACAAAATGATTTAATAATAGCTCACCTTAGTTAACATAGAAAAATACTTCTAGTTAACTGAATAAAGAACTTCTAAGTGTGGCTTAAGTGCATGAGAATAAATTAGACTAATAATCAATTAAATATTAATCAATTATTAGCTAATGCATGATAACTCTAATAGAAACAATTATGTTTTCAATACACACAAATTTAAAGATTTGTTTCTAAAAATTATTTATTAAAATGGAAAAAATAATCAATGCACTAAAGTTTTAATTTATAAATACAATTAAAAAATGAAGGAAAAAATAAATTACTATATAAAGAGTGATGTCCCACTTAATTTATTTTTTCAATCAACAATTAAATTATAGTGTCAATTTTACTAAAATACTACTCTCCAATATTTTTTTATTTATAACGAAAAAAACATAAAATACACTCAAATTCCTAGATTTGATTAGTCAAATTTTATTTCAAAATTCAAGACATATGTCACCTTATAGTAATTCAAGTTAAAGAGTTAGATGAATGTTGGTTGTTTCATCTATAAAAGTGTGGCACAACTTTAAAAAAATTCCCTCTTATTGAATGTTAATATGTAACACTTCAATGATCTTATGCGCGTTCACATTTTTTCTAGGAAACATCTTTATCTCGCCCTCTCTTTAGCTCCTCATCTTTCTTATCTTATCTCTGTCTCAAAATGTGTTTAGTCACCAAAGAAAGGAAATACATACATGTTTAGTAATGTGAATAAAATGTAAATATTCCTTCGTATTGTGTCTACTTAATTGGAATGAATAAGTTCATTGTTTAGAAATGTAATTCCTCGTGTTCTTGAAAAATCCATCTTTTCCTATACTCTCATTTGAAAAGTTTAATCAAATAACATGATTATATGTTATGTATCATGATGAATAGATCATGGGGAAATTTATTGAAATCATGCTTTCTTATTCACCCTTTCTCATGCTTTTATTTGGAATGGTTAGATATAGAAAATGAACACATATGTTATTGATCAAATGACTAGTGTCAATATCAAATGATTAAATTCTCCTTCATAATTCTATGTTTTCCTTTAAAAGGGTTAACTTAAATGAAAAAACTTAATGCTGGTTTTTTATTTGGTTAAGACAGAGCAAACCTAGTTTCAATCATGTATGTGCATCTAATGTTATGATGTAACTTATCTTTTCTTGACCTTCATCTATCCATCTAGTACGCTTGCAGAGTGGGTCACTCTTGGAGGTAATTTTTGTGTAGGTGTCATTGTCTTATGCTTAGCAATATTGCATAACATAGAACTAGTGTGTCACATGGATATCTATGCCCCTTGTTCTTCCTCTTACCATGTTATATCCTATTCACTTCTATTACATTCCTAGAAACATTCTTTTTCCACTATTAAGTGGAGCTACATGTGCAACAACACTTTATCATGCACTTGCTAAACTACTATTATGGTGATGTTCTATTTTTAAAAATATGGATCTCAATTATTGAATTTTTTTCATGGTAAATTTTAGGTATTATAATTATTAATTGAGGCTTAAGAAAACATGCATTAGAAGTAGTAGACACATGATTAATATTAGGTTTATATTATTTCTTATCTCTACCCTTTTAGCCTTAAGTATTTATCTTATGTTCAATATGGAAAGGAAAGAAGGTATAGAAGATGTATGGGAGGACCCATATTTCAAACCATTGGAAACAACTAATTTGAGTTCAACATCCCTGACATAATCACAAAGGTCAATGAAAAGAACATTTTTATTTAAAAATACTATCATAGATAAGAGATAATAAACCCTTAACAAAAGTCCTTTGCAACTTGTCATTAGAAAATTGATATTTTATTTAACACGAAGTGATTGAAATTGGTTGGAATAATCATCAAAATACTCATTAGATCCTCAAGCACACTCAAATAAATTTGAAGCAACAATTTTGAAGTTTATATTCTTGTGGAAATGGCTAGGGAATCTTGAAGCTAACTCATCAAAGGAATAAAGGGAGCCTAAAGGAAAAGATTAGAACCGTTGAATACTATAGACATGTAGAGTGCAAGGAAATAACTTAGCAAAAAAAATTCATCACACATATAGTCTAAGAATGTTGTATTAAAGGCTTGTAAGTGAGTATTTCTACCATCTTTACCTTGATACAACTCAAAGAGAGGTGACACAAATCAATAGGCAATATTTTGGTAACAAATTTAGATGCAAGAGGTTTGTTATGTGTTGAAGTATAAGTAATAGTGACTTGGGTGCTAGACTTATAATCAAATTTCTTTTCAACATGGGTTCTTGTGAACCACTACTCATGAATCATGGGTCAATGAGTTTGACTCAAAAACTACACGGTTGAATCCTGATAGCAATATCATAATTTGACACGCTGTGGAAGAAACCTCCTACTTATCAATTGATGAGCTAAAGGGGCTCTATAATGAATGGTTCATAAGGCATAACACTTGTTGAAGGTTTTGCAAATGGGGTAGCAAGCTAAGTGGGCTTAACCTTGGGGAAACTCTGTGGTTAAGCGCGCTTGAGCTGGAGCAGTACTGGGATGGGTGACCTCCGGGACGGACCAATGCTTCACCTCTGTGAGCATCACCTAGATGCAATGAGTGCTATGTGGACCATTCATTATCATGAGAGATGGGTTCTTGTGAACCACTACTCATGAATCATGGGTCAATGAGTTTGAATCGAAAACTACACGGTTGAATCCTGATAGCAATATCATAATTTGACACGCTGTGGAAGAAACCTCCTACTTATCAATTGATGAGCTAAAGGGGCTCTATAATGAATGGTTCATAAGGCACAACACTTGCTGAAGGTTTTGCAAATGGGGTAGCAAGCTAAGTGGGCTTAACCTTGGGGGAAACTTCGTGGTTAAGCGCGCTTGAGCTGGAGTAGTACTAGGATGGGTGACCTCCTGGGACAGACCAATGCTTCACCTCTGTGAGCATCACCTAGATGCAATGAGTGCTAAGTGGACCATTCATTATCATGAGAGATGGGTTCTTGTGAACCACTACTCGTGAATCATGGGTCAATGAGTTTGACTCGAAAACTACACGGTTGAATCCTGATAGCAATATCATAATTTGGCATGTTGTGGAAGAAACCTCCTACTTATCAATATTTGACTTCTACACTAGTGCATTTATGATAGAGGTGGGGATAGTCATAGTAGTGGTAGTATGGGCAATAGTTGAGAGAGTATGAGTATGTTGAGGAAAAAGTGGAAAATATTCAACTTAAGAGGGATTCTAAGCAACAGTATAAGCCAACGAAGAAGCCAAAACACTAACACAATGAGATGAGGGGATGACACTAGTAGCATAGCATTAGTAGGGCATAGAAGAGGAAACATGCAACTCGTGGGATGAGAGATAAATGGTACACTAATAGAAGAAGAGGTGGAAATAGCATTAGAGGAAGGAACATGAGAGGTGGGGGTCAAATAGAAGTGGAAACATAAGATGTAGGTACTATGAGGGGTTCTACCTTAGGATGAGGGTATAAAGGGTTAATGAGAGGAAGAGTGGTGGATAGAGGGGAAGACACATCATGTAAAGAAGAAAAAAAGGTAACCATAGTACCAATGTCATGAAGAATCAAATACCAAAAAGTTCTCTGAGGAACTAATTATGAAGAGATTTAGATAATTATGTAGGAGAAGTAGCATTAACAAGGTATTGAAAAGGTAACAATCCAATAAAAGAAATATCATGCTTATCTACATATTTGTCATGATTAAAATTGAACCTGATTATAATTAACCTAATCATAAAACCACTTAAAATTTTCAAAACACTTCTTAAAAATAAATTAATATTTGCACTAAATATTAAAATAAATATAATACAAATCTTACAAATATAATCAACTTTTATTATAAAAAATTAAAAATTAAAAAGAATATAAAAACAAAAGAATTCACCAAAACTAAAAAAAAAGATAAACCAATCTTCTTTTTAAATAAACTTGAAAAAAATAATTAAAAAATAAACTGAACATAAAACCAATCCTTGAAAGAAATTTAAGAGAAGGCTCAGATTATAACCGAGATCAAAGCAAGCCAAAATGAAAGGAAGAACCCATGCAATTTAAGGGATTGTTTCATTTTCCCTTTTCAACCGCACGATATTAGTTCCCCGTCACTTTGAAATTAAAGCTTTAAATCTTTTTACTCACACATCAGTGATCCCTCCATACGTAAATGGATTCGTCAGATAATCCAATTTATTTTGTAGTCATAGTTTTGAACGAGTGAAAGGACCGACCGCCAGGGTACCATTTACGATACGCTGCCGATAAACACCAAAACGCCCCAGGCTTCAGTGTGTGTAGGGTCCAGTGTCCATGTATGATCGTAGTGTGAATGGGTCAGGGTACCCTGCACGATAACTTGCTTGAAACGCAAAAAGCTTTTAGCTTCGCTGTGTGACAATATCTATGGCATCTTTGACAAAACCTAAACTAAATCGATGGCATTGCTCTGTTAATTCCTTGCTTTCCATAGTTGATTACATCTGTATCGCTGTATTTTACATTGATAGAGAGGATTCCTTACCACTGTGACACGACAGACCCGTTTTAATGGAATCCATCCCTAATTGGACCGACTTTATGTTCCATGTTGCATAGGGAACCTAATCAGAAAGGACACAAAATCTTCACGGAGAAGATTTTGACAACACAGATATTTGTAAGGGTGAAAATGCCGGTTTAACGTGCACGATACAGTGATCATAAACGCAGAACACAGTGGCCTTTGGTGTGTGTGGGACAAGGTATGGTCCATCCATGACGGCGGAGTGTGACATTATATATGCCGTCTTTGACCAATTCTCTGCTTTATGTAGTGGATTACACCTGTCTTCCATTATATTTTATGACAATGGAGGTTGATTCCCTTAACTCCTTACCACTGTAGCACGACAGAGCCATTCTAGTGGTGTCCATAAAATCATAGACAAATTTGCAAATAATCATAAAACACAAATTTGCTAATTCCCACTGCCTTCCACTTTATTGAATTTTAGTTTAGGTTGATTCCATGAATTTCCACCTTCTCTGACGCATTAGAAATATGGAGAGTGTCAGTGAACTTCAAGCCTGACTTGACATTGGTTGTCTATTTGTAGTATATTTACTGCATGCATTGATTTATTTTGTGGTTTTATGGGAAGGAGTGGATAGATGAAAGGGGCACGCCACACATGAAAAAATTTGCTTGTAAGGTATTTGTCTTCGCTGTATGTAGGGTTTATTTATGATATATGGTAGTTGAGTCGATATTATTAATACTTTTTTATGACAGAATATTATTTTGCTGAAAACACAAAGGTTTTTAAAATTAATAAATTTTTAATTTTTTAATACTTAAAATATATCTAATTTGTTTTTTAATTTATATTTTTTATTTTAATTTTACATATTTTAATTGATTTATGAAACATTTAGTTTATTATATATAGCTTTTTATCGATTGATAAATCATAGAATTCAATTGTATTTTCATTTCACAAGGATCTAAAATTTCAAAAACACCTAGACAGAAAAGTCTAATTATTTTTTAAAATCATTATCCATTTCCTTCCTTTGGAAGGCTATGACATTATTTTGGGAACCCAATGGCTCCCCCCTTTTAGTCCCATCTTGTTATACTTTTTCTAAAATCTAGACGTAATTTAGCAGTAATGACCAACAAAACACCTTATGAGGCCTCACACTTGGCTCAAAAAGTATTTCTAGATCTCACCACATGGAAAATTTATTCAAAAAGGGGTCTAATGGGATTATTGCCCACCTTTTTGCTATTTATCTCTTCAAGACTTATCTATGTCTCACCCAAAGAAGGATATCTATGAAATTTATATCACGATGCAACTATCTTTGTGGAACCAACTAGCTCACCACCCTGTCATATTGAAGATCATGCAATTAAACTTCTAATTTAGAGTACACCTCCAAATATCTACCTATATCAATACCCATTCTTACAAAAAACTAAAATAAAAAATTAACTTAGGAACTTAAAGAGATTAAAGGATAATAATTTAAAATTTGTTTTGTGTGAGAATTTTTACCTGCCAAACCCTAATATCCCTTCATTTTTAGCCACTCCATCTCTCTCTCTCTCAAGCCTCTTTGCCACTCCCTCTCTCTCTCCCCACTCCCTCTCTCTCCCAGTCCCCCTCTCTCTCCCTCCCTCTTAGGTCTCTCTCCCACTCTCTCTCAAGTCTCTCTCTCTCTCTCTCCCTCCCTCTCTCTTAGGTCCCTCGCACTCCCTCCCTCTCTCTCTTTCCCTCTCTCCATTTCTCTCTCTCTCTCTCAAGTCTTTCTCTCCCTCCCTCTTAAGTCTCTCTCTCTCTCTCAAGTCTTTTTGTCCCTCCCTCTTAAGTCTCTCTCTCTCAGGTGCCTCCCTCCCACCCTAACTAGATAACTCTCTCTCCCCCTCTCTCACTCCCTCCCACCCTCTCTCTCTTGGGTCTCTCTTTCTCGGGTCTCTCTCCCACTCTCTCTCTCCCACTCTATCCCTCCCTCTCAAGTCTCTCTCTCTAGTCCCTCTTACTCCCTCTCTCTCTTTCTCTCTCTCCCTCTCTCTCTCAAGTGCCTCCTGAAATTTTCCTGGTTCCATTGAATTATTATGACTAAACCCTGATTGTCATTGCCCTAGGGTTTTGGTTTTTCAATTTTTTCATATTCACACCCTCATTTGGTCTCTGGGCTTCTATTTTTGAGTTGACTGATTGTATCTATTCTTGGTATTTTTCTTAATCCCTCATGGCCTTGAGTCCCATGGTTTTACCAGCGCTTTCATTATTATGCCCATCGTGACTAGGTGGTCCTTATAAAACAACCTTCAGTGCACATGCTGCAAATATTCATTAAGTCGAGCTCTAAGTGTTTGCATCGCCCATCGCTTGTTCATTTTCAAATTCCCTTGTGTAACCCGCAATGAGCGATATCCTTCCTCTTTTTCTATCAGTTGCATGTAGTCTTTCGCATGTTCGTTTGTGTCTGCGAGGAAGTAACACCCGATGAGTGATGCGGTCAACATTTTGACCCATCGCTAACCTCTTAATTATCACCGGTTGTTTTGTGCAAGATGAAGTAGAACCCGCGACCACCGATGCCTAGGTCGTGTTCCATCGTTGAGGTGCAACATTTCCTTGGTTGGCGTTGGTCTACATGAGGACAACACGCGATGAGCGATGTGTTAAGCATGTGGCACCCAAGGAGTAGTTGTGGTTTGCATCACTAGCTTCTCCACTATCGCTTGTCATCCTTTGTGATTTAGGATGGAATATGTGATCGCCGATGGGTTAAGTTTCTCCATCGTGCGGGCTCGGTCTGTCATAGGTTAGGATGGTTCAGGTGGTTGTCAATGCGCAATGAGCGATATGGTCAAGTATCAATGGTTGAGATCCATTTATGACCACAATCTACAATTGATGTTTCATTGTTGGCTTCTTATCCATCGCTTGATGAGACTCCTGTGGGAAGGATGAACTAGTGATGGGCGATATGTTTCGATTTGTGGCTCAAATCTACCCGCGGTTGTAGGGATCAAAGAAACATGTGTCAAGGATGATGGTTTTGGGATATGGCCAAGTACGTGGCAGTTTTAAAGCACTTCTTCATTGTTTCTAAGTAGGACTAATAAAGCAAGTGGTGATCCTTAATGATCCTCGTTGATCGAGTTTTAACCCACAATAATCAATGGCTGAAATACAACATGCAAGTGATTGATTTTTTCAGTCATGCAAGCGAACCAAGATGGCCATTAATTGCAACATGTTTTGAACTCCTCTATTTAATGAGGATTGTCCTTCAAATTGTTCACTACTTTGTTTCAAATCAGTGCCTTTGGCTAATTATCATGAGTGTTGGGGTAGCAAGTTTTGTTGCCTGGTGAATTCTTGTGAGGGTGTGTGCTAGCACTTTGATGTATATGTTATTCTTGTTGTGTTTCAATGACTTCTTCTATGTTTGGTGTTGGTGTAGCTCGCATTGTCTGTATCTTGGAGTCTCTTGGGGACAGTAGTTGGTTTTTTCTCACACATATCTTGCGCTAGGTTTATGTTGCATACAAGATGAGTCAGTCGACTCCTTCTTCCACGCTAGTGTGTAAGAAGAGGCACCAACATTTGAGCTTGCAGGAGCCATTGGTTTATGAACCTAAAGGGAAAAATTTGGTTGAAGAGGCACCAACTATTCCAAGGGCTAAGAGGAGTGCTCGCAAGAGGACCAAGAGAACTGTTGTCAAAAGTGTTTATAATCTTCGACCAAAGACTTGCTCAAAAGAATTAGTCAAGTTTGAAGGGAAGGGGCCTGAGGTGTTTGTGAAATAATTAATGAGGATGAAGGCAGGCCCTAGGGTTTGTTCTGAGAAACCCAACTCCTTGGTGGTGATTAGCGACAACTCTTCGGAGGAGGTTGAAGGGGTTGGCCTTATTATTGGCCATTGCCCTGTTGCTTTGGTGCCATATACTGACTTGGACAAGGAGGTGGTGGTTGCAACTTCAATCTTTGTAAAGAGGCCGGATGAGGGTGTTCATTAAGCCATTGATAAGGCTGGGTGACACTCATGCATCTTGATCGGTAGTAATTTGGTCCCAGGTGTGGTGATGTGTTTCCTAACGTGGGTGGTTCAAGGGGTTTTGGTTGCTAAGGTTGATGGTGACTTTTCCTATTTTTGGAAAAGTGTGGATTACGATGGTGATGCCTTTTGGAAGGCTTGCATGGCATCTTCGGTCGATGGTTTGGTGCCCCTTTTTTCCTTTTGCTTTCCCATGATGTGCAAGTGAAAATATAACTGTTCGAGAACAAAACCCCACGAGGTGAAATGACCTCAAAATTATCGGAAATGTAACTATAATGATACCTTTGATTGTTGCTCCCTTAACCTATAAAAGGGATTTCAAGGCTCATTATAGAGGGGTGATCTTTTTGGGTCTAGAAAATGGCTTGGGTATAATGTTGAATACAAATGCAATATAAAATGTATGTAGGACAAGCTAGGGTATTGTCTTGGGTTCGAGTCTTGTATATGATAATCTTAAATGGTTTTAAATGAATCTATGATATTGTGACATATTTGTAAAACCAAAACATCTGCTCTCCTATAAGCAATTATTACAATACTATAAATGGGAAACCAAGTGTTTTTTTCACTTGTCTTTCAATGTTTAATTGAATGTACGATTATGTTCTTATTTTAGCCTAAGGGGTTAATTAAAATAATTGAAGGGAATCGTAGGTTTGTAAGTAATTTCCTAGGATTTTGATAAGAAGTTGTGTTTTAGTGGCTATGAATTTTGATAGTGTAAGGCATTATGAGAATAAGCCATTAATTTCGTGATTTGTGCATTACTGACTATCATGCATTCGACTATGTTCCCAATTGATGAGGCACTGGTTTATCCTATGTATGTTTTTGTAATTTAGTGAGGCATCCAAAACACCTTGTCGAGGACTCGCAATGATGACAACGCTAAATCAAAATTTGTCTATTCTGAGATGCAAGTCTAAAATAATACCCTATTCCTAACAAATAGAAGGTTGGCCAAAATTTTGTTGAATAATGTTTATTTGCATAAAAAGGGAACATATCTGTGTAGGATGTTCACTCTTTTAGTAGAATCCTTGTGAACTTCACTGGGAAGTACCCTCCCTGGTCCTCCAGAGCCTAAAGTGCAGGGGTCGAAGGCTTAAAACCCTTTACCCATCGAGTTGGCCATTCATCTGTAGGATTCTTGATGATGAAGGTTGGCTACCTTCTAGAGATTTCTTAAGGTGTACTGGAAAAAACACCAATAGGATTGGTGACTCTGCTAGGGACAAATTCCATTCTCCCAACATAGATCTTTGAATTAGAGAGTGGAATGGTGTAAGTAGTGTGGACAATTTGTTCATATTTTGAAGAATTCTTGATCCTGGTCAAAGAGTGGGATGCAACATAACTCAAAAGGATCTGAGAGTGACTCTACTGAGGAGTTAGACCTAGAACCTGTTGATTTAATAAGAAATTTCATTTCATTTGAAGTTTATTTCCTCTCAAATGGAGGTGGCGACTCTAACTAAAGAACCTAACAAAGGAAGCTCTGGATTCGTGTGCTCAAAGACAAAGCTAGGTGAATGTTGCAGGAGGGCTAGGTATTTTCACATTATTCTGTAAAGAGATTATGAGAAAATTTCTTTTATTTCAAAGTGTAAATGATTCCCAATTAAGTGAAAAAGCACTAGTTAAGGGAAGTAGTTGAGCTTTGCATGTTTCCAAGTGAACACTATGGAATTATATGTAATTATAGGGGGAACATGTAAATCCTAATCTTAAGCAAACGATACATAGAATTTATGATGAAAGAGGCTTGAGGTTTTTATTTAATAAAAGGAATTTGAGTATCCCTTGTGGCATATTTGATAAACCTTGCAAAGGTACAACAAGATGTCTTGTCAGACCATGTTTTCTAATAGAAATGTAAACAATGGGCCCCCTATCACACCAAGGAGGTTTCAGTAGTGAAAGGTATAATGCCTTGGATTTTAGTGGAATTTGTGGCTACTCAAATGTTTTACCATACAAGATCAGGGATAAAATACCAATATTTAAAGGTGAACCGACTGAGTCAACAAATCAATATCTACAGGACTTTACTAATGCGATGGGAGACTATGAGGTAACCTTTGAAGATGTAGTTATGAAATTGTTTGTTCAATCTTTGAAAGGAGATGCTATAAATTGGCTCTCTTTTTTGCCTGTGTCCTTAGTACACTCATGGAGAGAATTCAAACTAGCATTAATGGAACAGTTTGGAGAAAGGATTGATCCAGTCTTGGTTAGGCAAAAATTTATGGACATGGAAAAAGATGAGAATGAGTTGGTCCCTTCATTTAACCTTCAGTTTTCAAAGGTAATAAGGGAGATCCCAACACATATAAGACCAAATGATGCCAAGTGTTTGGTCATGTACTTGGGAGCATTTGATAAAAAGATGAGTTACTTGTTGAGAGATAAGGAACCCACAACATTACAAAAAGCATATCACATTGCCATAGACATTGAGAACAATTTGAAATACTCAATGATGAGGGGATGTTTTAATATTTATGATGAGAAGTTAAGCATTCCCCATGATGTTTCTATAGTAAACGAATCAATCAACAGAGAATTAAGACAGGGGAATGAGATCCCTATTGTTCCAAGCCCATCAATAATACCACATGAACAGTATGATGTGGCTAAAAGGGATTGTGTACCTATGTATAATAAAGTTGACTGAGCAATTGTAGTTCAGAGGTTGTGTAACTTGCAAAGGCACAAAGGGGAATCCATTGACCATCTTTTCTCTAGGTTTACTAATGCTTTGCTAAACACACCTAAAATGTTAGGCCTGTTACATATGGTTATTATTTTTGTCATGAACATTTTCAATCTCTACTTATGCGGTTTTTGTAGTTATCCTTTGCCTTTGTCGTGAGTTCCTTGCATTTTCTAACTTCTTGTCACAGGTTACCCAAGTTTTTAAACTCATACATTTGGCGTCCAATGTTCTTAAGTCCAAGTCGTCAGGTTCTTGTTTTATTTAACCACCCGATTGTTCTACTTGTTTCCTAGTTGGCATAGGGAATGTCAGTCCTTGTATTATCGTTGAGTCGAAGGTTTCAAAAACTTTGTAACTCTCGATTTTGAGTTGTAAAGTTTCATTAGTTCGTGACAAGGTGATGTGTTGTTCATTAACACATTTTGAGGCACCATATACATATTTATTAAAGTGTACAAAGCAACTTGGAGATGTCTTATCAAGATCTTTTTGTGAAGCACACCAACTTCGATTGTTGCCTTATCGAGAATTGAAATAAGGCTTTGCATTTATTTAGTACCAAACGTGCATCTTATCATTCTCGCATGAAAGGGTGGTGAACATTTATTCATTTTGGTTCTCGTTTGTACATTTTCTCTCTGTAATCTTTTTCAAGGTGAGCAAGTTTTCTTTTGTTCACTGTGGGCTCATGCAGTCCAAAATTGGAAATTATTGGCTTGGAGTGAGAGATACAGACTTGGGATCTTTCAGGTTGGATGAATTCTGGATTTTACTGGAAAGCGATAGAAAATCCGTTGTCAATGTGAAGCTATTAGAAAGCGGGTTAGCTCGTGTTGGAGGATTCCCTAAATCCATCTTAAGTGTGGACTTGGTTAGTGCATGTGTGAGGAGATATATACCAGGAATAGGAGAAATTAAAGCTACGGACAAAACCATTGTTGCTATAATTTCTCCAAAAGCAATTTCTCATGCGTTGGAATTCCTAAGAAGGCACCTATAAAGGAAATGACAGTTGTTGCAGCCAATGAATTTTTCAAGACTAGGGAAGACTAGTGCAAGAATTCAATTGCCAAGGGTTGGTTGAAGTTCGAAAAGAGAGGTAAGTCTCAATTAATTACCAACCAAGCTCAAAAGAACCCATTTTAAAGAAGAAATTGTGGATGCCATTGCTCTTTTGCATCGTCTGATTGGGAATGTGCATGTTGAGCCTTTTGAAGATTGGATGTGTCAATTCATTTTGGTTATTTGTGATGAAAATATGTTCATTGACTGGGCTAGGGTAATTTGTTTCCATTTAAATGAGCAACTGGTCAATTTTCAGCGAATGACAACTTTCCATCTATGTGCCTGTTTAACGTATGTTGTAGCTAGTCAAAGATCTTTTTGGCCAAGGTTAAAACTTGTGGCACCTCCAGTTCCTCACGTGCCTGTGTACAACTGTTATCCGTAATTCACTAAACAAGTTGGGATGGGAGAGTACTGTTTGGTTAATGATGCCTTTTTAATGGACGGCTATGAGGAAGTTCGATAGAAACCTTGCAATGCGGTTCTCCCTTGAGTCCATGTCTTTGATAATGAAATTTGGAAGATTCTATATTTAGTTTGAAATATTTTCATATTTGAGAATTGGAGGGTATGAGAAGGCCCCGTTGAAATTACCTAGGTATCCAGAGGATTTACTAGTGTTTTTAGAAGTCTATAGACAAATGGCTTTGGTTAATGTAAAATATATGAGCATGGGGAAGCGAGGTTATCCTTTCTCATTGGTTACTCCCTCTTTTACATGCAAGAACAATCAAGTAGCAAAGAGTGCTAAGAAAATTCTTAAAGAATATAATCTCCAATATTTGTTCATGAGGGTAGGTTTTGATAGCAAGGGTTATGTGAAGCAAAACCTATATGGATAAATTTTGTATCAGCACCAACCTTCTATTGAGGATTTTTGGGAAGATTGTGTGGATGAAGATGAGGTTTTGAAAAGATATTACATGAGGTTGACCCTCCAATAGATTTAGTTGTATGGTCTTTCAATTCAAATCCCTGAAGTTGTCATTGATGATTCAGTAATTATTGATCCTGAATATGATGCTCTACCGTGTAAATCTCATTCTAAAATTGACTGGAGCAAGAATGAGACCCTTTACATGAATGCACGAGCCACTCCAGTGTCAAAAAAAGCCCAGGATTGGTTGAGGGGAAAATGGAGACATGTTGTTGGCTCTACCCAAGAGCCGAGATATTCTCAAATGAATGAACAGAGGTCTACTCCAGCTATTACAGTAACTACATCATCAAAAAAATTGGTTATTAGGTCTTCTAGTGCTAATTCACAATTTGGAGGAGATGGTGAAAGACCTAAGGAAACAACCAAGTTGAAATTAGCATGTGAGCAAGATAATGTGTGCACTCCAGTTTCTAAAAGAAAGGACAACCAGGTGAAGTCTTCTTCAGAAGATTTTGATGCCATTTTCCAACATATTGTTGAGGACAATACATTCCCTCCTTTGTCTGAGGTACCCTCTTCCTCGGGAGAGAATATATCCATCCTCCCTGCTGAAACAAAGGAAATTGTACATGGAAACAAGGGGGAGGTTACAGGTTTATCTTGATTCTTTCAAAGTTGAGGCAAATAGGAGATCTCAAACTGTAAATGAATGTGAAGCGGCTTTATCCAGAATGAGAACCGGATTACAAAACATTGTGACTCTTGGAAGTAAGGAAATACTCACAATTGTTGCCAGGTACAAAGATTATAAAGCCAAGATGAAAGCACAAGAGGAAGCCCTATAGAAAGAAGCAGATGTGTCTATTGAAGGTGAAAAGACTTAAGTGGGAGAATTGGAAGCAGTTTATTTTAAAATATTTCATGATACTTTAGTTTATTTGGCTCTTTTATAAGTTTAAGACTCTCTATTTTGTACAATTTATTT
Organism: Sequoiadendron giganteum; assembly: GCA_007115665.2. Taxonomy (NCBI): domain Eukaryota; kingdom Viridiplantae; phylum Streptophyta; class Pinopsida; order Cupressales; family Cupressaceae; genus Sequoiadendron; species Sequoiadendron giganteum. The sequence goes on from CM021100.1 coordinate 183,416,528, forward strand.
CAAGAAACCGTTACTTGAAACTGTTGGTATGCTTTAAATAGGAGTTTTTGCTAATGGTTTGACATCTTTTGGGCGAACTTTGATTTTCTCATTAGAGCACAAAAACTTTACTATCGAGAGTTATTATTTTTTGATATTATGATATATAAAGCTATGGTGGATTTATGCATTCGTAATCTTTGAGTTATGGTGTATGAATTATTTCTGCTTATGTTGAAATTTATTCTATGAGTGATTTATCATTGGAACGGTTATTATTTTGAAACTGTTAAATCACTATAGTATGATTTATCTGTGAATAAAGATGTTGTGGTGGTTTTGATTCTATATTTAGTCGTGGTTATTCCAATTTTTTTACATGTTTTTTGTCCATACCTTTAAAGATTTCTGGTTAAAATCCTTAAATAACTTTGTTTGATTTCTACTTAAAAGCATCTTTATTTAAAAATTCATTCATTGGATATCAAAAGAAGGTAGCTGCCACCTTTAAAAATAAGCAGAGAATCAATTAGAAAAGTTTATCATTATTGACTCAACTGTGGTTACATATTTCCTACGTGATCTTGATTAGTTAAATATTTCACCCAGATATCATTAATGTAGTCTTCTAAGATTTTGTGAATGAAATCATGAAAGATTAGGGTCATCGCTCGTTGATAAGTTGTACCTACATTATTTAACCCAAATGGCATGACCACATAAAAAAAATTACCTCAAGAGGTAGTGGAGGTTGTCTTATACTAATCTTCCAAGTTAATATGAATTAGGCTATAGCCTGAGAAGCCATCCATGAAGGACAAGGTATGGCCTGCGGTCAAGTCTACAATCATATCCATATTGGGAAAAAAATCATCCTTAAGATAATCCTTGTTAAGATTGTGAAAGTCAATACATAAACGAATACGACCATCAGACTTGCTAACTACAACAATATTAGAGATCCAAGGAAAATAGTCAATGGGATGGATAAATCTTGCTTTAAATAGCTTCTCTATCTTAGTCTTGATCAACAATACAACCTTGGGATTCATATTTCGAATATTTTGCTTAACAATATTGGCATTGAGGCATATGATGATATTGTGAACCACTATAGACTTGTCAATACCAAGCATGTCCTCATATGACCAAGCGAAGATATAAAGATAGAAATGCATAGAAAGGCATTTCCCAACCTTAATTACCTTTGTAGAGGATTTAGGATCCATGAAAACTCGAACAATATCTCCATTAAGGAGAGGACTATGGTCTTCAGGACGAGGTATCATAAAACCATCATCAACGTTAGATAGAGGAGCCTCCTCATCCATAATCAAAATAGATTCTCCAAAGTATGCTTGTTTATTCAAGTGATACAAGAATCACCGCTTATGGTGAAAATAAGGAAAATTGGAATAGGCATCTAAGAATTCTTCTAGCATTTCCTTCGAGGAGAAGACATCTAGAGGAACTTCGTCAGGTTCTATTTTATCCTCTATTAGTTCAGGATGAACTAGGTTGAGAGGTTCAACTAATATCATGTTAGCATTCCACCATGGTTTTTATCTATAATTTTCAACAGTGCACCTTAGTCCCAAGTTACACTTGTGAGGCTTAGCTTGGATAGGGACTTGAATTCCTTCTTCAATACACCTAAGACCTTTATACCCGTTCATGGGTTACATATGTGTCCAATTTTGTTAAGCAATTTAAGTCTATATTTTCATAATTTTCCCCTAAAGTCGCCATGATAAATTGATAAGATTGTCGAAATTAATATAATTAAGTGATCATATAATATATCTTTGAGAAATGTCGATTATTCAATACTTTAATTTTGATGGTTCTATGTGCAATGTAGAGTTTTGGTGATCATGAGCATGAGGATAGTAACCGCCAAGAAGAAGACGAGGATTAGTTATGAGAATTTGTTAAAGAGCTTACAATGCTCATGTATTTTTGTATAATTTTGCTTAAAACAGTTTTAGAAAAGGATGGTCGTAGGCCACTTCACCCTTTTCTTAATTGGTTTACTTGATTATCATTGACTGTATTCGGCCTTTAGAATAGTTGGTTTCTATGGACAAGGCTATATATATCCTCGTTCCTTCATATGAAAGACATCTATGATTATTATTATTATTATTATTATTATTATTATTGTTGTTGTTATTGTTATTATAATTTTGATCTGAAGAAGTGTTGGTTCCAAAAGCTCGTGTGAATCAGTGAATAACTCTCTCAGTCAGCTAACTAGGAGGCGAGCCCCCCTCTCTAGTCAATCAATTGAATTTGCGTTTTGATAGCTTTTTTTGTGAGTATATACATTTTGATTAAGTTACTTTCATGAGTGTGCATTCATTTATTCAATTTGTATTGTGATTTCTTTAGTTTCAAATTTGAATACAATATTGTCTTGTGTGAATGAAATGTTATCTTATATTCGTATCTAATCGTGATTGCAACTCTATTTTCTGTAAGAAAATCTTTTCTACATAGGTCTTGTCACCAATGCCACAACTCTATCATCTAATTAATCTAGCTCCTTTTGCCAAAGGTTTATCAACCGAAACTATTGCAATTTCAAGAATCATTTTATGTATAACTGAGACTTAAGATTACTTAACCAATGTTCCACATTTAATTCAAGTGTGATTATGTTATATGATTTAAAGAGTATTCTTATTAGATCATGAGCTGTTTAAATAATGAAAATTAGAACAATTTCTAGTAAGTGTGGAAATTGAATATTTGTTTTTCTCATAGAGTGCATCTCATATTTTCTCAACTTATTGTCTTCAACCCTTAGGAAAACTTATTAGAAATTATTCTAATTTTCATTTTATTGTCTTCTCATAGAGGGCATCTAATATTTTCTCAACTTATTGTCTTCAACCCTTCTAGGCGAACAACCCCAATACCATTTTGCAGCCTATCATGGTTTGAAGTTAGCTTAGACAAGAGGGTATGATAAGGTGTGGGTTGAGGGTGATTCCCTCAATATTATTAATAACCTTAGGAATTTGTCTCATCCCTCGTGGATGATGGAAGCTCTCATTAATGATGCCTTAAATATTTTGGAGTCCTTTGTTCAATGTTACATATCCCATGTTTATACTTTATAGAGAGGGGAATTTAGACTTCCTAATTTTTCACCAATTATGGGGTGAATGAATTTTTGGAATGGGGAGAACACAACCTTCTTCTCCTATAGGCTCATTCAATAATTTATTATGAATCTCAAAGGTGTTGAGAGGAGTGGTCCTTTAATTATGGTGTGTTGTCACATTCTCCTGACATGGCTTCTATTTTTGAGGTGTAATTCGCTTAGAGGAAAGGCCAAGCAGTATGTTGATGGCTTGGTGGCTCAAATGACTAGGCATTTATTTTTTATTATTCCCCTCTGCCATCTTGTCCAATCCACATGGATTGTCACTCAATAACAACTAAAAGTGAACATCTTTTACAAAAGTATCGCTTTCCAAATGGGCTATGTCAAAGGTGTCGCTTTGCAAATGCACTATATCATATGTGTTGCTCTATAAACATGCCAACTCATATGTGATTGTTTTTGTAAATGTTTCATAATATAATAGCTAAATATAAACTCAAGTTTCAAACACGAATCACTATCACATAAGCGACACACTATCATAAATATATCACTTCGCTAAAGAAAAAGCAACACATCAGATTACATAAGCGTTGATCCTATATTGACATGTTTTCTTTCTTACATAATATAATAGCCAAATATGAACTCAAGTTTCAAACATGACTCACTATCACATAAGTGACATACTATCACAAATATGTCACTTGGCTAAAGAAAAAGCAACACATCAGATTACACAAGCATTGATCCTATATTGACATGTTTTTTTCTTACATTTGACTAGCAATTAAAGACCCTAACAATACATGCAAAATGAAAATGACCTAATACGTACCGGGGGGTCTACTCTGGTGGGATGCTAGAACAATTGAACTCTATCTTTAAGAATGAATGCCATCTCGTTGAGGTCTCTAAAGCTAAAAATCTCCCAGAGCATAAGGATCCTAATCTCAAATTGCATAAATGAGGTTGAAATAAACCAAAATACATATATATGGCCCCCAAACCCTAGGATTTCGCTAACTAGCATATTTTTTCATCAATGGTTATCTATCCTAGTTAGTTTATGGGCACCCTAGGACCTGAATTTTAGTCCACTTCTCTGGTAAACTAGTCTCATCGTCATGTTGTGAGCCCAACCTAAAATTTATTTTTTATGCTAAGCTCTTGAGGTGGCAGTCTAGCATCCTCCCATCATTTTTTTGTTTGCTGGGGCATAGTGGGGCATCAATATATATATATATATATATATATATATATATTCCAAAGAAGTAGTGTCTATGAAATAACGTAACAGGTACATTATATCAAAGAGGGGAAAATTATAGACATCTAAAATTGACTGAATGTACACATTAGTAATCTTGTATTTTTCACCATTTCGCCTCATTTTCATCAATAAACCTTGTATTTCACGTGATTTGCATTATTCACATTATTTTCTTCACTTTTGTCACCCATCTTGCATTTCTCATCATTTCCATCTCTAATCTTGTATTTTCATCATTTTCCCACCATTTTCATCATTTCATCTCAATTTTATCATTTTTATTATTTTTCATCATTTTCCCTCTAAATCATTTTTTCCCTCTATTAATTAATTCATCACATTTTTATTAATTTTATTTTATTCCACCTAATTAAATATTTAAATTTTATTTATTTAATTGGTTAACTATTTTTTCCTACTTACACATGGAATATTCTTTTTCAAAAAAAAATTATCTTCCTTAAATAATTTTGAATTATTTAGTGTAGACACTAAAAATTGTCCCAAGCTTGCGATTTCTAAATTCTCCATCATTTCCCCTTTTGTCCTTGATAATTAAATAATTTTAATTATTTAATTATTTTCTAAAGTCATAATTCTTCTATTAATTAAATAATTTTAATTATTTAATTAATTCATTTTCTTTTATCTTTATTCCTCCTTGATTAATTAAATAAATTTTATTTATTTAACTTGGTCCACTCTCTTGAATTTTGAATTAAATCATTATATTTAATTCAAAAGATTCCCTTTGTCACATTCTTCTATAATTAAATAATATATTTATTATTTAATTATTCATTAGCCACCTAATTTCTCCTATCACCTCTTTGTCTGTGCTCATTTTAAATAAAATTATTTATTTAAAATAGTCCCACTTTCTAATTTCCCTCTTTTTAGTAAATAATTCAAATTAATTATTTACTATTATGTGACCCCACCTTTTGAATTAAATTTATTTTTTAATTCAAAATAGTCTTTTTCCTCCAAAATTCAAGTATTTTCTATTATTATTTGATTCTCTAGCCACCTCTTTTTATGTGCCAATCTTATATCTTGTCACATGCATTGTCAACCCTTCATTTGATTTTCTAAAAATCAATCATGTCCATTCATTTCAAATTTGACCTAATGTTGCCCTAACCTTAATTATTTGTTGTGATATTGAATCTTGTCCATTGATTCTAGGGCACTTGTCAACTTTTAATCTTGGTCATTCACTCAAAATTGCATTTTCTATAAAATGACAATTTTGGTCTCATTTTGTCATCTTACAACCTCGTGATCTTGCAACCTCATGATCTTGCAACCTCATGCTCTTGCACTCTTGTCATTTTGTCATAGGAATATTTACATCTCATTTGACATAATTTAGACATATTTTAGAGGCTTACTATTTGTGTTATAGCATTATATTGCATGTAGTTACTCATCCTTCAACATTTGCTTAGGGGTTGTCATTGTCATTAGATTGCTCATCATAAATATGAGGGCAACATCATATTTTCAGCAAATTGAGAAGGTCTAATGGAGGTCAGCCATGGAGAATGAAGACATTTTGGTGAGATTGTTCCATTTGTTTTCATTTTATTCCGTTGCACTTCATTATTACTTTGGGTTTTTATCTTTTGCATTTGATTTGCTAACCCTAGAAAAATTCCCTTAGTTACATTTAGCTATCTAATTTTCCATCTCAAAGGCATATTCCAAGGAATATTCTTTTTTAGAATGTCTCAACAAGTTTCCAAAAACTAAGGAGATATTTTGACTTAACTCAAAGTCTCTCTTTCATTCTCAACCCTTCATTTTTCATGATCTCATAGCCACCATTGATTTCAAAATATCTCAAACCAATTTCCTAAAATTGGGGAGATGTTTTGAATTAACTCAACCTCTCAATTAATCCAACCCTTGATCTTCTAGATTCAATCTCAATCGTTGATTTGATCCGATCTCCATTGTTGATTTGATTTTTCAAAATCTATAAAATCACTCATTTCCCTCATTCAATTCATCCATAGTTGAAGTTTTCATGTGATCATTGAGCATTGAACATTCATCAAGTATTTTTCAAGACATTTTGTGGATCAATCAAGCATCATTATGAAGATTTTGCATCAAATGGGTCCTAATATTCGAGCGTTCCTCCATCAAATCAACATAATTCACAATGGAATGCTAGGTTTGCACTACTTTTGAATTGGGGTTTGGATGTTAATTTTGATTCTAATTGTCTTTTTCTAAAGTAGGAGCACTCAATTTCATTGGTTAGTGGGTTTAATATGTTTTTGACTTGTGGGTGTTTGAATTTACTAACCCTAATTGCATTATTTCTATTCTTAATCGATTTACCACTAAACCCATTACACAAACATATAATCAACTTTCTTTTCAACAATATTTGACTTCTACACTAGTGTAAGTCTATGATAGAGGTGTGGATAGTCATAGTAGTGGTAGCATGGGTAATAGTGGAGAGAGTATTAGTACGTTGAGGAATAAGAGGAAAATATAGAACACAAGATGGACTCTAAGCAACATTATAAGCCAACAAAGAAGCCAAAACACTAACACAATGAGATGAGGGGATGGCACTAGTATCATAGCATTAGTAGGGCATAGAAGAGGAAACATGCAACTAATGGGATGAGAGATTAGTGGTACACTAATAGAAGAAGAGGTGGAAATAACATTAGAGGAAGGAACATGAGAGGTGGGGGTCAAATTAGAAGTGGAAACATAAGAAGTAGGTACTATGAGGGGTTCTACCTTAGGATGAGGGTATAAAGGGTCAATGAGAGAGGAAGAGTGGTGGATAGAGGGGAAGACACATCATGTAAAGAAGAAAAAGAGGTAACCATAGTACCAATGTCATGAAGAATCAAATACCAAAGAGTGCTCTGAAGAATTAATTATGAAGAGATTTAGATTTAATTATGTAGGAGAAGTAACATTAACAAGGTATTGAAAAGATAACAATACAAATAAGAGAAATATCATACTTATTTACATATTTGTCATGATTAAAATTGAACCTAATTATAATTAACCTTATCATAAAATCATTTAAGAATTTCAAAATACTTCTCCTTAAAAATAAATTAGTATTTCCATTAAATATTAAAATAAACAAACTTTTAAAGAAGAAAGAATTATAAAACAAAGATAAAATAAATACAAATATAATCAAATTTTATTAAAAAATAAAGAACTATAAAATAAAGATAAAATAAATACAAATATAATCAAATTTTATTAAAAAATAAAATTAAAAAGAACATAAAAACAAAAGAATTCACAAAAATAAAAAAGACAAAACCAACCTCCTTTTTAAATAAATTTGGAAAAAATAATTAAAAATTAAACTGAATATAAAACCAATCCTTGAAAGAAATTTAAGAGAAGGCTCGGATTATAAGCGAGATCAATGTAAAGCAAAATGAAAGGAAGAACCCATGCAATTTACGTATTGTTTCATTTTCCCTTTTCAACCACATGGTGTTATGGAGTTCCGTCACTTTGAAGTTAAAATTTAAATCTTTTTACTCCACACCACTGATCCCTTCGTACGTAAATGGATTCGTCAGATAATCCAATTTATTTTGTAGTCATATTTTCCAACGAGTGAAGAGTCGAGGAAAGGACCGAACGCCGGCGTGCGCTGCTCATAAACGCAGAACGCACCAAACGTTTGGAGATATATTTACTACACGCATTGATTTATTTTGTGGTTTTATGGGAAGGAGTGGATAGACGAAAGGGACATATGCCACACATGTACCAAAAATTGCTTTTAAGGTATT